>CM053028.1:578438070-578611724 GCA_028564925.1 Lithobates sylvaticus | reverse complement strand
TTACCCAATAGAATATTAGCTTTTCAACATGTGCTTTTCTAACTTTATGGGATTTACATAAATCAGGTTTAACCACTTGACCACTGGGCACTTAAACACCCTTAATAACCAGACCAATTTTCAGCTTTCGGTGCTCTCACATTTTGAATGACAATTACTCAGTCATACAACACTGTACCCAAATGAAATTTTTGTCCTTTTTTTCACACAAATAGAGCTTTCTTTTGGTGGTATTTAATCACCGTTGGGTTTTTTATTTTTTGCGCTATAAAAGAAAAAAGACTGAAAATTCTGTAAAAAAAAATGAATTTTTCTTTGTTTCTGTTATAAAATTTAGCAAATTTTGTCATTTTTCTTGATAAATTTTGGCCAAAATTTATACTGCTACATATCCTTGGTAAAAATAAGTACAAATTGGGGTATATTATTTGGTCGTTGTGAAAGTTTTAGAGTCCACAAGCTATGGTGCCAATATCTGAAAATTGATCACACCTGAAGTACTGACGGCCTATCTCATTTCTTGAGTCCATAACATGCCATAAAAGTACAAATACCCCCCAAATGACCCCTTTTTGGAAATAAGACATTCCAAGGTATTTGGAAAGAGGCATGGTGAGTTTTTTGAAGTTGTAATTTTTTCCCACAATTCTTTGCAAAATCAAGATTTTTTTTCTTATTTTTTTTTTTTCACAAAATTGTCATATTAGCAGGTTATTTCTCACACACAGCATATGCATACCACAAATTACACCCCAAAACACATTCTGCTATTACTCCAGAGTACGGCGATACCACATGTGTGAGACTTTTACACAGCGTGGCCACATACAGAGGCCCAACATGCAGGGAGCGCCATCAGGTGTTCTGGAGCACCCAGGCCAATTCTGACATTTCTCTCCTACATGTAAAAATCATCATTTATTTGCTAGAAAATTACATAGAACCCCAAAACATTATATATGTTTTTTTAGAAAAGACCCTAGAGAATACAATGGCGGTCGTTGCAACTTTTTATCTAGCACGGTACTTGCGCAGCAATTTTTCGAACGCGTTTTTTTTTTTGGGAAAAAAAAGTTTTGTGCTTTACAAAAAACAAAACTGTAAATTTAGCCCAATGTTTTTGCATAATGTGAAAGATGAAGTTACGCCGAGTAAATAGATACCTAACACGTCACCCTTCAAAATTGCATGCGCTCGTGGAATGGCGCCAAACTTCGCTACTTAAAAATCCCCATAGGCGGCGCTTTAAAACTTTTTACTGGCTACATGTTTTGAGTTACAGAGGAGGTCTAGGGCCAAAATTATTGTTCTCGCTCCAACGTTCGCAGCGATACCTCACATGTGTGGTTTGAACACCGTTTTCATATGTGGGCGGGACTTACGTATGCGTTCGCTTCTGCATGCGAGCGCACGGGGACAGGGGCGCTTTACATTTTTTTTATTTTTTTTATTGTTCATTTTACTTTATTTATTTTAGTTTGACACTTTTTTTCCCCCCAAATTTTTTTTTATCACTTTTATTCCTATTACAAGGAATGTAAACATCCCTTGTAATAGGAATATGGCATGACAGGTCCTCTTTACAGTGAGATATGGGGTCAATAAGACCTCACATCTCACCTCTAGGCTGGAAAGCCTGAAAAAAAATAAAAAAACGATCCTGGCTTTGATCGTAGCGAGCATTGCAGGGTATCGCAGGGTATGGCTGGGTATGGCTGGGTATGGCTGGGTATGGCTGGGTATGGCTGGGTATGGCATGGCAGGGTATGGCAGAGTATGGCAGAGTATGGCAGAGTGTGGCAGAGTGTGGCAGAGTATGGCAGAGTATGGCAGAGTATGGCAGGGTATGGCAGGGTATGGCAGAGTATGGCAGAGTATGGCAGAGTATGGCAGGGTAATGGCAGAGTATGGCAGAGTATCGCAGGGTATGGCAGAGTATCGCAGGGTATGGCAGAGTATCGCAGGGTATGGCAGAGTATCGCAGGGTATGGCAGAGTATCGCAGGGTATGGCAGAGTATCGCAGGGTATGGCAGAGTATCGCAGGGTATGGCAGAGTATCGCAGGGTATGGCAGAGTATCGCAGGGTATGGCATGGCAGAGTATCGCAGGGTATGGCAGAGTATGGCAGAGTATGGCAGGGTATCGCAGAGTATGGCAGGGTATCGCAGAGTATGGCAGGGTATCGCAGAGTATGGCAGGGTATCGCAGAGTATGGCAGGGTAATGGCAGAGTATGGCAGGGTAATGGCAGAGTATGGCAGGGTAATGGCAGAGTATCGCAGAGTATGGCAGGGTATCGCAGAGTATGGCAGGGTATCGCAGGGTATGGCAGGGTATCGCAGGGTATGGCAGGGTATGGCAGGGTTATGGCAGAGTATCGCAGGGTAATGGCAGGGTATCGCAGGGTAATGGCAGGGTATGGCAGAGTATCGCAGAGTATCGCAGGGTATCGCATGGCAGGGTATCGCAGGGTATCACATGGCAGGGTATCGCAGGGTATCGCATGGCAGGGTAATGGCAGGGTAATGGCAGAGTATCGCAGGGAATGGCAGAATATAGCAGGGTAAGGCACAGTATTGGAGGGTATGGCAGATTACTGCTGGGTATCCATCCATCCATGCTCAGCCATCCCTCCATACCCTGCAATACCCAGCAATACACTGCAGGCTATTGCTGTGTATTGCAGGTTATGGAGGGATGGCTGAGCATGGATGGATGGATCGGTGGTGGCAGAGCAGGCTGTGGGCACTACAGATCCCGCCCACAGCACTGCTGCCACCGATCCCTCCCCCTCTCCTCTCACACTGTACCGATCGGTACAGAGAGAGGAGGGGATAGGAACCGGCGTCATCAAATGACGCCGGTTTGCTTACATGTGATCGCTCCGTCATTTGACGGAGCGATCACGTGGTAAACGGCCGCGATGAGCGGCCGTTTACCGTGATCCGTGATCCGCCGGGTCCTCTGGACCCGGCGATCACGGATGTTCTCGAGTGCGCGCCCCGGGGGGCGCGCAAGAGGGGAATTCCGGGAGGACGTCATATGACGCCCTCCCAGAGTTAAGCAACAGCCCTGTAGCCGTCATTCGGCTATGGGCCGGTTGTAAAGTGGTTAAATATACCTATGTAGAACAGTCAAGAGCTAATATACATTTTAGACATTTGTTCTAGACATGTGCAATTCGTTTCGTTTTTTTTCGTTTTTTTCGTTCGTTCGTTCGTTTTCGTACGAATGAACGAATCGTTCGAATCGAACGAATCTGAATAACGAATCGTACGAATCTGATTAACGAATCGTTTGAATCGAATGAATCCAAAAGACAACAAAAATCCGAAAAAAACAAATTAGAAACAACGAATGTATGAATGAAGAAAATACGAAAAACGAAAAAAGGAACAACGAAAATGAACGAAAAAATTTGTACATTCGTAACTTTTTTTTTTGTTGAATTGGTAATTTTCCTTGTCCCTTACAATGGCGCTGCTTAACGTGCTTCGAATAGATTGAACGAAAAAATTCTTACATTCGTAACTTTTTTTTTTCGATTCGTAACCCTTTTTTTTTCGATTCGTAAATTATTAAAATGTAATAATAGCATACACATTACATAAAATTATGAATTGTGCTCCGATTACGAATCTACGAATATTACGAATGTACGAATAAATACGAATGTACGACTTACGAATAGGGATGAGCCGAACACCCCCCCGTTCGGTTCGCACCAGAACCCGCGAACGGACCTAAAGTCCGTGCGAGCTTTAGAACCCTATTAGTTATAATGGATGCGAACGTTCGAAATCAAAAGTGTTAATTTTAAAGGCTAATATGCAAGTTATTGTCATAAAAAGTGTTTGGGGACCTGGGTCCTGCCCCAGAGGACATGTATCAATGCAAATTTTTTTTTAAAAACGGACGTTTTTTCAGGAGCAGTGATTTTAATAATGCTTAAATTGAAACAATAAAAGTGTAATAAATTTCGTACCTGGAGGGTGTCTATAGTATGCATGTAAAGGGGCGCATGTTTCCCGTGCTTAGAACTGTCTCTGCAAAAAGTGTCATTTTTGCAGGAAAGAAAGCTATTTAAAATCACTCGCGGCTAATTTTAATTGACGGCTCCCGTAACACAGAGAACAGTCATTCATTGAAAGTCATTCATAAAAAAAAAGTCATTGATAAAAAAAAAAAAAATAAATAAAAAAAAAAAGGGTGGGGGTCCCCCCAAATTCAATAACCAGGCCCTTCAGGTCTGGGATGGATATTAAGGGGGACCCCAGCCAAAAAAAAAAATGGCGTAGGGTCCCCCTCAAAATCCATACCAGACCCTTGAGGTCTGGGATGGATTTTAAGGGGAACCCCAGCCAAAAAAAATGGCGTGGGGTCCCCCTCAAAATCCATACCAGACCCTTATCCAAGCACGCAACCTGGCAGGCCGCAGGAAAAGAGGGGGGGACGAGAGCGCCCCCCTCCCGCCTGAACCGTACCAGGCCACATGCCCTCAACATTGGGAGGATGCTTTGGGGGTCTAAGACCCCCAAAGCACCTTGTCCCCATGTTGATGAGGACAAGGGCCACATCCCCACAACCGTGCCCGGTGGTTGTGGGGGTCTGCGGGCGGGGGGCTTATCGGAATCTGGAAGCCCCCTTTAACAAGGGGACCCCCAGATCCCGCCCCCCCTGTGTGAAATGGTAAGGGGGTACAAAAGTACCCCTACCATTTCACCAAAAAAGTGTAAAAAATTGTAAAAATGACAGGAGACGGTCTTTTATTAAAATCTTCTTTCTTCATCCTTCGGTTTCTTCATCTTCTCCTTCCGTCATCTTCTTCCATTTTCTTCTTCCTCCGATCCGCTTCTTCTTGCGCTGGTCTTCTCGTCCTTCTCGTCCGGCATCTTCTTCCATGGCGTCGGCATCTGTTCTTCTGTCGGGCCGCTCCTCGCAATGGGAGGCTCCCGCTTTGTGAGTCTTCGCTCCGTCTGACAGGTCTTTTATAACGGAGGGCACCTGGTGACCCCGCCCCCCACTGACGTCATGGGGAAAGCCATAGGGAATTCCCCATGACGTCCCCGTGCGTCAGAGGGGGCGGGGTCACCAGGTGCCCTCCATTATAAAAGACCTGTCAGAGGCAGCAAAGCCTCACATAGCGGGAGCCTCCCATTGCGAGGAGTGGCCCAAGAAGAGACACCGACACCGACGCCATGGAAGAAGATGCCGGACGAGAAGGACGAGAAGACCAGCGCAAGAAGAAGCGGATCAGAGGAAGAAGATGACGGAAGGAGAAGATGAAGAAACCAAAGGATGAAGAAAGAAGAAAGAAGATTTTAATAAAGGAATTGTCAAAGACCGTCTCCTGTCATTTTTACAATTTTTGACACTTTTTTGGTGCTTTAAAATAGCTTTTTCCTGCAAAAATGACACTTTTTGCAGGGACAGTTCTAAGCACAGGAAACCTGCCCCCCTTCACAGGCAACCTATAGACACCCCCCAGATGTGATACTGCAATGCTGTACTAACAGCATGCACACACATATCCCCAGAAATAAAGCACATATCGTCAGCAGTCAGCAGCACACTGACACGCTGACACTGAAACACAATATGCTAGGCCGCCACAGGGGCGGCCTCTTATACCGTAGGGCGTGTACTAAAGCCCCTGAGCTATAATTGGCTACAGGCATCCTGCCTGTAGCCAATTATGGCTCTCCTCGCTGCCGGCGCTGTGATTGGCCAAGCATGCGGGGTCACAGTTCATGCTTGGCCAATCATCAGCCAGCATTGCACTGCGACTGGTGCAATGCATTGCGGGCCACTCGCATCACACGAATTTGATGCGAGCGGCCCAAATAGTTCTGGGCTCGACGAAAGGGCGAACGCCAGATGTTCGATTCGAACATGGGTTTGAATCGAACACCGGGCCCATCCCTACTTACGAATGTACCAATCAACGGAAACGAAAAAAACCGAAACGAAAATAAACAAATTTTTTTGTTGTGCACATGTCTAATTTGTTCTGACTTATGCAGTATTTTGATGTTTTTGTTCCCTTTCCACTGTTTCTCACACATGCTGTTCTAAACTTTTAATTACAGCAAAACTGTAGAATCAAATCTGCTAAAACTTTCCCTGCATCTGCTCAAGATATTTAGGAATCCTTCTATCAAAGTATAATACAGATTAGGAACGATTTAGAGTACATACCTGCAAAGAATCACACAAACAGCACGAGATAAGACCACTGAACTTTATGGCTGGAAGCAGTTTCATTCCAGTCACATGGTGTGTGGCCTTATATAGACTCTGTTTGTGTACCTTCTCTGCCATCTACTGGTTATTGCTAGAATAGCAGGAAGGTATTTCTTTGCTTAGAAATAAAAAAAAAAAAATGAATATGTACTTTGCTTTGGGGTGTCTGTTTTGTGACCATATAGACCCCAGTCCGTCACAGTGTGCGCATGCGCCATGGTTATGTCAGGCCAGCTGTTCGGCAAATCAGCTGGAGTGCAATTCAATACTGCGCATGCGCGGGCACTTTTTGATGGCGGGCACTATCCGATAGAACACCGGATTACAGAAACATGGAGAAGGAGACCTTTTCATCTTTACAATCAGTTTACTTTCACTTTCTACTGAGATGCTGATGTTATGCTGCAACATTTTCCTCTGGTCAGCAGAAGAGTGCTAAAGCAAAGCAAACCCCTTGGACTTCAATGCAGGGTGCTTGGAATCCTGTGAGGTGTATCAGTCGCTGCTGATCGCCGGAGGCTTTTGGTGAGAGAGTGAAGGGGCCCCATTCTACAGTAAGCACCAACAACAGCATCCTGGGAACTGGTGAGAGGGCTATTTGGCCACTATTGTCCCTGCTAGCAGAGACTAAGTGCACCCAACTAGGGTTGCCACCTTTTCTTCAAGTCAAACCTGAACACTTTAGGGGCACACAGCTATTTTTTTTATAGTATAAACTGTACATATATTTTGCTATTAAATAACATTTCTAATCATATGACATTAATAACAAGAGTCCCTCTTTACACAAGAGTCCACAGAGTCCCCCTTTTACATCTGAACTCGCAGAGTTCCCTTTCACTGTAAGGGGGGTGTAACGCCGAGCGCTCCGGGTGTCCCATCCACCCCGGAGCGCTCACGGCGTCCTCTGCCCTGCAGCGCCTCGGTCGGCTCCCCTGACCGCAGGCGCTGCCCTGTCTCCGGGATGCGATCCTCGGCCCGCCCGGGGATCGCATCCCGCTCCCCTCACCTCCTCCGCCGGCTTCTTCCGGCGCGCGCGCGCCCCCGCTCCCCAGGCGCACGTGCGCGACTCTTCCTTCAATTAAAGGGCCAGCGCACAATCAATTAGTGCCTGGTCCAATTATCGTTCTCCCAGAATCCTTCTTATACCCACTCCCTCTTCCTATCCTGGCCAGATCTTGTGTTGCCTTTAGTGCCCAGTGAAAGCGTTTTGTGTTTTGCTCCTACTGTGTATCCAGATCTCTGCCGTTGCCCCTGACTACGAACCTGTGCCACCTGCCCTGACCTTTTGCTACGTTTGACCTTGCCTCTGCTTTATCCTTGTGTACCGCGCCTGTCTCAGCTGTCAGTGGGGTCGAGTTGCTATTGGAAGACACGACCTGGTTGCTACCGCCGCTACAAGCCCATCCCGCCTTGCGGTGGGCTCTGGTGAAAACCAATAGCAACATTAGAACCGGTCCTCCAATACAACCCGTGCTATCGCCTCATTGGCATAGGGGATCCACCTCCTGTCTCCCGCCATACCCGGAACGTGACAGTAGATCCCGCCATGGATCCCGCTGAGGTTCCGCTGCCAAGCCTCTCGGATCTGACCACGGTGGTCGCTCAACAGGGACAGCAATTGGCGCAGTTGACTGCTATGCTACAGCAGCTTCTGCCATCTCCACCGCCAGCTCCGGCATCTCCTCCACCACGAGTTGCTGCTGCTAGAGTCCGCCTGTCCCTGCCTGACAAATTCAATGGGGACCCCAAGCTGTGCCGAGGGTTCCTATCCCAGTGTTCCCTCCATCTGGAGATGTTGTCGGACCAGTTCCCCACAGAACGGTCAAAGGTGGCGTTCGTGGTTAGCCTACTATCTGATAAGGCCCTAGCCTGGGCTACACCACTTTGGGACCGTGGCGATCCTGCCACAGCTTCAATTCCAGCCTTCTTTTCTGAAGTTCGCAGTGTCTTCGAGGAGCCAGCCCGGGCCTCCTCTGCCGAGACGGCTCTCCTGAACCTTGTCCAGGGGAATTCTTCAGTGGGCGATTACGCCATTCAGTTCCGCACCCTGGCATCTGAGCTCTCTTGGAACAATGAGGCCCTCTGCGCGACCTTCAAAAAAGGTCTATCCAGTCATGTCAAAGATGTGCTGGCCGCACGAGAGATTCCCGCTACCCTGTCTGAACTCATCCAGCTGGCCACCCGCATTGACATGCGTTATACCGAAAGGCGCCTAGAGCTACGCCAAGAAAAGGACTTTGTTCGTGGCAGACGGTTTCCTCGCCTGGCACCTCTCTTCCAGAATCCTCTGCAACCCATTCCTGTACCTCCCGCTGAGGAGGCTATGCAAGTGGATCGGTCACGCCTGACCACACAAGAGAGGACTCGTCGCCGAGACCATAATCTGTGCCTGTATTGCGCCAGTCCTGACCATTTCTTAAAGGATTGCTCTATCCGCCCTCAGTGTCAGGGAAACACTCGCACCTAGCTAACGTGGGAGAGGCGTTACTAGGTGGGGATTCTTCCTCTCCACGTCTGACTGTGCCAGTGAGGATTTCTTTACCCAAGAAGTCCTCTTTCTCCGCTGTGGCCTTTCTGGATTCTGGTTCTGCAGGAAACTTCATTGAAGCCTCACTCATCAACAAATTTAATATTCCAGTCATCCGTCTTGTCAAGCCTTTTTTCATCACCTCTGTAAATGGTCAAAATTTGAACTGTATCGTGCGTTATCGCACTGAACTTCTCCTCATGAAAATTGGAGTTCTCCATCATGAAAAGATTGACTTTTTTGTGTTACCCAACTGTACCTCTGAGATCCTTTTGGGCCTACCCTGGCTCCAGCTACATTCTCCTACCCTCGACTGGGCCTCGGGGGACATCAAAAGTTGGGGTCCTTCCTGCCACAGGCATTGCCTCAAAGCGGTGCCCTCTAAACAAGTTTCCATCGCTACCTCTCTGCCTAGTCTCCCCAAGCCTTACCAGGACTTCGCTGATGTGTTTTGCAAAAAACAAGCTGAGGTCTTGCCGCCACATAGACCCTTTGATTGCCCTATCGATATTCTTCCTGGGACCACTTCGTCCCGTGGCAGGATCTACCCTCTCTCCATCCCGGAGACACAGGCTATGACAGAGTACATCCAGGAGAACCTCAAGAGAGGTTTCATCCGCAAGTCTTCTTCCCCTGCTGGAGCAGGATTCTTCTTTGTTGCCAAAAAGGACGGGTCCTTATGTCCCTGCATTGACTATCGTAGTCTTAATAAAATCACTGTAAAGAATCGCTACCCCCTGCCTCTCATCTCAGAACTTTTTGACCGTTTGCGCGGAGCAAGCATTTTCACCAAACTGGACCTCCGAGGCGCATATAATCTCATCCGTATCCATAAAGGCGATGAATGGAAAACCGCCTTTAACACCCGTGACGGACACTTTGAATACCTTGTCATGCCCTTTGGTTTATGCAATGCTCCTGCGGTCTTCCAAGACTTTGTGAATGAGATTTTCAGAGATTTGCTTTACTCCTGTGTTGTTGTCTATCTGGATGATATCCTGATTTTCTCCTCTAGGTTAGAGGAGCACCGTCTTCATGTCCGTCAAGTGCTCCAACGGCTCTGTGACAACCATCTTTACGCCAAACTAGAGAAATGTCTCTTTGAACGCTGCAGTCTTCCCTTCCTGGGTAACTTAGTCTCTGGACAAGGTCTCCAAATGAACCCTGAGAAACTTTCTGCCGTCCTGAACTGGCCACGTCCTACTGGGTTATGGGCCATCCAGCGCTTCCTCGGATTCGCCAACTATTATCGCCAGTTCATTTCTCACTTCTCCACCCTTGTCGCGCCTATTGTGGCACTAACCAAGAAAGACGCGAATCCGAGGTCCTGGCCTCCTCAAGCGGATGAGGCATTTAACCACCTCAAGTCCGTCTTTGCCTCTGCACCCGTGTTATCCAGGCCTGATCCTCTCAAACCATTTTCTCTGGAAGTCGATGCCTCCTCTGTGGGAGCTGGAGCCGTGCTTCTCCAGAAAGACTCCAAGGGCAAGAACATCACCTGTGGTTTCTTTTCTAAGACCTTTTCTCCCCCTGAAAAGAACTACTCCATCGGAGACCGTGAATTACTGGCCATTAAGCTAGCACTTGAGGAATGGAGACATCTCCTTGAGGGATCCGTTCACCTCATCACGATCTTCACGGATCACAAAAATCTCTCTTACCTCCAGTCCGCCCAGCGATTGAACCCACGCCAAGCTAGGTGGTCGTTGTTTTTTGCCCGCTTCAACTTCGAGATCCATTTCCGTCCTGCGGACAAGAATGTCAGGGCTGACGCCCTATCACATTCCACCGATACTTCTGAGTCCGAGTCTCCTGTACAACACATTGTACCCCCTGAGTGTCTGATCTCTTCAGCTCCTGCCTCCTTGCTGCAAGTTCCTCCTGGGAAAACCTTGGTCCCTCCACGTCTTCGTCTTCAGATCCTCAAATGGGGTCACTCCTCTCATCTCGCTGGTCATCCTGGAGTCAAGAAATCCTTCCAACTGATTCCCAGGTATTACTGGTGGCCCTCCTTAAAAAAGGATGTGACGGACTTCGTACAGGCCTGTACTATATGTGCTCGAGACAAGACCCCTCACCAAAAGCCTGCTGGTCTTCTTCACCCTCTGCCTGTGCCTGAACGACCTTGGGTCCACATAGCTATGGACTTCATCACGGACCTTCCTCCTTCCCACGGCCACACTACCATATGGGTGGTCGTGGATCGTTTCTCCAAAATGGCACATTTTGTCCCGCTTCCACGTCTCCCTTCTGCACCTATACTTGCAAAACATTTCTTCCTCCAGATTTTTCGTCTTCATGGACTTCCATCTCACATCGTCTCGGATAGAGGCGTCCAGTTTGTATCTAAGTTTTGGAGAGCTCTCTGCAGTCAATTGAAAGTCAAACTGGACTTCTCCTCTGCCTATCATCCACAGTCCAATGGACAAGTGGAGAGAGTCAACCAAATCCTTGGGGCCTACCTGCGACACTTTGTCTCTGCTCGTCAAGACGACTGGGCTGACCTCCTGCCCTGGGCCGAATTTTCTTACAACCTGAAAGAATCTGAGTCCTCCTCTAAATCACCCTTCTTTGTGGTTTACGGCCGTCATCCTCTTCCCCCCCTACCCATTCCCACTTCTTCCGGAGTCCCCGCTGTAGACGAAGTCACCCAAGAGCTGTCGTCCATCTGGAAAGAGACCCAAAAGTCGCTTGCCCTGACCTCTTCTCGCATGAAGAGACATGCTGACAATAAAAGAAGACCTCCTCCTGTATTCTCCCCTGGTGATAGGGTGTGGCTTTCCTCCAGATACATCAGGTTCCGCATCCCCAGTTACAAGTTGGGTCCCCGCTATCTCGGTCCATTCAAGATCAAGGCTCGGATCAATTCCGTGTCCTACAAACTGCATCTTCCTCCTTCCCTCCGCATCCCCAACTCTTTCCATGTTTCCCTCCTCAAACCCTTTGTTCTTAATCACTTTTCCCCCAAGGTCACCGCTCCTGCTCCGGTCACCGGCTCCTCCGACATCTTCTCCGTTAAAGAGATCCTCGCCTCTAGAACCGTCCAAGGTAAACGCTTCTATCTTGTTGACTGGGAGAATTGTGGTCCTGAGGAGAGGTCCTGGGTAACATCATTGACAAGGATCTCATCCTCAGGTTTTTGGGTTCCGGGAGGAGGAGGAGGCCCAAGAAGAGGGGGAGACCCAAGGGGGGGCACTGTAACGCTGAGCGCTCCGGGTGTCCCATCCACCCCGGAGCGCTCACGGCGTCCTCTGCCCTGCAGCGCCTCGGTCGGCTCCCCTGACCGCGGGCGCTGCGATGCGATCCTCGGCCCGCCCGGGGATCGCATCCCGCTCCCCTCACCTCCTCCGCCGGCTTCTTCCGGCGCGTGCGTGCCCCCGCTCCCCAGGCGCGCGCGCGACTCTTCCTTCAATTAAAGGGCCAGCGCACAATCAATTAGTGCCTGGTCCAATTATCGTTCTCCCAGAATCCTTCTTATACCCACTTCCCCTTCCTATCCTGGCCGGATCTTGTGTTGCCTTTAGTGCCCAGTGAAAGCGTTTTGTGTTTTGCTCCTACTGTGTATCCAGATCTCTGCCGTTGCCCCTGACTACGAACCTGTGCCACCTGCCCTGACCTTTTGCTACGTTTGACCTCGCCTCTGCTTTATCCTTGTGTACCGCGCCTGTCTCAGCTGTCAGTGGGGTCGAGTTGCTATTGGAAGACACGACCTGGTTGCTACCGCCGCTACAAGTCCATCCCGCCTTGCGGCGGGCTCTGGTGAAAACCAGTAGCAACATTAGAACCGGTCCTCCAATACAACCCGTGCTATCGCCTCATTGGCATAGGGGATCCACCTCCTGTCTCCCGCCATACCTGGAACGTGAGAGGGGGACTCTGCAGACTCTGATGTAAGGGAGAACTCTGGGACCTCTAACATTAGGGATGTTCTGGGAACCCTGATTTATGTGGGAACACAGAGAACTCTGATGTACGGAGAGGACTCTGATGTAAGGGGGAACACTGAGAACTCTGATGTACGGAGAAGACTCTGATGTAAGGGGGGGACACTGAGAACTCTGATGTAAGGAGAGGACTCTGATATAAGGGGAACACTGTGGCCTCTGGTGTAAAGGGGAACTCTGATGTAAGGGGTGCTCTGAGAACCCTGATTTACCTTAGTGTACGTACTTAGAGGCAGGAGAGAGAAGGGGGAGACTTCAGTCACAAACAGGGATGAATGGTGAGCTCACTCACCCCTTGGCAGTCTCCGGGTTTCAGGCAGTCTGAAACCCGGACGCATGATTCCAAACCCAAACTGTCCGGGTGAATCCTGGACAGCACAACCCAGCACCTCCCATCCAGATGTATTTGAGACTTCTGGACTTCAAATTTCTGGCCCCAACTTTCCTTTTCTGAGGCACAGCCCCGGGGATTGGAGTGTGGGCAGACACAGAGGGGTAGGAATGGGGGGAAGAGGTGCAGATCAAGCCCTCTCTCCTCTTCCTTCTCTGTGTGTGTGTTTGGGGGGGATTGTTAGTGATATGTTTTGGGCAGTGTACTGAGGAAGGTCTGTACTGAGGGAGGGGTTTATACTTAGTGCGGGTTCTGCACTGACGGAGGGGGGTCTATACTTAGTGGAGGGGGGTCTGTACTGAGGGGCGACTATAGTTGGTGGAAGGGGGGTGACCCCAACCCTAGTGACGCCAGTGCAGCTGCAGACTCTTCTTTCCCCCCTCCCTCTCCCTCCCTCCCTCTCACTCCCTCGTGCTGCTGTACTAGTGAGCGGCGCTTGCCAACACAGCTG
Source organism: Lithobates sylvaticus (assembly GCA_028564925.1). NCBI lineage: Eukaryota > Metazoa > Chordata > Amphibia > Anura > Ranidae > Lithobates > Lithobates sylvaticus. Next base: position 578,598,165 of record CM053028.1, on the reverse strand, counting down.
CCCACTATGTTTCTTCCCCCGCCTTCATATCGGCCAGGGAAGAAATAGAATAGAAGAAGGAGCAGAGAAGAGGATTGTGGGACATGTAGTCTGAGGACTGGCAGCCCCAGTGTAACATGGAAACTGCAGCCCACGCAGCATGCTCAGCTGAATGGGAGAGAGAGAGAAACAGGAGCCCGGGAAAGCTTTCAGGGAAGTACACCCAGGACTCCAGAGGGAGAGCATAGTGCTGAGAGAACACCATCAGAGAGAGAACCCCGCTGCCCTGCGCCACCAGAGGGAAAGCTACACAGCCAAGCGCCATCCCTGGCGGAGAAAGGAATGGAGTCATTGCCAGAATACAGATCTGGGTGCTACCCAGCGGAGTCGCCACGGGCAATTCAGAGTGAGCTGACTCCTGATCAGAGGAACCTTTGCTGTATCGCTGAGTCTGGTGAGAGGGCCGATCGGCCATTATCTACTAACGTCCATAGGAACTGCAGTCTCTGACCATCTCCTGTACTATGTCCGCAGTCTCTGATCATCTCCTGTACTATGTCTGCAGTCTCTGACCATCTCCTGTACCATGTCTGCAGTCTCTGACCGTCTCCTGTACTATGTCTGCAGTCTCTGACTGTCTCCTGTAGTATGTCTGCAGTCTCTGACCATCTCCTGAACTATGATTGCAGTTTCTGACCATCTCTTGTATGATAACTACAGTCTCTGACCATCTCCTGTATCATGTCTGCAGTCTCTGACCATCTCCTGTATTATATCTGCAGTCTCTGACCATCTCCTGTACTACGATTGCAGTCTCTGACCGTCTCTTGTATCATAATTACAGTCTCTGACCATCTCTTGTATCCTGTCTGCAGTCTCTGACCATCTCTTTTATCATGTCTACAGTCTCTAACCATCTCTTGTATCATATTTGCAGTCTCTGACCATCTCCTGTACTACGATTGCAGTCTCTGACCGTCTCTTGTATCATAACTACAGTCTCTGACCATCTCTTGTATCATGTCTGCAGTCTCTGACCATCTCTTGTATCATGTCTGCAGTCTCTGACCGTCTCCTGTACTATGTCTGGGGGCTATTTCTAACAGACTCTCTAACAGAAGCCCTCTCTGTGTGCATCAAAGAGACTCCCCTCCAGGTCTCATTAGTGTACACACTTCCTGTATTTTTTCTTTATTGTTAAAAGATCATGGGAGGATCCCAGGGTAACGAAGACTTCTTAGGGGAGCATCTCTGTGTTTGAGTCATTGCCATAGAAACATTTGTAAAGGGCAGGAGTTGGTAAGATGACCACGCCCATGTGGGGGCACCAGAAATATTTCTGCACCCAGGCGTCTGTGACCCTAGGATCGACCCTGGCCTCCTTAGTGCAGCCTCATCAGTGCCACCTCAGTGCAGCTTATCAGTGTGGTGTCACCAGTGCAGCTCATCCGTGCAGTTTATCAGTGCAGGCCTCTTCAGTGCTGCCTCAGTGCATCTTATCAGTGCCCATGAGTGCGGTGTCACCAGTGCAGATTATCAGTGCAGTGTCACCAGTGCAGATTATCATTGCTCATCCTTGCGGTGTCACCAGTGCAGATTATCAGTGCGGTGTCACCAGTGCAGATTATTAGTGCCCATCAGTGCAGTGTCACCAGTGCAGATTATCAGTGCAGTGTCACCAGTGCAGATTATCAGTGAGGTATCACTATTGCAGATTATTAGTGCTCATCAGTGAAGTGTCACCAGTGCAGATTATCAGTGCGGTGTCACCAGTGCAGATTATCAGTGAGGTATCACTATTGCAGATTAGACATGGGAACTGTCAAAAAATGTGTTTAGTTTCGTCCCGTTTCGTATATAAAAAAAATTCGTAATTCGTAATTCGTGTACGAAATTCCGTTCGAATTCGTACGAAATACGAATTTCGGACGAATCGTAATTTTTTTTTCGAATCGTTAGTAAAGTTACGAATTGTTACGAATCGTTACGAATCGTTAACGCGGCTAATGAATTGTCGGTTCTCATAACACAGAGAACAATTCGAATCCAACTACAAATATCGAATTTCAATTTCAAGTTACGAATCGTTACGAATCGTTACGAATCGTTACGAATAGTTACGAATCGTTACGAATAGTTACGAATCGTTACGAATAGTTACGAATCGTTAGTAAATCCAACTACAAATATCGAATTTCAACTAATATGAAAGAAATTATAATAGCGGATATAACGAATGGTTCGAATCGGGAATCGGCAATTAGCCGCGAGTGATTTTAAATAGCTTTTTTTTCCTGCAAAAATGACACATTGTACAGAGACAGTTCTAAGCACGGGAAACATGCCCCCCCCCTTCATAGGCATACTATATATATATATATATACTATATACTCTATAGTATGCCTATGAAGGGGGGGGCATGTTTCCCGTGCTTAGAACTGTCTCTGTACAATGTGTCATTTTTGCAGGAAAAAAAAGCTATTTAAAATCACTCGCGGCTAATTGCCGATTCCCGTAATACAGAGAACAATTCGAATACAACAACTAACAAATATCTAATTTCAACTAATATGAAAGAAATTATTATAGCAGATATAACGAATGCTTCGAATGATTCGAGATTCAGTATATCTAATATAGAGAACTGTTCCTGCACAGTGTCATTTTTGCAGGAAAAAAAAGCTATTTAAAATCACTTGCGGCTATTGCCGGCAAATGAATTGTCGGATCCGTAACACAGAGAACAGTCATTCATTGAAGTCATTGATAAAAAAAAGCATGGGGGTCCCCCCAAATTCAATAACCAGGCCCTTCAGGTCTGGGATGGATATTAAGGGGAACCCTAGCCAAAAAAAATGGCGTGGGGTCCCCCCTCAAAATCCACACCAGACCCTTATCCGAGCACGCAACCTGGCAGGCCGCAGGAAAAGAGGGGGGGACGAGAGCGGCCCCCCCTCCCGCCTGAACCGTACCAGGCCACATGCCCTCAACATTGGGAGGGTGCTTTGGGGGTCTGAGACCCCCAAAGCACCTTGTCCCCATGTTGATGAGGACAAGGTCCTCGTCCCCACAACCGTGCCCGGTGGTTGTGGGGGTCTGCGGGGGCGGGGGGCTTATCGGAATCTGGAAGCCCCCTTTAACAAGGGGACCCCCAGATTCTGCCCCCCCTGTGTGAAATGGTAAGGGGGTACAAAAGTACCCCTACCATTTCACCAAAAAAGTGACAAAAATAGTAAAAATGACAGGAGACGGTCTTTGACAATTCCTTTATTAAAATCTTCTTTCTTCTTTCTTCATCTTCTCCTTCCGTCATCTTCTTCCATCTTCTTCTTTCTCCGATCCGCTTCTTCTTGCTCCGGTCTTCTCGTTGTTCTCGTCCGGCGTCGGCGTCTGTTCTCGCAGGCCGCTCCTCGCAATGGGAGGCTCCCGCTGTGTGAGGCTTTGCTCCGGCTGACAGGTCTTTTATAACGAAGACACCTGGTGACCCCGCCCCCCCCTCTGACGTCATGGGGAAAGCCATATTGAAGTCCCCATGACGTCCCCGTGCGTCAGAGGGGGCGGGGTTACCAGGTGCCCTCCGTTATAAAAGACCTGTCAGCCGGAGCGAAGCCTCACAGAGCGGGAGCCTCCCATTGCGAGGAGCGGCCTGCGAGAACAGACGCCGACGCCGATGCCGGACGAGAAGGACGAGAAGACCGGAGCAAGAAGAAGCGGATCGGAGGAAGAAGAAGATGGAAGAAGAAGATGCCGGAAGGAGAAGATGAAGAAAGGAAGAAGGAAGACCAGAAGAAAGAAGAAAGAAGATTTTAATAAAGGAAATGTCAAAGACCGTCTCCTGTCATTTTTACCATTTTTGTCACCTTTTTTGGTGAAATGGTAGGGGTACTTTTGTACCCCCTTACCATTTCACACAGGGGGGGGCGGGATCTGGGGGTCCCCTTGTTAAAGGGGGCTTCCAGTTTCCGATAAGCCCCCCACCCGCAGACCCCCACAACCACCGGCCAGGGTTGTGGGGAAGAGGCCCTTGTCCTCATCAACATGGGGACAAGGTGCTTTGGGGGGGACCCCAAAGCACCCTCCCAATGTTGAGCGCACTCGTCCCCCCCTCTTTTCCTGCGGCCTGCCAGGTTGCGTGCTCGGATAAAGGGTCTGGTATGGATTTTGAGGGGGACCCCACGCCATTTTTTTTTTTTGGCCGGGGTTCCCCTTAAAATCCATCCCAGACCTGAAGGATGGATATGGATATTTGGGGGGGACCCCACGCCATTTTTTTTTTTTTTTTGGCTGGGGTCCCCCTTAATATCCATAATAGACCTGAAGGGCCTGGTTATTGAATTTGGGGGGACCCCTACGCTTTTTTTTTTTAAATATATCAATGAATGACTGTTCTCTGTGTTATGGAGCCGACAATTCATTTGCCGGCAATAGCCGCAAGTGATTTTAAATAGCTTTTTTTTCTGCAAAAATGACACTTTGTCATTCAAATCATTCGAATTCATTCGAATCCATTCAAATTCATTCGTTATATCTGCTATAATAATTTCTTTCAAATTAGTTGAAATTCGATATTGGTAGTTGGATTCGAATAATTTTGAGCTGAAATTCGTAAACGGAATTTTTCCTGCAAAAATGACACTTTGTCATTCGAATTCATTCGAATCCATTCGAATTCATTCGAATCATTCGTTATATCCGCTATAATAATTTCTTTCATATTAGTTGAAATTCGATATTTGGTAGTCGGATTCGAATAAATTTGGCGACGAAATTCGTAAACGGAATTTCGTATTCCGTACGGAATTCGTATTCGAAAAAATTCGTACTACGGATTTGTAAATTTGTACGAATTACGAATTCGTACGAAAGGAATCGCACATGTCTATTGCAGATTATCAGTGCCTATCAGTGCGGTGTCACCAGTGCAGATTATCAGTGCCCATCTTTGCGCTGTCACCAGTGCAGATTATCAGTGCCCATCCTTGCGGTGTCACCAGTGCAGATTATCAGTGCAGTGTCACCAGTGCAGATTATCAGTGCCCATCATTGCACGGTCACGAGTGCAGATTATCAGTGCCCATCATTGCGCGGTCACCAGTGCAGATTATCAGTGCCCATAAGTGTGGTGTCACCAGTGCAGATTATCAGTGCCCATCATTGCACGGTCACGAGTGCAGATTATCAGTGCCCATCATTGCGCGGTCACCAGTGCAGATTATCAATGCCCATAAGTGTGGTGTCACCAGTGCCGATTATCAGTGCCCATCATTGCGCGGTCACCAGTGCAGATTATCAGTGCCCATAAGTGTGGTGTCACCAGTGCCGATTATCAGTGCCCATCATTGCACGGTCACCAGTGCAGATTATGAGTGCCCATCATTGCATGGTCACCAGTGCAGATTATCAGTGCCCATCATTGCACGGTCACCAGTGCAGATTATCAGTGCCCATCATTGCACGGTCACCAGTGCAGATTATCAGTGCCCATCAGTGTGGTGTCACCAGTGCCGATTATCAGTGCCCATCATTGCACAGTCACCAGTGCAGATTATCAGATTAGTGCAGATTATCAGTGCCCATCATTGCACGGTCACCAGTGCAGATTATCAGTGCCCATCATTGCACGGTCACCAGTGCAGATTATCAGTGCCCATCATTGCGCAGTCACCAGTGCAGATTATCAGTGCCCAGCAGTGTGGTGTCACCAGTGCAGATTATTAGTGCCCATTATTGCACGGTCACCAGTGCAGATTATCAGTGCCCATCATTGCGCAGTCACCAGTGCAGATTATCAGTGCCCAGCAGTGTGGTGTCACCAGTGCAGATTATCAGTGCCCATCATTGCACGGTCACTAGGGATGAGCTGAAACCCCTCCTCTCCAGGTCCAGGGTCCAATGAAGATGTCCAGCGCAGTGCATCCTGTCTCTACCAGAGACACTGCGGGGAATCCATGCAGGTTTCCTTTACATCAGAGGGGGGCGGGGTGACCCGCACGTCACTGGGAAAGCTCGGGTTTCCCCTTGCATCAGAGGGGGGTGGGGTCACGTGACGGGCCCCGTCCTCCTCAGCTAAGACCTGTCAGGCTGCCGGGATTCCCGCTGTTTCTAAAACTTTTTTTTGCATTGATACATGTCCCCTGGGGCAGGCCGGGATTCCCGCGGTGTCTCTGGTAGAGACAGAACAGCGGCCTGCCTATGTAAGCAAGGCAGACCGCCATTCTGTCAGAGAGGAAGAGAGAGATTTTGTCTTCCGGCTAATCAGGAACACAGATGTCTCTCTTCCTCCAGTCAGTCTACCCCCCCCCCCCACAGTTAGAAAGCATTCCCTAGGAACACATTTAACCCTTTGATCGCCCCTGATGTTAACCCTTCCCCTACCAGTGTCATTTATACAGTGACAGTGCATTTTCTTAGAAAGTGCCACATCCACACGACCAGACTTTCCGGCAGAAAAGGACAAAGGACAAGGCAAAAACGGACTTGCCCACACACAAACGGACCAAAGTCTGTTCGTTTTGAGCGTGGTGACATATGACGGGACTAGAAAAGGAAGTTCAATAGCCAGTAGCCAATACCAAACGGTTTTCCTGATAGGAATTGATTCCGTCGGAAAGATTTGAAACATGTTCTATTTCTAGGTCCGTCTGAATTTTTGAAGAAAAAAGTCAGATGAAGCCCACACACTATCGGAATATCCGACGGAATCATTCCGTCGGACCTACTCTGCTGGAAATTCTGGTCGTTTGTACACGGGATTCGTGTCAGATTTGTCCACCGCAACCTCACAGTCCCACCAAAAATCACTGATCGCCTCCATTAAGTAAAAACAATTAAATTTTTTTTTTAAAAAGTCCATAAATCTATCCCATAATTTGTAAACGCTTTAACTTTTGTGAAAATCAATCAATATATGCTTTTTGGGATTTTTTTTTAACCAAAAATATGTAGCAGAATACAAATTGGCCTAAACTGATGAAGAATTTAGATTTTTTTTTTTTTAAAATGTATTGCATGTGTATTATAGCAGAAAGTAAAAAATTATATATATATATAGATTTTTTTTTAAATTGTTGGTCTTTTTTTGTTTATAGTGTAAAAAATAAAAACCGCAGAGGTGATCAAATAGCACCAAAAGAAAGCTCTATTTGTGGGAAATTTTATTTGGGTACAGTATCGCACGACCACACAATTGACAGTGCCGTATCGTGAAAAATGGTCTGGTTGGGAAGGGGGTAAAATCTTCTGGAGCTGAAGTGGTTAATGTTTATAGTTGTTGATTTTCCTCTCCACAGGGTTGGCTTCTGGTGTTGATGGAAAGCGGAAACAAACCCCCGGGGATCTTATCCTATATTCTCTGGAGGATCTGAAAGTACTTGACTTTAACAAATTTAAGAACAAGTTATCTGATTTCTCCTATGAAGATAAACTTCCCCTTCCCCGAGGAAGACTAGAAAATGCAGACTGGATCGCAACCAAGGACCTCCTGATAAGCACATATGGAGAAGAAGGGGCTCTGGAAGTCACAAGTAAAGTCTTTACACTGATCGGTCTGATGGGACCCGCAAATGACCTCCAGGAGAGGAGAGCACAAAATGGTGAGTTCCCGTCTATAATGACCCTTTCCTAACAATTCCTGATCAATGTCTCCATTTGAAATTGTGTGTCTGCCTGTCATGTCACAAGGCAGGATGTATTGTTGGCATTTGGTGTCTGATGAGGCCATGACAGTTCAGACGATGCAAATCTCCATTCTGCTTTACTCCTTCTTTAACATCAGAAGCTTCTTACCAGAATGAAACAAACTTTACTACGGTTGTTTGCAGAAGAAAATAAAGTTTGGTAACAAACTTGTATATAGGGGGCCTCTAGTTACTCCTACATAAATAAAAAAACAAAAATGCAGCGCTACCGTGATAGACTTGCTGTGACAAGTAAATCAAAAACAAATAATTAGTGTCCTGGAAATTTATAGATAGGCAACTCCTATCCTCATATTGATTAATGGTTCCAAATTAAAAATAACTACTGCAGTAGGGACAAGACACAAAAGATACGCTCAGCATCTTTCCAAATAACCGTTCTCCTTTATTATGACGCAATTCAGGGGTTTTATACACATGATTACGTAGGTATCACATTAATATTACAATTGTTCATTTATGGTAACAAGGGGCGTATCATAGGCAGGCTTATTCTAATCAGGACTCGAAAGAATGTACACATGTACTGAAAACATTATTAGTGCCGTGTGCACAGTGAGGGCAGTGTGCAATACATACAAAATAGAATACAATTATATACAGAACTTACAAATTTCCATTACAGTTACAATTGGTCAAAACGACCAAAAAGTGAAATAACATTCACAGTGTAACAACAGTGAATGAAGAGTGTTCATATATTAGACACTTAAAAATAAAACATGTTTGAGGTCCACCTCTCATCAAACTTGCTATACTGAGTGAATCAGAGACAGCAAAAAAGGTGAAAGCATAAATCTAAATCAGAACCACCTAAAAAATATATAACAATCACAATGTAACAACAATCAATAAAAAATGTTACTAAATTGAAAATAAAAAATATAGAAATATATGCAAAGTCCACCGTGAAATGTTGAAACATATATAATGTGGCATAGTAGTCCAAGCCTCAGTGACGGGACTATAAAAGACAATAACGTCCTTTGTGTGATAGGTCTAACTCATCCAATGCAAGAGAGTGTTCCAAACTTCACAGAAATCGCATCACATATAATCGCAAACTTCGAGATGCATCTCAATTGACAACCAAGAGGCAATAACAAGGACAAGGGCTGGTAGGGAGAAGATAATAAATACTCTTACCCTTATATGTGGAGCCACACACCTTGATGATGGGTCAGTCAGGCAAAGGGTAGAGACCTGCAACCAACGATCCTCATCTGCAACAGACAATCCTGCCAGTTGGATAGTCAAACGGCACTCTGTGGTCTGTATAGCCAAGGTGTTCAATATAGGGTGTCCTCAACGAATATTCCAGGGAACATGCAATCATCCACTCGTAGGCAAATTCATAGAAGGAATAAAGTAAAAAGGCTCCCCATAGAGTAGATCACTCCGGTACAAAATGTATTTGGATAAAAAATTAAAATATTGTCGTACAACAACATCAATCAAGATGTGTGTAAATAAAAAAGTTTAAAAAAGCGTGTAAGTCCAGCCAGCAGGCTATATACCCGACATTTTACGTAACAAAGTACTTCAACTAATGCCGCATACACACGGTCGGAAATGTTGGATGTGAGCTTGTTGTCGGAAAGTCCGACTGTGTATGCTCCATCTAACATTTGCTGTTGGAATTTCAAATGTTTGCTAGCAGGTTCTCAAATTTTCCGCCAACAAAACTTTGTTATATATAGTCCCACTCTCCTTCTTTCTTGTTCAACAAAACTTTGTTGTCGGAAAGTCCGATCGTGTGTACACAAGTCATTCGCAGCAAAAGTTCACGCATGCTCGGAATCAAGCAGAAGGAGCCGCACTGGCTATTGAACTTCCTTTTTCTCGGCTCGTCGTACGTCTTGTACGTCACCACGTTCCCACGTTCCCACGTTCAGAATTGCTGGCCAACATTTGTGTGACCGTGTGTATGCAAGACAAGTTTGAGCCAACAACCTTCGAACAAAAATCCATGGTTTTGTTGGCGGAAAGTCCGATCGTGTGTACGGGGCATAAGGAGGCAGAGAGGAGGTGGATGTTCCAAAAATCAACTCTATTTTTGGACCTGCACAACAACTTCAGTAGTAGAGATCAAAAGGCAGCTAAACCACAAGACACAAAAAGAGGGCTTATGCTCCAAAGCTAGCCTCAGTTTAAGAGGAGAGTTGTCTAATAGGGTTTAGGTTAGATAAGAAATATTTTGTACCCAAGGAAGTAAGTCAGTATAGCTAATTCTAGATAAGGTCCTATAAGTTTTTGATTGACAGGAGTATGCCTTGGTAGTTCGAAATTTCCAATGCCACACATTTACATAGCTATAAGTTGCACACCAATTAGCAAAGTGTTTAGACTTTGTTGATTAAGGCCGAAGCCTATCTAAAGTAGGGCTCAACACAGAATTACAGTCACCATATGACAATGTGGTAGAAGCAGAGAAGGTGGAAATATTAAAGTGGTTGTAAACCCTCGTTTACAACTTTGTTACAGGTAAGCCTATATTAACCACTTCAATACAGGGCTTTTAAACACCCTTCCTTACCAGAGCACTTTTTGCGATTCGGCACTGCGTCGCTTTAACTAACAATTGCGCGGTCGTGCGACGTTACACCCAAACAAAATTGATGTCCTTTTTTTCCCACAAATAGAGCTTTCTTTTGGTGGTATTTGATCGCCCCTGCGGTTTTTATTTTTTGCGCTATAAACAAAAGAAGAGCGACAATTTTGAAAAAAAACACAATATTTTTTACTTTTTGCTATAATAAATATCCCATTTTTTAAAAAAAAAACAATTTTTTTCCTCAGTTTAGGCCGATACGTATTCTTCTACATATTTTTGGTAAAAAAAAAATTGCAATAAGCGTATATTGATCGGTTTGCGCAAAAGTTATAGCGTCTACAAAAAAGGGGATAGATTTATTGAATTTTTTTATTTATTTTTTACTAGTAATGGCGGCGATCTGCGATTTTTTTTTTTTTCGTGACTGCGACATTGCAGCGGACACTTCGGACACTTTTGACACATTTTTGGAACCATTCACATTTACACAGCGATCGTTGCTATAAAATTGCAATGATTACTGTGTAAATGTGACTGGCAGGGAAGGGGTTAACACTAGAGGGCGCTGGAGGGGTTAATGTGTGTCCCTATAGGAGTGATTCTAACTGTAGGGGGAGGGGACTTAAGGGGAGGAGACCGATCATGTGTTCCTCCATACTGGGATCACATGATCGGTCTCCTCCCCGCTGACAGGACGTGGAGCTGTGTGTTTACACACACAGCTCCACGGTCCCGCCCGGTCCCGTTGTTTTAACCGGCAATCGCGGGTGCCCGGCGGACATCGCGGCCGCCGGGCACTCGCACCGGGTCCTGAGCGATGCCGCGGGCGCGCGCGCGCACCGCTGGCGGCGCGCGCGCACCCCCCAGGCGGCCGGGAATCCGAGGACGTCATATGACGCCCACCCAGGATGGTAGATCCACCTTGTGGGCGTCATATGACTATGGGCGGGTATTGAAGCGGTTAAGGCTTATCTGTAGCTAACAAGGATATCTCCTAAACCTGCACGGTTTAGGAGATATAACTGTATTTGCATGTGCCGCATGACGTCATGCGGCACATGCGCACTTGCGACAACTGAAGCAACGGCGCTATATGCCGATGCTTCAGTTGTGCTGTGCCGCTCTCACGCGCATGCGTGGAGTGACGGCATCGCGGCTCTGGCAAATCACAGCGCCGGAGCCGCGATACCCGGAAGTCACTCCAGGAGAACATGTCGGCGGTCGGAGGGGGAGAAGAGGACCGATGCGGGGGCTTCGGTCTGAGGTAAGTGATACATAATTAGCTAGTATGCTATGCATACTAGCTAATTATGCCTTTGTCTTACAGGTTTTTTTTTTTATGTTTTTTTTAAGAGGGTTTACTTCCTCTTTAACACTGATTATGAAGAATATAATGGCTGCAACCGGGAAGAGGACACAAAACACCACCAATATGGTGTGTCCTAAACTGTAGAGTAAGGAATCGCATATTGTCCTTTAGGATCAGAAATAGTACGCAAACAAACAAAAAAGAGACCCTTTTGAATAATAATCGAAAAAAAAAAATGGGCACAGTATGTGGAGTAAAGACTCCAGGATACCCAATGCTTTTTAACATAAGAAGAAGAAGACACTTACTGCCATCATCTGTGTTATGAATACAAAAAAGGGCTCTTTTTAGGGACTTTTTACCACTTGCCGACCATGCTCTGTCACAGCTGATAACAGATTGGAGTAAAGGACTAATCACGGCGGCCCTTTACCACGTGATCAGCTGTGCCCAATCAAAGCTGATCACAGTGTAAACAGGATATTGACATTCCTCTCCTCACACTGACAGTGCATGAGCAAACGAGAGCTGGCAAGCGGCAATCCACACAGGGGACATCTACATAATCAGGACACTGAGCATCAGTGCAGCCCCATCAGTGCCGCGGAGAAAAATTTCTAAAAAGAAAAGAAACTTTTTTTTTTTTATTTTAATTCAGTCTTTTTATCGTTTATTAAGCAAAAAATAAAGAAACCCCAGTGGTGATTAAATACCACCAAAACAAAGCTCTATCTGTCTCAAAAAATGATAAAAATGTCATATGGGTACAGTGTCGCATGACCGCGCAATTATCATTCAAAGTGTGACAGCTCTGAAAGCTGAAAATGAACCTGGGCAGGAAGGGGGTGAAAGTGCCCTGTAGGTAAGCCCATTTGGAATTAAGGCCTCTGACATTCCATGACCGGCCGCTCTGCATGCTTGGATAAGGGTCTGATATGGATTTGGGGGGACCCCCACGCCTTTTCTTTCGGCGTAGGGATTTCCCTTTAAATCCATACCAGGTGACGAGGCTAGAGCGGCGGCATTGACTTCCTTCGCTAGTCCCGTCTACCTGGAGTCACGTTCTCAATGAACGGACTTTCCTCCGTGTGTGGGCAAGTCCGTTCATTTCAAAAGTCCCGCGGACTAGCACACAGACGAGTCCGGCGGCCAATTTTAAACCAAATTTTAAAACTAGGTCCGCCGGACTTTTGGGAATAAAAAGTCCACCGGAGCCCTACACACGGTCGGAATGTCCGGCGGACTCTAGTCCAGCGGATAATCCCGCCGGAAAGTCCGATCGTGTGTACGCGGCATAAGTGTCCAATTTATCTGCCACAATATCGCAGTCCCACTATAATTCACTGATCGACGCCATTACTAGTAAAAATAAATAAATCCAAATTCCATAAATATATCCCATAGTTTGTAGACGCTATAACTTTTGCGCAAACTAATCAATATATGCTTATTGGGATTTTTTTTTTTTTTACCAAAAATATGTAGCAGAATACATATTGGGCTAAATTGATTACTTTTTTATTGAAAATGTCTTATAGCAGAAAGTAAAATATACTGGTTTGGAGAGAGGAACCTGGTAGTTGTTTCTGCCTTAAAATGAAGGTCATATCAGATGGTTTGGAGAGAGGACCCTGCTGGTTGTTTCTACCCAGGTTAAAGCACTTAACGCTGTCCTGAAGAAAACTGATTTGCTCTTGATGTTCAACTCACAGTTTAGCTGGAAAAAGATTTACATTTTGAATGTTGAGGGCTCTCAGTTTCTGTTTAGCTAACTGAAATCATGTCTGAGGTTTAAAAACATGCATAGAGTAGTCAGTAAACAAGGAGGCCTCTGCATTGTTAATATGGACTCTTTCCTTGTTTCTGACTGCCCTTAAAATAGAGATTAGGAAACATATAACCATAGGGTGAGGTGGGTTGCCCAGTAGGAGAGGTCTGCCACTGACTCTCTGAGCCCGTTCAATAATAAAGCGCAGGTAAAACAGTCATGGCCACCCTCCTGAATTAGCCAGTTCTACAAAAAAGCAACAAGGTCAGGTCTCTCCACACTCTCAGGCAGACCGACCAATCTTTGATTATTCCTCTGCAGCCTGTTTTCAGGATCATGCATTTTATCTTTTGTTTCCTGCAGCTTACTGCTGAGGTTAGTGAATTTTGGATCGAGGGGGTTAACTGTATCCTCTGGGTCTTTGAGATGTAGAAACTGGTGAGGAGCATGGTGTCGTGAAGCGTGGCCATCTTGGCAGAAGTGGGATAATTTGGTTATCTCATGATTATTGTATCATGTTTTCCACTTATTTCCTAATTCCCATTCCAGCCTCAGAGCCCTCAGTTCCTGACTAGACCTCTCCCCAAAAGAGAGAGAACACATGGCTCCTCTGCTACATTCTCAGTCCCATGTCTGTTTAGAGAGAAAATCTGTCATCTTCAGTAATAAATTTGTTGCAGTTGGCTGCCTAGGAATTCAGAAATGCAGAGTCACAAATACACTGTAAGCCTGTCACTGAGTCTTTAACTGAGAGGAATCCTGATTTCCATCTAACTGCATCACTAATTTCATCACCCCGAAGACTTCACAGCATCAATTTGCATGCCGAACAGTGTAATACATTTGCAGCCACTTGCCTATCTCACTGAAGCTCCACATTTGTGGCTGTATTTCAGAGAGACATGAATGTTGCTAAGTGTTTTGAGCCTTGTGTCCTGTGAATTCACCTAAATATATATATTTTATTTTCCAGCCAAACTGAAGAAGTTGACACACTACAGTAGATTAACAGGTTAGTATGACATATGAAATCTATTTCGTTCCTTGGCTGAACATTTGTTGTGTTGTAGTCTGGATGATGCATACATAGTTTGGATGCTTCCACAATCCTCCTGTATTTCATGAGATATCTTCTTTTAGGGTTCTATTCTTCGGGTTTATGGTTAGAAGAATACAATATTTCCAACTCTGTCTTATAAATACTTTTTTTTTTTCATGTGTGTATGAAGAATAATATATTTTCTTTTCTCTTGTTAAGAGTTCGAAAATGAATACAGAGTGTCTGTGAAAGAGATGTTGCTGCGGTTTAAAGAATATAATTCTCTTACTGGAGAGAGTGTTAATCTACAGAGAAGATACATCAAGTTATTAATGAGAAAGGGAACCCAGAATAAAGAGGAAAAAGAACAAGAAATAAGGAGTTCAGACAGAAGACATCTACATATCATGGATAAAAGACATTCTGATGAATCCTCCCCAACCACAATCCAGGCCCTCTTTGACCCTGATGAAGATGGTTTCATCCCAACGATTGTGGTTTTAGAAGGACCTGCTGGGATTGGAAAAACAATGACCTCCAAGAAGATCATGCTGGACTGGGCCTCTGGGGATCTCTACCAAGACAAGTTTGACTTTGTATTTTTTCTGAACTGTAGAGAAATCAACACTATCACTAGAAACATAAGCCTCGTTGAACTTTTATGCAGAGCCTGCAGAGAGCAGTGTTCAGATGACCTGGTGTCTATTCTGAAGGATCCTAGAAATCATAGAAGACTTCTCTTCATAGTTGATGGGTTTGATGAACTGAGATGGACTCTGGAGGAGGAATCTGAGATTTGTCTTGATGCTTTTGAGGAAACCCATAAAGAGATACTTCTCCAAAGATTGCTCAAGAAACAGATTCTTCGACGATCTTCTCTGATCATCACCACAAGGTCACTGGCCCTGGAGAAACTTAACACATTTATAGATGTTTCTCGATATGTGGAAATTCAGGGATTTACAAGGGAAGGTCGAGAAGAATATGTCCATAAATTCTTTGGAAACAAAGAAGATGCAGACAAGGTTCTCAGTATAATAAACAGCGACATTCTGTACACCATGTGTGCTGTCCCCATCACATGCTGGATTGTTTGCACCATAATTAAGCAAGAAATAAAAAAAGATTTGGGTTTAATTCAATTTAAAACAGTGACTTCCATTTACCTCCTATACCTGGAAGTTTTAATAAAGCATCATAGAAAAAAGAACCGGGCTATAGATAGGAATCCCAAGGCCTCACACACTTGTCTGAAAAAGCTGTGTGCTCTGGCCAATGAGGGAGTTTTGAACCAACAAATCTTATTTGAGGAAGGAGATCTAGAAAGACATGGACTTTCTCTGTCTGAGGTGGAGTCTGTATTTTTGAATGAGAGCAACTTTCACTGGGACGCTCGCACCCAGACCTGCTACAGCTTCATCCACCTGAGTGTACAGGAGTTCCTTGCTGCTTTGCATTACGGGCTGGATGATGGTTCTGGAAATGAGGAAGGGACCTCTGAAGAGAGAAAAGACCCTTCACTCCTGGAAATCTATACAGGGGAATCACTTTCAGACTTACTTTTTGAACATCCACATGTAGCTTTAGCCGTGCAATTCCTGTTTGGTCTCCTAAATGAAAAGGAGGTGAAAGCATTCACAAAGAGCACAGGCATCGACATCTCATTTCAAGCAACTTATAAAATACAAAAACGTGCTCTCAAGAGCATTGATGGGCGTTTTTCTATTTATTATATTTTCTGTCTCTATGAGACTCAGAATGAGGACTTCATAAGGAGAATTTTGTCTTCTTGTTCAGATTTGACAATGTATAGTTATAACACTGATGTTATGAATATGGACAGTAATTATTCCAAACAACTGGTCTACTGCTTGAAGACTTTGAAGAGTGAAAGTTTTCAGTGTTCAGAGTTTCATTATCTTTCTGTGGATCCAGAGTGCCAGAAAAATCTCTCACCATTACTGCACAGATGTCAGGAGGTCAAGTAAGTGAGTGTGAGGATATCATAACTGAATGCAGAAAAAGTCAGCTCAGTTTCCGTACCTTATAGGCTGTAATGCACAGGAATCTACATAGAGTAGAACAGTCAAACTTATACATTCCTCATCCTAAAATGGTGGTTATAGACCTCTAGCCCTCTCGTAAGGGCCAAGCAAGTTGGACACTTGGTTAATGTAACCCTGTCTCCAGGTAGTTACAGTGACAAGAAAAAGTATGTGAATCCCTGGAATTAACTATCTTTCTGCAGTGTTTTGCCATAAAATGCGATCTGACTCTAATCTAAGTCACGACAATAGACAAACAAAATGTGCTTAAAGTGGGGTGCCCTTTAAAAAAATAAAAATTAAAAGTCAACAGCTACAAATACTGCAGCTGCTGACTTTTAATAATCGGACAGTTACCTGTCCCAGGGTCCAGCGATGTGGGGGAACGAAGCCCCACTCATTCCCCGCTCCACTCGGCGGTGCCGGCATTCTTACTGTGGGCACCCGACAGCCAGGCACCCACTGCGCTTGCGCGGGCGGCGCCGTGCGCCGTCATATGCCGCACAGTCATCTGGGACCTGTCACGTGTCCCAGATGACTGACTGCACTGAGGGGAAGTGATGTCACCAGCCCGGGCACTGAAGGAGGCAGACTACGAGGGACCCCCTAGCAACAGGCATTTAGCGGTGAGTTAAAAAAAAAATATTTCCAATTATTTTATTTTTAATTTTTTTAGGAATTTTAAGCTATTTTTGTTTTTGGGGGGAAACACCACTTCAAGCTGATAACACACAAACAATTAAAATTTCTCATGTCTTTATTGAACACACCCATTAAGCTTCACAGTGCTGGAGGAAAAAGTAAGTGAACTAATTGCTTCAACAAAAGCCAATTGGGGTCAGTAGTTTGCACACCTGGAGTTCAATTAATTAAATGAGTTTGGAGGTGTGGTTTAGAGCTACTTTGATTAAAGACACTCAAACATTTTAAGATTGGGTCTTGTCCAAGATGGCGACCTGAGAGGATGCATGGTTTAGAGCTCTGCTGGCCTAACCTACATTACTCCTGACTCTTAGCTGTTACCCCCTCTGGGAAAGGCTGGTGTGTCTCTTGGATGTCTCACAAAACCTCTGGACCACAGCAGAGGGTAAAGAAGCTTTGCTTCCCACTGCTTACTGAGGCTGCCACACTGGACTGGACTTTCTCCCAGCCTATCTCCAACATGGCACCCCAAATAGAGGATTCAGAGCCTACTGATTCCCTACAGCCTGGTTTCCAAGAGGTCATGGTAGCGATCACCTCTTGCCAAGCCACCAAGATTGAGGCTGTTCAGCTAAATGTTGGGCTTGACCGGTAGAACCTAAACAAAATATGTTTGCGTCTTTCGGTTGCAGAGCAGCCGATTGGCCAGACAGAAGATACTGTTGTGAAACACAATTAGTCTCTCCGCACTTTGCGTCTAAAGTGTGGGCCCTGGAATATAAAGTGGATAATGCAGAAAACAGAAATAGAAGGAACAACCTGGGGATCGTGGGGCTGCCTGTTTTTTGGGAGCAGTAATTTTAATAATGCTTAAAGTGAAACAATAAAAATTAAATATTCCTTTAAATATCGTGCATGGGGGGTCCCCTTAATCTGCCCGTAAAGTAGTGCATCTTTCCGATATTTATTACAGTACCGCAGCAGACAAATAGGGAATGAGGTGCAAAGCAATATTGGTAGGGACTACAATAAAAGCAAAACTGAAAATAAAAATAAAAACAAAAACAGGCAAAAAGTGACATGTGAACTCTGTTGCACAGGTGTAGAGATTCCTCTCAGGCTTCCACTGCTGTCAATCAAATCTGATGATGTGGGCTGAGTCCAGCATTCTGTGTCTATGAACGCAAATGCTGCACTTGGGAGTGCACCCGATCGGTAACCCCCTGGGAGAGCGCTTCTCCTAGGGGGTTTCCAGATGCCAGGAGGAGCCTCGAGCACCGTTGAGGGACTCCAGAAGACGAGGTTCAAAACAAACTGCAAAGTGGAGGTAAGTATGGGTTTAGTAACCCTTTAACCCCGGCTCCTCTGCCTACAGAGAAGCCCGACTAGACTTTTCCTACACTGTACACAAAGGGTGCTACATACATGACATGGTCCCAAAAAGCAATGCTGGATCTTTTGGAACCCCCCCCCCCCCAAATCAAAACCAGACCCGTAATTTGAGTACAAAAAACAATAATATGACAAGGGGCCCCAATGAAATTTAATATCAGTCCCTTAATCAAAGCACAGAGTCTGGCAGGCCAGGAAAACAAGGGGGCAACTGCTCTGCTTAAAAAAAAAAAAGAGCGGGCAATGCAATGTCATCTGCCAGCACTTTAAATGGTCTCATCTTTTTTTTTTTTTGTAAATATCACTTTTGCAGTAGCACATCCTAAATAAGAAAAAAAAAAATACACAGAAGTCCCCAAAATACATACCAGACCCTCTGAGTCTGATATGGATTTTAAAGGGATACCTCACACAAAAAAGGGAAGTCCCCCTAGAAATCTATACCACACCCTTGATCTGACCATGCAGCCTGGCTGGACAGAAAAGATGAGATGTGTGTGCCCCTCCAGAACCATACCAGACCATATGACTTCAACATGGGAGGATGTCTTGCCAGGACTTCCTAGCAAAGCATTTGTCCCCATTTTGATGAGGACAAGGGCCTCTTCCCCACAACCATTGTTTAGTAGTGGTGGGGGTCCGCTATTAAAGAAATGCTGTTGTTTTTACTGCCCCCTGTCCACGTGAGTGAATGAAGCCTAAGATTCTTGTTTTTTCTTCTTTGGCCCCCAGTTAGCTCTCAGGTTCTAACCGATAATGGACACATACCTTAGTGCTAATTAATTTCCAGACCTGTCTCATGTACAAACTCTAATGCCGCGTACACACGATCGGAATTTCGGCCAGCAAAAGACCGATGAGAGCTTTTCATCATAAAATGCGACCGTGTGTAGGCTCCATCAGAATTTTACTGTAGCAATTCCAACGCGCAAAATTCCTACGCATGCTCGGAAACAATTTGGCGCATGCTCGGAAGCATTAAACTTGATTTTTTTTCGGCTCGTCGTAGTGTTGTATGTCACTGCATTCTTGACGGCCAGAATTTGGTGTGACCGTGTGTAGGCAACACAGCTTGAGTGGAATTCCGTCGGAATTCCGTCGGGAAAACCAGCAGAGCATTAAAGAGGAAGTAAACCCCGGCCGAGTTTTCTTTTTTTTTTTTTTCAATTTAAACATTCAGTAGCTCATTACAAGGGATAATCTATTGAAATCTGCCCTAAACGAGGTCTGTAAATACCTTATTTAGAGTGTTTGGCTTCTCTTCATTTCCGGGTATTGGCCGCGCCATTTTTAGAGCTGTTTACTGAATTTGTTACGTAGTCACTTCCGCCCTTACTCTGTAATCTCGCGCATGCGCCGTAGCTCCGGGAGTATCGGGAAGAAGAGAATCAGTGCAGCATCGCGAGACTTCTCCTCTGTGCCGTTCAGAGGGGAAGCTCGTTCACAGTAATTTCCTGACATGCAGGGAATACACAAACTGCATACTTTACATGCCATTACTGAAAGATCATGCGGCGCAATCGCGCATGACGTCATCTATGAGAAAAAGACGATTTTCATTGAAAATACAGCAGTAAGTACACTTTCACAGGCAGCGATCAGCTCCCTGTGTTATCTACTATCCGAACAGATTAAGTTCTCTCTGAGGGTTTACAGCCACTTTAATCTCTACTGAGATTTTTTTTGAGTATTAAAATCCTTAATTAAAATGTAAATATTTTACAACATAAAAACTCTTTGTCCACATCTTCCTGTTGTGCTCCCATGTTGTCACCCTGTCACACGGGCTTCTGTTACAGACTACATGTAGCCAAATCAACTAACCTTACACAGGCATGGTTCACTGTTGTCGTGACAGGAACCCCATTCTAAGAAACCCCATGCAGCCATCAATGGAGTGCAAGTAGACAGGAAAGGGCAACAAAGAGGCTGCAAGAGATCAGCAGGACTGAGATGGAAAAAAGGTGAAAACATTATTTTATGGGAAAACATGAGAATGGTTTATTAAACACAAAGAAGGCAGCAACATTAATGTAGCAAGGAGCTGGCTAATATTGCCTGCATTAGGAGACACTCTATAGCATTTGCTACTGTGAGGCTGTTCTCTTCTAGTGCCCAGCCTGGACTCTGTCATTACATCGTGAAGATAGAGTGACTGGGATCGAAGAGTGGAGAAAAGCATCTTGGGACATGTAGTCCAGGGAACCAAGTTTTACACTCAGTCGGACTGTTGTGGACTACAAATCCCAGCCGGCTGGGGAAGTAGAACAGGATGGTGGTGGGAGAGGTAATAAAAGCCTGTGTGGGGACAGAATCAGCCTCTTTGGACTATGGCCTGGATCTGCAAGAAGGGACTCGGTGTCAGACAGTTCTGAAGCCGAGTTGCGGCCTGTGCATCAGGGAGAAGGGGAGTCATTGCGAGCGGGCACTTGGGCATCCACTGCCAGCCACTCCTGGTTGTTCAGGGGCAGCTTGGAGGCCACTCTCTTCACATCCATGCCAAATCCAGACGAGCTGTGGCACGGTACGACACAGGGTCGAGTGAAATCCCTTGAGCCAGACTCTGCAGAGGCGTGCTGCAAAGCCTCGACACCACTCTTCAATACCAAGAGTCGTTAGGATTGGTGGGCACTTGCCCATCCTCCTATCACAAGGGACACTGCATGCAGACACCATTGTCTTGTTCTTTTGCCTAAACCTGTAAGACCTTGTTCTACACTTACTTCCTGCTAAGCAACAACAGGGTTCATCCTGCTTCAGGACACCACAAGTATACTTTATATAACTCTGCTTGCCAGGACACCACAAGCCTACTTTATTTCACTCTGCTTACCAGGATATCTCCAGTGCATCACTAAAGAGCTAGCTGAAGACACAAGGCCTTCTTTTTTTCTGGGAGACTACAACATATCCCCCCACTAGAGATTAAAGCATCTGGTGCCATAAGGGCCCATACTTTCACCCAGTACTCTATTTACTATGTGAACAGGTCTAAATACTTAATGTTTAAGTTGCTTGCATTGAATTAAACACATTGTTTCTGGGACTGTGGTGTTGGGGTATAGAAAGGAGTGGTCTGACACAAACTGGTCATTCCTCTGCCCTTCCCCTGCCTGGACCCATAGAGCCCAATTGGTTGGGTTTGTGTAAGTGTTCATATCATACTGCAACCAATTGTAACTCTTATGCCGCGTACAGACGATTGGAATTTCCGACGGGAAATGTTAGATGTGTGCGTGTTGTCGAAATTCCGACCGTGTGTATGCTCCATCAGACATTTGCTGTCGGAATTTCGTGTGTACACAATTCCGATGCACAAAAGTCCACGCATGCTCGGAATCAAGCAGAAGCCGCACTGAACTTAATTTTTCTCGGCTCGTCGTCGGTGTTGTACTTCACCGCGTTCTTGCCGATCAGAATTTCCGACAACATTTGTGCGACCGTGTGTATGCAAGACAAGTTTGAGCCAACATCCATTGGAAAAAAAATCCACGGTTTGGTTATCTGAATTTCCGATCATCTGTACGCGGCATTTGACTGTTTCTGCTGTCATTTGTTGTAGTAGATGACAATGTTGTGTAACTGAACTTCATTGATATCAATCCAGTAAATAATATTTAATTGCTTTACTTAATTGTGTGTGTTTCTAAATATCTTTATCACCACAATAATGTCAGAACCCAAAGTGTCAGAGGTGTCAGAGGATTTGCAAGGTCAGGGCAATCCCATGGCTAGTGGGGTACAGATTATTTAAGTGGCCCTCATAGGGGTAGTGCTACAATATTATCACCCGGTTTGGATTAACATATAATTTATATGCTGGTTGTTACATTGTTCTTGGTGTTCATTTTATGTCATTGTTTTCTTTTAGGTTTTTAAAGTGTACATTTCATAGTAAATGTGGTGAAAGTTACCTGGGAGAGGAGAAAGCAGAAGATAAAATGGATCCTGCCAATCTTTCCTTTCTTATTAATCCAGAGAGTAAAATTAAGGATTTATGGTAAGCAAAATCTGTGATCCTGCAGTGATCAGAAAATGTGATATCTTGCAATTGTTCCCATTTCTAATGCCGCGTACACACGATCGGAATTTCTGACAACAAATGTTCGATGTGAGCTTGTTGTCGGAAATCCCGACCATGTGTATGCTCCATCAGACATTTGCTGTCGGAATTTCCAACAAATGTTTGAGAGCTGGTTCTTAAATTTTCCAACAACTAAACAAAAATTCCGATCGTGTGTACACAATTTCGACGCACAAAAGTCCACGCATGCTCGTAATCAAGCAGAAGAGCCGCACTGGCTATTGAACTTCATTTGGCCCGTCGTACGTGTTGCATGTCAGCGCGTTCTTGGCGATCGGAATTTCCAACAACATTTATGCGACCGTGTGTGTGCAAGAAAAGTTTGAGCCAACATCCATCGGAAAAAAAACCACGATCTCCGATCGCGTGTACGCGGCAAAAGTGTTTTCTTAAAGCTCCGGTTGTCTGCCATCCTCACCGACGTAGCATTTTCCATCACCTGTCCTTTTCTCCCCTCTATAAAGTAGGTCCAGTAGCAGATATAGCAGGTAGGGATCAGCAGAAGCATAGTCAGTAAACAAGCCGAAGGTCAGTAATGAGTGGTTGCAGGTTGTGATCAAGCAGAAGGGTAGTTGAGGAAAAATCCAAGGGTCTGTAACGAGTGAAGATGCGGAATGCATCAGCACTGACAAGAGTGAAATATTGGCTGGAGGGTGCACAATAATCTGGCAAACAGGAAGTGCAAAGGCATGGCTTTAATAGGAAGTTCATAGGAAGGGCAAAGACTTCAGGGTTCAAGACAAACAAGGTTCAAGGCAAGATCATTCAAGGAATTGCCCAGGGAGTTGTCCAGCATTCCATGTTCAGATCTGGTCACTGAAAGGTAGGTAAACATATAGAAAAAAATTATAGATTATAGGTATTAAAGGGTATGACATGAAGATAAAATTGTTATTAAATATATAATATTTTCATAAAAATGTGATGTACGAAAAAGAAGATCCTGGGACACAGAGCAGGCTATAAATCATGACTACCTGGGTTATGTACCACTGATAGGTGAAAAGACACTGGCAGAAACAGACAGGAATTCCTCCCCAATATAACCCCCCTCATACAGGAAGTACCTCGGTTTTTTCATCAGTGTCTTTAAAGTGATGGTCAGTGAAGTACAACCCCCTGTATGGTGATACCAGATTCCCAAGTGATTCCAGCAGGGATCAATAGGTTAGCCGGATCAATTCCTATAGCTGGGACTCTAATGCCACGTGCACACAGTCGGAATTTCCAAAAGCAAATGTTCGATGGGACCTTGTCTGAAATTTCCGAACGTGTGTAGGCTCCATCGGACATTTGTTGTCTGATTTTCTGACAACAAAAATTTGGGAGCTGGTTCTCAAATTTTCCGACAAATTTGTTGTCATAAATTCAATGCATGTGTAGACAATTCCGACGCACAAAAGTCCATGCATGCTCGGAATCAAGCAGAAGAGCCGCACTGGCTATTGAACTTCATTTTTCTCGGCTTGTCCTACGTCACCGCGTTCTTGACGTTCGGAATTTCCGCCAACATTTGTGTGACCGTGTGTATGCAAGACAAGTTTGAGCCAACATCCGTCGGAAATAAATCCAGGATTTTGTTGTCGGAATGTCCGATCGTGTGTACGCAGCATTAGATAGTATCTGGGTGCCACAACAATGGACACATAATTTTCAATTGCCTGTAATGTAACCTTTTGGCACTGGTACCTGCATTTTATTGAATCCTGTGCAGTTTGGTACTGACCAAGGTGTTCCAGTAGAGTGCTGTACAGGTCCAGGGCAGGGGACTCCGAATGGAAGGAGGGCAAAGTTCTGACTAAGTACAACATAACTCATTTTGTGCTACCCATATATACACTCCCACCCTTACCATTCCCATTAACGGAAACCACACATAACTGGAGTGTAAATTAGGCCGTAGCAGCCTCCTTTATTAAATATCAAAATATAACTGAACTTTATTATAAACAAATAAATAACCAATAAATAACCAATAACTGTATACCAATGAAGAAAACTCTGACGTAGGACTGTAGGACTTTACCCCCCCCCACCCGTTTTAACGTAATCAAAACTCGTGCACTGCGGTCATATAAACTATAACTAGGCCTCAAGCTGACATGCTAGCTCAGAGACAACAATATTCCCGCAGTGCAGTCATCCACCATATTCCTTACATCAGTTATAAGGAATATTAACAAACGGGCCCATATCTCCAATGGGTCCCGCATCAACTTCTCTGTGGGGAGGGGGTTTCTTCTCTATACCTACGTCAGCCAACATCCGCCAATGCTACGACGTCCAAGCCAACCTGTAAAAAATATTTTTTATCAAACACCTGCAAGAAAATAGGGAGGGAGGGCGGGAACTTTTTCCTAGCTGGAATGGCTCCTTCCCTGGCCGTTGCCCCTCCTCTTCCTGTTGCCAGCTCCACCCCACCCCCTCCTCTCCTAACTCTTAAAGGGGCATACCTAAATGGCATGTTAACTCTACTCATGCCAGCCCTGCGCCTATATTCCTCTGTTCTCTGCTGCGGGCTGTTCTTGACTAAGTACAACATAACTCATTTTGTGCTACCCATATATACACTCCCACCCTTACCATTCCCATTAACGGAAACCACACATAACTGGAGTGTAAATTAGGCCGTAGCAGCCTCCTTTATTAAATATCAAAATATAACTGAACTTTATTATAAACAAATAAATAACCAATAAATAACCAATAACTGTATACCAATGAAGAAAACTCTGACGTAGGACTGTAGGACTTTACCCCCCCCCACCCGTTTTAACGTAATCAAAACTCGTGCACTGCGGTCATATAAACTATAACTAGGCCTCAAGCTGACATGCTAGCTCAGAGACAACAATATTCCCGCAGTGCAGTCATCCACCATATTCCTTACATCAGTTATAAGGAATATTAACAAACGGGCCCATATCTCCAATGGGTCCCGCATCAACTTCTCTGTGGGGAGGGGGTTTCTTCTCTATACCTACGTCAGCCAACATCCGCCACCGCAAACAAGGTTAAAACCTTAACCTTGAGCGCGCCTCCACACCCTAAGTGCTCTTTCAATTCCGTCTTGTATACCCATGGTCCACATATCAATGCCCACTGGGTTCAGATGAACCCCGTCAGCCCTCAAATATCGCCACGTCTCGGTCTCTAGCTCTCTATGTCTGATCGCTAAGCCACCGTTTTTAATGAAAAACCTGCTCACCTCCTGATTAATCTTACTTCTGGCCCTGTTAATCAGTTCCACTGACCTCGCTTGCCGCCATGAAGACCTGGCTATCATGTCCGACCATACAAGGACAGTTTTTTGGGAATGCCGCCTGTAGTAGGCAGAAGTCATGCTTGATGTCCCTGGTGATGTCTAATTTTGTCCTCAAACCCAAATCATTCCCCCCCACATGAATCACCAAAACCTCGGGCGGCCTGTCCCGTTGTGCAAATTTGTGCGCCTCCGGGACCAGACGGCTCCAAAGCATCCCGGGGAACCCCAACCATTTAATGTAAGCATCCCCCCTGGAAAACCCCAGCTGTCTCCCGTCTGGCCTGGCATCCCCCCTCCTAGCACCCCAGCAAACATAGGAATGTCCCATGATCCACACGAGACTCGGCGAGGTATCTGAAAAGAAAGCAATAAGAAAATTCCGGTGAAAACTCATCACAATGTACCACACGAAACCATGCCGGCACATAACGCACACCACTCAATAAAATGTCAAATAACTAAATCAAGTCTGACATAAGACCGAAATCGCCTCGATTCCCATCTTCCAATCCGTTTTATAGCTTCTTCCGTTAGGCCCCACCTAACTGCTTCCGTTGCTGCACCAATTCTAAATGAATGCGTGGAAAATTTCTGATCCCCCATACCCAGGATGACTAAGGATTTTCGAAAGATAGAAATAAATTGGAAACGCGACAGCGCCACCCCATCCTGATGTACTAAAAGAGGGCCATCCCCCGTTGGCCTTTTTGTCAAATAAACCTTTGTAACTAAAACGGGGCAGAGTTTGGCGTCAGGAATAGCGAACACCACCACATCCTTGCCTCGGCCCTCCTGATCCGTTTTAGATCTACGCAAGCGCATCACAAGTCTATCTTCCATGTACCGAACGTCCCCCACCGCTAATCCATCCCTTGTTTTCTTGGAGGAACTCACCAGCTCCCCTATTCGAAAAGCGCCGAAAAAGGCCAACACAAAAGCTGTGCAGAAAAGCCCCACCTCATAAACGGATCTACAAACTCTAGGCAAAATGTCCACCATTCTACCCAACAGTGCGAACGTAACTGGTCGCCTCTCATCCCGGACCCTCTCCCCCCGGCGATAACCCTTCAATGCCTGACGTGCCCAAAACTCTTTTGTCCAATCTCTCCCCCCTTCAAGCTTGAACAAAAATGCCATGGCCGCCATAACCTTCCCTAGCCTCGACACGGAAACTCCCTGTTCCATGTGTCTGGCGACAAAATATATAAATCGCAATCTAGTCTCTCCTTTAACTGCCACCGCTGCCCGTTCATGGAAAGCAAACCATTCGTCCCATACTTTTTTGTATGTTTTCCATGTTCCCTCGCTCAATGACCGCCTGATCCACTCACCTATCCTTCCAGGGCAATCTTCCATAGTTCCAAAGGACACGGGACGCCGTGACGCTCTGCCCCTGGTACCAGCTCCCGAAATTTCTCCCACTGAAACCGAGAAAGAGCGTCAGCAATCACATTGTCCACTCCTGGTAAGTGTACTGCCTGAATGAAAATGTTCATCTGCATACACCGAAGCACCAAGTGTCTCAACAAACGTATCACCGGCGGTGACGCCGCCGATACCTTATTAATCACCTGTACCACCCCCAAATTGTCGATGTGGAAGCGCACCTTCCGATCCCGGAAGAATTCGCCCCACAATTCTACCGCCAATACCACTGGAAATAACTCAAGCAACAACATATTCTTGAGCATCCCTGCTTTGTTCCAGCTGTCCGGCCAAGGGCCGGCACTCCAATGCCCCTGGAAAAATGCCCCATATCCCGCTGACCCCGCTGCATCTGTAAACAATTCAAGGTCAAAATTATTCACCGGGCCAATCATCCACAACGCTCTACCATTAAAATTGTCCAGAAACATGTGCCACATTCTCAGGTCATCCTTATGTTCCCGTGATAGTGTCACATAATGTCTGGGCGACTCAATGCCACCCGTACTCGCCGCTAATCTTCTCCCAAAAACCCTGCCCATCGGAATGATCCTGCACGCAAAATTGAGCTTGCCAAGCACCGATTGCAATGCCCTCAATTGAACCTTGCGCCGGCCCACCATCCCCTTCACCTCCTCCTGTAATGCCACCAATTTTGCCTCAGGTAACCTGCATTCCATGGCCATGGAATCGATTACAATCCCGAGAAAACTGATCACTGTTGTGGGCCCTTCCGTCTTGTCGGGCGCAAGCGGAATGCCGAATTCCCCTGAAATCCTTTCAACGGTTGTTAAGAGCATCGCGCAAACGTTAGATGCGGGCGGCCCTATACAAAGAAAATCGTCCAAATAATGGATCACCGAATTCAAACCTGACACGTCCCTCACAACCCATTCCACAAATGTGCTGAAACACTCAAAGAATGCGCACGATATAGAACAACCCATTGGCAGACACATATCCACGTAATATTCCTCTTGCCACTTGCAACCCAATAAATGAAAGCTATCGGGATGAACAGGCAGCAAACGAAAAGCCGCTTCAATGTCTGTCTTTGCCATCAGGGCGCCCCTACCATACTTCCTTACCCAACGTACTGCTGCATCAAAGGATGTATATGATACAGTGCAAATTTCAGGATCAATAGCGTCGTTCACCGACTCTCCTGTGGGTAAGACAAGTGGTGAATGAGGCGAAATTTGTTGTGCTCCTTTTTGGGAACCACCCCCAACTCATATGCTATCACCGTTGCCAATAACCATAATTTTGCTGCTTTGGAATGTCGGTGTTCATTAGTCTGATTTCTTCTCTTTTGTTTTTATACTGGTACATCCATATCAAGTTGAAATTTACTGCAGGGGAAGGAGAGAAAATATCCTCACTATCTTTCCATTTTCTCATTACCTCCAGAGTAAAATGGAATGGCTTAAAAAACTGTAACCTGCAGGTTGATCAGCTAAAGAACTAATTGTTATTTTTGCGCGTCACCCACGTTTCTCACTGCTGCGTGATGAGCTTGGCTCCGCTGCTGCTTCAACATACTGCTCGAATTCCAACAAAATGTTGGGCGGTCTAATTTCCAACAACAACAATTCCGACTGTGTCACATTTCGACTCACAAGTCCCGCCTGCCTCAGCCAGAAACCGCACTGCATGAAACTTCATGCCCCTGCCGTGCCCCGTTTGGCGAGGATTTCCAACAACATGCCCCCAGCTTTTGAGAGCTTTGGCAAACACCATGGAAAAAAAACCACTCTCGTTTGCGTGTACGGGCAAAGTTTCTTAAAGCCACCGTTTCGCATCTCACCACCGCTAGCTTTTCCACACCTGTCCCTTTTCCCCCCTAAAGTAGTCAGTACCAGATACAGTAGGGATCGCAAAAGATAGTACTAAACAGCGAGGTCAATGGATGTTCAGGTTGTGAACACGCAGAAGTGGTAGTTAGGAATCCAAGGTCTCGTTCAGTGAAGATGCCGGGAAGCTCAGCATCTGCAGAGTGAAATATTGGCTGGAGGTGCACCATAGATGCTGGAACAGGAGTGTGCAGCATGGCTTTATAAGGGTTTGGGAAGGGAATGACCTCAGGTTCAGCAGACAGTTCAGCTAGTTCATTCAAGAATTGCCCAAGTGGGCCAGCATCCTGTTCGAATCGGTCCCTTCACAGTTGTAACATGAAGTAACAAAGTAAGTTGGTACTAGTATGATGAAGTAAAGTTGTCTTAATTATTAAATTCTCACTCATTCTGATGTGGAAAAGAAGATCCTTTGGTTTTACCTAGGCAGGCTATAAATCATGAACTGCTTATTTCCCTGTAGGTTTGAAAAACACGCGAAACGACTGGAATTCCTTTCCCATATCACCCCCCTCCATCCGTCCCGTTTCATCAGTGTCTTAACAGAGGTCATGAGACCCTGTATGGTGAACTAGCCATGCAGAGGGTCATGCGTTAGCCGCTTCCTATAGCTGGGACTCCCCCCACAGTCCGGAACTTAAAAGCAATTTTTGGTTTTGAAATTACCAACTGTGTAGGCTCTTGGCAGTTCGCGGGTATGTTTTTACCAAATTTACTGTCCATCCGACAATTGTCTGCCTCAGGAATCATGGCGTGTGACAATCCGCGCACAAAGCCACTGATGCTCGATCAGCACCCCACTGGCTTGCTCTTTCCCTCTAGGCTGTTCCTACCTGATCACCTCTCCGTTTGCAGCCCTGCGCCTATATTCCTCTGTTCTCTGCTGCGGGCTGTTCTTTCAGGGCCTGGAGTGACAGAGCCAGCTGTAATAAGTGAAGCAGGAAAGAGTGTTTGTTTTTTACAGTGGGGGGTCCTTTGGTGGGGATTATGGTTAGGTTGCCAGGGACAGGGTTGTGTTCTTTGTCCCTGGTTGCTTTTGATAAACTTATGAGCAGCGTTAGTCTTCCTGCATTTTGGGACTGCAGGAGCACTTTGTATTGTTTCTCTGTTCCAAAGAGCATTGGGGATGTGTTTTTTTTGGTTTGTAGTACAATTGGATGCTCAGAGTAGATGGACGAACACATGCGCAGCATGAACTGGAAGCATGTCAGCGAGGCTTGGCTAGAGGAAAATAAGTTTGAACTGTCAGTTTGGCAGTAAGGGACACAGTGCCGGCTCTCCTTATGGAGAATACTGTCTCTGAAGGAAGGACGCTGGCAGCAAGGTGGTCCCCTAGGCCTCCTGTTTTTGGTTGCTTCGGAATAAGATTTCACCAGACTGTCCTCACCTACTATTACAGTCTATTAATGTCCCGTGTGTCTTCAGAATAAGATCTCACCCGGCTCTCCTCACCCATTATTACTGTCTATTAAACCCTTTGTACCCAGTTGTACTGCGGCAGGTTGGATCCCCTGGGCGAACCGACGTAACTGTACGTCGGTTCGCCTTTTGACCACTAGGCAGGCGCCCGCGGCGCGATGCCAGACAGATCTCCGCGCTGTCAGGGGTGAGGAGAGAGCGATCTATTTTTCATACTAAGTATGAACAACGATTGCTCTCCTCAACCAGTCAGTCCCCTCCCCCCACAGTTAGAATCACTCCCTAGGGAACACAGGTAGCCCCTTTATCGCCCCCTAGTGTTAACCCCTTCCTTGCCAGTGACATTTACACAGTAATCAGTGAATTTTTATAGCATTGATCGCTGTATAAGTGCCAATGGTCCCAAAAATTTTTTCAAAAGTGTCCGATCTGTCCGCCATAATGTCGCAGTCCCGATAAAAATCGCTGATCACTGCCATTACAAATAAAAATGCCATAAATCTTTCCCCTATTTTGTAGATGCTATAACTTTTGCGCAAACCAATCAATATATGCTTATTGTAATTTTTATTACCAAAAAAATGTAGAAGAATACATATCAGCCTAAACTGAGGGAAAAATTAGCTTTTTTTTTAAAAAAAAATTGGGGATATTTATTATAGCAAAAAGTACAAAATACTGTGTTTTTTTCAAAATTTATGCTTTTTTTTTTTGTTTATAGCGCAAAAAATAAAAACCGCAGAGATGATCAAATGCCACCAAAAGAAAGGTCTATTTGTGAGAAAAAAAGGATGTCAATTTTGTTTGGGTACAGCGTTGCATGACCGCGCAATCTTCAGTTAAAGCGACGCAGTGCAGTATCTCAAAATATGGCCTGGTCATTGAGCAACCAATTCTTCTGGGGCTGAAGTGGTTAATGTACCATGTGTCTTCAGAATAAGATCTCACCGGGCTCTCCTCACCTACTATTACTGTGTATTAATGTACCGTGTGTCTTCAGAATTAGCCCCTGTACACACGGTCGGACATTCCAATCACCAAATCCGTCGGATAATTTTCGTCGGATTTTGTCCGAAACTGGTGTTGCCTACACACGGTCGGACAAAGTTGTCAGAATTTCCAGTCGTCAAGAACGCTGTGACGTAAGCCGCGTACGACGGGACTAGAAAAGGGAAGTTCAGCACCACGTCCGGCACCCTTTGGGCTCCTACTGCTGATCTCGTGTTTATCGCGTGTTAGTAGAAGTTTGCTTAGAGACAATTCGCGCTTTTCAGACTTGTGCTTCAGATCGTTACTGCTCTTCGGTTTGTGCTTATCGGTGCATATCTGCTTATCAATGCGTGTAGTCAGTTCGCATTTGTTTGTCATAGCGGCCTAGATCTTGATATAGTACGCTTTTATCTTCAGTGCTTGTTGTCCGCCCGTTTCTGGTTTTCAGTTCGTTCTTTCAGGCCTTTCTGTTTATCGGTGATTTCTGTTAGTCCGTTCTGACCAGCCGACCGTTTTGAAGCCATGTTTCGTGTACGTTCTCGTCGTAGAGTTCGTGCTGTGCAGGGGCTTGGTGTTGGGCTTTTAGCTTTGACACAAGCCCAGTCCATGAACAGGGCGAGGAGGAGTTCATGGAGCAAGAATTGGTTGCTCCAGCGTGACCAATTCTCGCACATGCCTTTGCTTCGTGATATCCGGGAGAATAATCCTGATGATTTCAGGAATTATCTCCGCATGACAGACCCTCACCCCGGACCAGAGGGTCTTTACAGAGGCGTAACTAGAACCTTCAGGGCCCCGGTGCAAGAAGCCATGAAGGGCCCCCCTGACCCCCGGGGCGACCCAGCCCCATACTTCAAGGGGCCCATGTGTCACCCCTGTACACCTGGATAGGAAGAGCGGCGGTGATGGCATATAGAGAACCAGTTCCCCTCCATTTTCTTCCTTCAGCCATGACTTCAGGAGGAAAACGGAGGGTATTGGTTCCTTTATATGCCGCCCGCTGCCCCTCCTATCCAGGTGTACAGGGGTGACACATGGGTTCCCTGAAGCATGGGGCTGGGATGAGTGTCAGCGAGCAGTGGTGGCAGTGATGGGGGAATGGGATGGGATAAGTGGTGGCAGTGGTGGGGGGTTGAATGGGATGAGTGGCAGCAGTGGTGGGGGGGGGATGGGATCAGTTTTGGCTGTGAGGGGGGCTAGATCACTGGCAGTGGTGAGGGGGTGGGATCAGTGGTGGTGTGGGGGATGGGATCAGTGGCGGGGGTGGTGGGATCGGTGGTGATGGTGGGGGGGTGGAATCAGGGGCGGCGGCAGTGGTGGTGAGGGGGGTGGGATCTGTGGTTGGGGTTGGTGGGATCAGTGGCGGCGGCGGTGATGGTGGTGGGATCAGTGGCGGCGGCGGTAATGGTGGTGGGATCAGTGGCGGCGGCGGTGATGGTGGTGGTGGGATCAGTGGCGGCGGCGGTGATGGTGGTGGGATCAGTGGCGGCGGCGGTGATGGTGGTGGGATCAGTGGCGGCGGCAGTGATGGTGGTGGGATCAGTGGCAGGGGTTGGTGGGATCAGTGGCGGCAGCGGTAATGGTGGTGGGATCAGTGGTGGCGGCGGTGATGGTGGTGGGATCAGTGGCGGTGATGGTGAGGGCGGGGGAGCAGTGGCAGTGGTGGTGCTATTCTCCCCCACCACCACCTCTGCCTCTTACTGATCCCATCCCCCCACCACCACCACAGATCTCATCCCTATCCCATGGGGGATAGGGATAAGATCTGTGGTAGTGACGGGGGTCAGTAAGAGGCAGAGGTTGGAATCAGTTGCACTGACTGTTTTGTCACCTACTTTGTCAGTCGATTCCTTCCCCTTCATCATTACTCCTGTACCTCCAGGGATGCTCCTGTGACATGGGATCTCCTGCAAGGGGAGAGCTCCTCCCCCTTCACTGCATTGGTGTCAGCCGGTCAGCTGACTTTCCCTTCCAGCGTCTGCCTCCTTACATGGCTTCTCTTTTCAGAGATAGCAACCTTTCCTCAGCGGGCGAACAAACGCCCCCCCCCCCCCCCCGCTGCGGAATGAAGGGACGGCCCCTGACAGCGGAGAACGGCGGGCCCCCCATGGACAGTAGAGAATGTGCGGGCGGGCCC
Organism: Lithobates sylvaticus; assembly: GCA_028564925.1. Lineage (NCBI taxonomy): Eukaryota > Metazoa > Chordata > Amphibia > Anura > Ranidae > Lithobates > Lithobates sylvaticus. The sequence continues at coordinate 578,564,566 of CM053028.1, read as the reverse complement.
CTGGAAAGCTGAAAACGTGCGGGCGGGCCCCTGACGGGGGAGAACGTGTGGGCGGGCCCTGACAGCGGAGAACGGACGGACGGGCCCCATGGACAGTGGAGAATGTGCGGGCGGGCCCATGGAAAGCTGAAAACGTGCGGGCGGGCCCCTGACGGGGGAGAACGTGCGGGCGGGCCAGTGGGCCCCCCCCCACAGTGACGGAACTTCAGGGCCCAGTCGCAAGTGCGACTGATGCGACCCTGGTAGTTCCGCCACTGGGTCTTTAATTTCCGGTTGTCCAGAGCCCGAAGAGTAGTGGAGAATACTTTCGGGATAATGGCCAGCCGGTTCCGCCTATTTTTGACTCCAATACACATGGCGGAATATAAACTAAATCATATTGTGCTTTCCTGCTGCATTCTGCACAATTTTTTAAAGAAACACTCCCCAAACTATGTGGTCTCAGTTGGCCCTGACGCAGACTTACCATAAAATGCCATCCTGATGGCCCTTGAAGCTGGCCGTCCTGGCTTGCCCCCCAAAATGCCAGCGAAGTCAGATCAAGATATATGGAGTACTTTGTGGGTAGAGGGGCCATTGATATGCCAGACAATGTCTGAGAGGCATTTTTTAAATACATTTTTCTTTTAAACTGAAATAATATTTGTTTTCATTTACTGCTTGGGTTTGTTTTAGGTGTCTCCTAGCTTTTTTTTTTATGGTTTATTTTTGTTTTCTTCAACAGTGCAAACCCACTTTCTGGGTGAGATGAGGTGACAGTCTCTTCTTCAGATAATATTCTTCTTATGTTGTGGATCTGCTACACACACACCTTGTTTTTGTTGTTAATGTATGTAGTGCATTACGGACAAAATGATTACGCATTTTCAGCACCATGACAGATATGTGTGGAGTCATGAAAATTATGTGATTGGGGAAAATTAAAAAGCACTGTGGGTGTTATTTACTAAAGGCAAATCCACTATACACTACAAGTGCACTGCAAAAGTGCCCCTGAAACTGCACTTGGAGTGCAAAGTGGATTTCCCTTTAGTAAATAACACCCATTGTCACAGAAAAAAACAACTTTACTACAAATACTGCTTTTGTGTTTTTGAAAAAGGAAGCCACACATTGTTGATGATTAAACTTTTTACTTCAAGCACATTCACATGTGCGTTTATAAAAGGGTTTTACAACAAACCAACCTACTCGGTGTAGATAACATTATTTTGGCTAACATTAAGATAACTTGCCGCTTTTGTGTAAACAGGCATGTATCAAAGCATAACATACATAACACAGGAACTTACAAAGTTCAACTTTGAAAAGTGAAGACAATATCAGACATGAGTATGTCCAAAATGTGTTGATATTGCCTTCATCACATGGGGTGTCACCCCTGTAAAAGCCAAATTTAGAAGATGCTAACAATTTGGGGATCAAACTGAGCATTATCTTCCTGAACCCATGCCTAGAATGTCAAAATGTGCTATCTCCCATCACGGGGGGATCAATGTATGTGTTTTGGGGGTGGAACCCCTTCACCTCAGCCACTTGAGTAGCAAGGAAGGGGTTGCACCCACAAAACGTGTACATTGATCCCCCATGATGGGAGATAGCACATGTTGACACACTGTGTGCATCTTCCAAATTTGGCTTTTCAACAAATATAAAAGTGTTTTTTAAAACTTAAAATGGATGCTAGCTAGTTTTGGGTGTTTCATATTCTCCCTAAAACATCAATGATGTTCTTCTTTTTTTGTTGAACATCATTGATGTTTTTCTTGATATCATCTAAATCGCGATTGCACCCCATTATCTCCCCGATGATGATCTGGGCACTTTCACTGGTAAAATGCGATTCTTCTTCCACAACATCTACATCACCTAAAAAGAAACTCAAAAAAACACAGTGTATTATAAATATGCAGGCATACATTGATTAGCTTACCTGAAGCTGTGGTCTCAGACACTCACCTGTTGTGGTGCCAATTTCACCAATTTCTACAATCTCTCCTTCCTCTTCCTCCTCTGCTTCTGGTGTTGGAATTTCCCCTTCTTTGGGAGGTGTGGGGTCCCTGGTGTCCCCAGATGTCCAGAGTCTTCTCTCCCCTATGAGAATGTAAAAAAGGAATACTTAACACACAGATATTTGAGGACAGAAATAGGAATATGAAACATTGCTTGGAAGTGTCATACAATTGTGTTTTTTGGCCGAGTTCAAAGCTGAAAAAAATATTTTTGACACTTCCTAAAGCTGGAATACTTACCTGTTTTGTGAAAGTTTGTCAGATGGAGACACCCCTATAGTATCCACTGGAGCACGTGTGTGGGACACCCTAATAAAAAAGGGTGTTCTGGTGTCCCACACTAGTGCTTCTGAGTCCAGATGTGTAAACAGCTACTGAGTGTCCTCTCCTTTACACTGAATCAAGTTTGCATTTGATTCTATTACCAAGCCCTGTAGACAACAAACTTCCTTTGACTAGAGATAGATAGGCCTGAACAAATGTAATTAACTGCAACTTGACAAAACATCGTATTTGAAGTAGGCAAACGATCAAGGTTTTTTACAAACGATTGAACCCACGAACATGAAAGTGGCCATTTTAAACTGTACAACATTAAATGAAAGCACATGGAGCAGTATGCAAGCAATAATAATAATAATATGAGCACACGACAACTACTTACTTTTTAGTAGAACTCGCTTGATCCTTCTGTACTGATCATGCTCCCTCAGTTTCAGGTCTGACCAGCGTTTCCTCAATTGATCCTTGGATCGTTGAACCCCAAAGTTCTTCTGCAGACTCTTCACAACTTTAGGCCCATACTTCCCATCATAGTCGCTCCTCTTCAATATGTCCACCATCTCCAACATCTCTCCAAAAGACATATTTGAGGCCTTAAATCTTTTCCTCCGGGATCGGGACGTTTCTGCCTCCGGGCTTTCCTCATCCTCCTCCTCGTTAGTGGAATTATCATGGACCTGCTGTGTCTCCGCCATGTGCTCTCCCCACTGCGCCGAAAGAGAAGGATCTAGACTAGAAAGATCGTCAGGGGCAGGCGAAGTTTCACGCATGCGCACTGTTTATAAAACAGAACACGCGTGTGTAGTACGTACGATCTGTGAGCAGAGGGAGAGAGCTGACGCGCTGATCGTTCTAACAAAGATACATCATGCCACGGGGATACCCGCGATCATCTCACGGGGAGGATGAACGGGGAGATGTGGAAGTAAACAGCATCTCCCCGTTCTGCCTAGCAACAAGTGACACTGATCTCTGCTCCCTGTGATTGGAGCAGAGATCAGTGATCAGTGATCAGTAACACACAACCATGCCCCCCACAGTTAGTAACATGCCCCTAGGACACACTAAACCCCTTCACTGCCACCCCCTGGTTAACCCCTTCACTGCCAATGTCATTTACACAGGAATCAGTGCATTTGTATAGCACTGATTGCTGTATAAATGACAATGGTCCCAAAAATGTGTCAAAAATGTCTGTGTCCGCCATAATGTCGCCGTCACAATAAAAATCGCTGATCACCGCCATTACTAGTAAAAAAATATTGTTAATAAAAATGCTATAAAACTATCCCCTATTTTGTAAACGCTATAACTTTTGCGCAAACCAATCAATAATCACTTATTGCGATTTTTTTTACCAAAAAATATGTAGAAGAATACGTATAAGCCTAAACTGAGGAAAAACATTTTTATATATATATTTTTGGGGGATATTTATTATTTATCTTGTTTGCACCACCTGTATACTGCCGTTCAGAGTATATAGGGTTTTAGGTATAGGGTTTTATTTTGGGTGCGGAGTTCCCCTTAATATCCATACAAGACCCAAAGGGGCTGGTAATGGGCTGGGGTGGGGGGGGGGGGGTGATGGGGTAGCCATGCCATTTTTCTCAAAGATTTTCATCCATATTGCCAGGACAAGACATTACATTAAAGCCGCAAGCAGTTTTAAATAGCTTTTTTTCCTTTACAAATGTCATTTTGTGCAGGGACAGTTCTAAACACGGGAAACACATGCCACTTCACAGGCATACTTTAGATACTTTAGACACCCCCCAGGTATGATATTTAAAGGAATATTTCACTTTTTTTCACTTTATGCATCATTAAAATGACTGCTCCAGAAAAAACTTCCTTTTTTAAAACTTCTTTTTGCATTGATACATGTCCCCTGGGGCAGGACCCGTGTTCCCAAACCCTTTTTAAGACAATAACATGCATATTAGCTGTTATAGTTAGCACTTTAGATTTTGAACGTTTGCGTCCATTGTATTTAATAGGGTTCTAATGTTCGCGCAAACTTTCGGTCTGTTTTCAGGTTCTGGTGCGAACCGAACCGGGGGGGGGGGGGGGGGGTGTTCGGCTCATCCCTATTTATATACTTAAAAAACTTCTTTGGATTTTTTTTACTCTCCTCCATTATGTGTCTTTCATGTTCTATCTTAGCCGCCCTGATTATACCCTTACATTTCTTGTTGCATACTTTGTAAACTTGGAATGCTGATGATGACCCCTCAGCCTTATATTTTTTGAAGGCCTTCTCCTTTGCTTTTATATGCATTTTTACTTTGCAGTTAAGGACTTTTATTAGCTCTTTTAGAAAAAAATTCCCAATGGAATGCACTGACTAATATCCTTATTTAATATGCTCCTAAAACACACCAGTTTTTCCTCTGTGTTCTTTGTTTCTAAGATTGTATCCCAATTTATATCTTCTAGCAAGGTTCGTAGTTTATGGAAGTTGGCTCTTTTTAAATTCAGTGTCTAGGTATTCTGCTTATGTTTCCTATTTGTGTGATTTATACTAAAACAAATTGACCTGTGATCGCTGTTTCCTAAATTGCCCCGTATTTCCACATCCGTGATCAGGTCTGTATTGTTGGTAATCAGTAGGTCTAGTAACGCTTTGTTTCTTGTTGGTGCATTTAAGATCTGACCCATGAAATTGTCCTGCAAGACATTCAGGAAATGATGACCTTTAGACAAATGCATGGTTCCTTCTGCCGAGTCTGTCTTGGTAATAATAAATCCCCTATTATAATGACACTTTCCATCCTTGCCGCCATTCCAAACTGTGATAGGAGATCCACCTCCCCCTCCTCCCTCTGGTTGGGGGGCTTATAGCATACTCCCAGTATTACTTTCTCCTTGGTTTCCTCCCTTTGTAGCTCTACCAATAAGAATTCCACCTCCTCCCTTGCTCCATTAGTGATGTCATCACTCACATTCGTTTGTACATCGTTTTTCATATACAGGCATACCCCTCCCCTTTTATTACCCTCCCTAACTCTGCGTTATAGGGAATACCATTGAATGGTTGCCAGTCAATCATGAGAGCTGTGTAACCATGTCTCTGAAATTCCCACAAAATCTAAATCCTCCTCGTACAATAGCAGCTCTAGTTCTCCCAACTTGTCCACCAGATTCCTGGCATTGGTGAACATGCCACGTAGTTTAGTCCAAATGCATACTGTCCTCTTATTGGGTGTTCTCTCCCAGCCAATATAGAGTCTACAAACTGTGGAATATTTTTATTATTAGTTTTTTTTACTAGTAATGGAGGTGATCAGCAACTTATAGCGGGACTGCGATATTGCAGAGGACAGTCGGACACTAACTGACACTTTTTGGGGACCAGTGACAATAATACAGTGATCAGTGTTAAAAATATGCACTGTCACTGTACTAATGACACTGTCTGGGAAGGGGTTAAAATTAGGGGCGAGCAAAGGGTTACCTGTGTTCCTAGTCAGTGTTTTAGTGTACTGTGGGAGGGGCATTTACTAGGGGAAGACATGGATCCATGTCCCTGCTTTGCAGAGACACAGGATCCATGCCTTCCCTCCTGTCAGAATAGCAATCTGCCTTGTTTACATAGGAAGACCACCGTTCTTGCTCTTGCGCCGCCCCCTACCTGGGAGTGTCGGAACACATACTAGGTACGTAATATGGCACAGTAGAGCCACCTTGCCGCTGTGTATGTAAGGTATGCAGTCGGCAAGTGGTTAATTTCAGGTTCGTAATGGTTCAGTAATGGCCATGTGATTGACTGTAGATGCAAATCACTCTTATTTTTGCTAAATCTTTGTTTTCAATTTCACGATCCACCAAGAAAAGGAAGGTAGAAAGAAATAAGCATATGTGACAAAACAATAAACAGTGTGCAAATCACCCTTGTTAGACTTTTTTTAACCACTAAATGTCTTTCTACTTTTTGATGTATAATAATATGTGTCTATTTGTCTCTGCAGTCTGTATCAATGTGGTGTGACTTCTTCTTGCTGGGAGGTTTTCCATTCTGTTCTTTTTACAAACAAGTCTCTGACCAGACTGGAATTGTCATACAACAATCTGCAGGACTCTGGAGTAAAACATTTGTGTGAGGGACTCGGACATCCAGGCTGTTCTCTGCAGGATCTGAGGTGAGGACTATACTATACAGCTGGCCATATATTATAACATTTTCTTATTCAATATCCTTTACATAGTTACATAGTAGGTGAGGTTGAAAAAAGACACAAGTCCATCAAATCCAACCTATGATTATATGTCAGTATTACATTGTATATCCCTGTATGTTGCGGTCGTTCAGGTGCTTATCTAATAGTTTCTTGAAAAAAGAACCCTCTACGTAGTGTAGCGCCCACCCCATTTAGGTGGGTGCTAAATAGTTTTAAATAGGTAGTGATAGGTAAATTTGGCCAGGGCCTTACATTTTTTAGGCCTGGTTGTTTATTTTGGGAGAGGGGAGTGATAGAATAGAGGGGGGTGTGGCCACCTACACTCTGGCTCAGAGAGATCCCCTTTTACCTTTCAGTGGAAATATTCTGAAAGGGAGGCAGGACTTGGGACTGGAGTGGCAGGCAGCTTGTATGGAGAGCTCTGGACCAATCATTAATTTGTGTTGGCAGGGGCAGGACTCGCATATAAGCTGGGGGTCACATGCTTCCTAGAGGAGGAGGAGTTGGGAGGAAGAAAGTCCAAGATGTAGGGAGAGGAGCAGCAGGCTTGAAGGCCTGGGGGTTCAGAGACCGCAGTGCTGGATAGCAGGAGCGGGTTTGAAGGCCTGAGGGTTCAGAGACCTCAGTGCTGGATAACCCACACAGACCAGACATTGCCATGTAATACGGAGAAGAAACCGGGCGTCCCAGCCTGGGATGTTACCCAACCATGCGGAGGAGGTAGGTGAGTAGTAGGTGAAAAGTGGACGGAGGAAACTGGGATCGAATTTCTGTGGCAATCATGGACTGTCGATGGGAGAGAGCAAAGGGAGGACAACCCAGCAGTGCTTATCCGTCAACTCACTATGTGTCCAAGGACCTAGTGAAGGACACTTTCCAGAACTGGCATTGGGTGGATTTACAAGAGTCAAGGTAGGCGGTGAGGCCTGGGAATTTGAAATCTACACCCCATGGCATTATTCAGAGTAATGCTAGCTGGTTCATCAAAGGGAAGTACATAGGATTCAGAGTCGGGAACCATAACTAATAGAGGCAACTCATATCCTTTATTCAACATGTAGTGTTCATCTAACTTCAAGCAATAAAGCCTTTTAAAAATTAGAGACTGTTTGCTGTTTGTGGAGCTTTTGCATGGGGAGAAGAAAACGGAACCAGCCAACAGAAAGGAAATGAACACACTTTGCAGCTCCCAAGGGAGTAGTGCGCTACAGTAGTTTAAGGTTAAACCTCTTTTCTTCTAATTTTAATGAGTGGCCACGAGTCTTGTTAAACTCCCTTCTGCAAAAAAGTTTTATCCCTATTGTGGGGTCACCAGTACGGTATTTGTATATTTAAATCATATCCCCTCTCAAGTGTCTCTTCTCCAGACAGAATAAGTTTAGTGCTTGCAACCTTTCCTCATAACTAATATGCTCCGGATCCTTTATTAGCTTTGTTGCCCTTCTTTGTACTCGTTCCATTTCCAGTACATCCTTCCTGAGGACCGGTGTCCAGAACTGAACAGCATACTCTAGGTGCGGCCGGACCAGAGTCTTGTAGAGCAGGAGAATTATTGTTTTATCTCTGGAGTTGATCCCCTTTTTAATACATGCCAATATTCTGTTTGCTTTGTTAGCAGCAGCTTGGCATTGCATTCCGTTGCTGAGCCTATAATCTACTAGGACCCCAAGGTTTTTTTCCATCTTAGATTCCCCCAGAGTGTATAGATTGCATTCATATTTTTGCCACCCAAATGCATTTTTTTACATTTTTTCTACATTGAACCTCATTTGCCATGTAGTTGCCCACCCCATTAATTTGTTCAGATCTTTTTGCAAGGTTTCCACATCCTGCGGATAAGTTATTGCCCTGCTTAGCTTAGTATCTTCCGCAAATACAGAGATTGAACTGTTTACCCCATCCTCCAGGTCATTTATGAACAAAATTAAATAGGATTGGTCCCAGCACAGAACCCTGGGGGACCCCACTACCCACGCCTGACCATTCCGAGTACTCCCCATTTATCACCACCCTCTGAACTCGCCCTTATAGCCAGTTTTCAAACCATGTACTCCCCATTTATCACCACCCTCTGAACTCGCCCTTATAGCCAGTTTTCAAACCATGTACTCACCCTATGGTCCATGCCAATGGACCTTATTTTGTACAGTAAACGTTTATGGGGAACTGTGTCAAATGCACACTTACCTTCAACTATGTAATGTAAGTGCCTGCCTGATTGCATACAAATTGAAAGTGTTTAGGTTTGACTTCATATTATATGGTTTTGATAAATCTAAAGGAAAATTTTAACATTTTTAAGATGTACAGTACACCATCCTGCAGCCAACAAGGCAACAATACCTCAATGTTGTCTTATAGAGCTGTGTTATACAAGCCAGTTTGTGAATCATACATCATACTGTACATGTAAACCAGTTTGTAAATCATAAATCATACATGTATACCAGTTTATGAATCAAACATGTGCAGTATACTGTACAAGCTGTCTGCCTTACACCATACTTTTTCGACTTCTGCTTATAATACCTTTTCAAACAGGTGAGTCTTAAAGCAGTCTGTGCTTCACAAAACAACCACCAGACAGCTAAGCAATTGATACATTTCTCAAAGACAGCCTGTTAACTTTTTTTGTCAGCACAATGTCTCAGCAAAGCATTACTTTCTGTGAAGTAAAGGAGGTAGCAGCAGGAGACACTTGGTTGCATCGTATGCATCATATTCCTTACACGTTGTCCCAAAACCTCAGCTTCCAGTCACAGCAACTGTTCCCTCACCCAAGGTCAGTATACTGTGCCTACCACCTCTCAAAACAATCAACCTATTTTTCCCTAAGTACACAAAGCTTTCGCACCCCAACAAACTGCGGACAACATTTTGCATATTGTCCACTTCCCACCCGGCCACTGCACATAAACGGCCAGGTGGACCCTTCCTCCTTCTTACTGGACATTCCTGAACGTCCTTTGGAAGGAGAGGGCATGCGGCTACCTTATCCCGATGCGCGCGTGTCCCCCAGACACGCTGCATCTCGAATCGGCAGGAGGGCTCTGCGATTTTCCCTCCTGATCACATGATGGCTATGTCCAATCACAACCATCATGTGATGTAAACAGCCTGGGGGGGACGTCACAGGAAGTGGGATTGCGCATTGGCGCAATCCCAATGTGTCCATGTCCCCCAGAGACAGGGCAATTTCACTCGGCAGGAGGGCTCTGTGATTGGCCCTCCTGATCACATGACAGCTGTGTCCAATCACAGCCATCATGTAGTGTAAGCCGAGAGCCACTGCCAGGCAGTGGGCTCTGCTTCTCCTCACACAGAGTCAGTGAGAAGAAGAGAGCAGATCTGCGAGCTGGGAATCAGTGTGTATGAGCTGTTTTTTACAGATCACCCAGCTAGTGTCCCCAGTGTCCCCAACATAGTGAAAAACACCAACACCTGTCACACATCTGCCCCACTGAACATCTGCCCCAGTAAACATCTGCCCCAGTAAACATCTGCCCCACTAAACATCTGTCCCACTAAACATCTGTCCCACTAAACATCTGTCACATCTGTCCATGATCACCTGGCACATCTGTCTGTGATCATCTGGCGCACATTTGACACACATCTGTCCGTGATCATCTGGCGCACATGTGTCCGTGATCATCTGGCACATATGTCCATGATCATCTGGCATATGTGTCTGATCATCTGCCCACATCTGGCGCACATGTGTCCGTGATCATCTGGCACACATCTGGTGCACATGTGTCCGTGATCATCTGGCGCACATGTGTCTGTGATCATCTGGCGCATGTGTCTGTGATCATCTGTGCACATCTGTCCATGATCATCTGGTGCACATCTGTCTGTGATCATCTGCCACTTCTGTCAGTGATCATCTGCCACATCTAATTCCACTGTACTTTTGTTTCAGGGCCTTCAAAAATGTGAGTGCTCAGGAAACGAAATGTGTAATTTACACCTTTAAAATGATTGAAGGTGCTCCCTGCATTTTGGGCCTCTGTATGTTGCCAGGCTGTGTAAAAGTCTCACACATGTGGTATCGCCATACTCAGGAGGAGTAGCAGAATATATTTTGGGGGGTAATTTTTGCTATGTGCATGCTATGTGTTAGAAATATCTTATAAATTGCCAACTTTGTGTAAAAGAAATACGACAAAAAGGGGGGGGGAAATGTATATCTCCATATACTGGGACTTTAAATGAAACGCACAAGGAAAGGGGAGTAGTGCGCCTTCATCCCTATATTGAATGCAACAATAATTAAAGAGTGTGGGACTTTAAATGAGGCAGATTCAAACACAAATTTAGGAGTAAAAATATTTATAAATTTTAATGTACATGATGGTCAAATTGCACAACCTTGTATATGTCGAGTAGTAACTTAATGCATGTACAGACATCTTAAAAAATACACAGTATACATATAAATGGGGTGTAAAGACATAATTGTCATAACAGGGGAACAATTCCACACAATTCATAAATGCGACTAATAATGTACAGTAAAATTCCTGAAAGTATTGATGGGAATGTGAGGGGGTGTATCCTCACAAGCTCGACGTGTTTCGTCGGTTAACCGACTCATCAGGAGCGGATAATGAATATCTGTAAATAATAAAAGTTCTTAATCAAAAAAGGAGGGGGGGTAAGAAAAAAAAAACCTTAATATGAAAAACCCCATGATATACAAAATATATGTAAAAAGGTAAAAATAGAACAAAAAAATGAAAGAATGAAAAAATCCACAAACTTACATCCCATTGGAACACTGAACTTCAAGAAATCCCGATATGCAAGGGTCACCACGTTAAGCCTCCCCGGGAGCTGGGGTATATATATTGTGACAAAGTATAAATGAACAAAAAGGAAGAGAACCAGTGAAGGTGAGAGCAAACTAAAATAAGATATGCCGATAAGACATACCTATACCTGTAAGATAGTGTTAGTAGGAAATAAGCATGGAAGTGCAGTATAGAAAGAAAGTGTATGAAACTGTGACATATGGTGTTACCTTGTAGTAACCAGTGTAAGTTGTGCAAGTGCAGTGGAGCGAGCAGTGCGAGCCGGTCATCTGGTCGATTGTAAAAGAAAATACATTTTCATTTTCTTTCCACATGTTCCAAAAACATGTGGAAAAAAGTACATGTTCAAACGATTAATTATGCCTTCTAGACTATATATTGGTGTGTTTGCTTTGCAAAATGTGTAATTTATGCCGTTAGAACACCTGACGGTGCTCCCTGCATGTTGGGCCTCTGTATGTGGCCAGGCAGTGAAAAAGCCCCACCCATGTGGTATCGCCATACTCAGAAGGAGTAGCAGAATACATTTTGGGGTGTAATTTCAAGTTTATCTATGCCATGTGTGAGAAATAACTAATTGAATAACAATTTTGTGAGAAAAAAAAATCATAATTTGCCAAACTATTGTGGGCAAAAAATTGTAACTTCAAAAAACTCACTATGCCTCTTACTAAATACCTTGGACATCTTTACAAAAAGGGGTCATTTGGGGGGTATCTGTACTGTCTTGACATTTTAAGGCCTCAAGAAATGAGATAGGCCATCAGTACATCAGGATTGATCAATTTTCACAGATATGTACAGTAGCATAGCTTGTAGATTCTATAACTTTCACACAAACCAATTATTTATTAATTTTTTTTTTACCAAAGACATGTAGCAGAATACATTCTGGCCTAAATTTATGATGAAATTCGATTTTATTGGATTTCTTTTAAAAACAGAAAGTAGAAAATATAGTTTTTTTTCCAAGATTGTTGCTTTCTTTTCGCTTATATTGCAAAAAATAAAAAACTCAGCGGTGAATAAATACCACCAAAATAAAGCTCTATTTGTGTGAACAAAATGAGTACAGTGTAGCATGACTGAGTAATTGTCATTCAAAGTGCGAGAGCACAGAAAGCTGAAAATTGGTCTGGGAAGGAAGGGGATGAAAGTGCCCAGTATTTAGGTAGTTATAGACAATACACTTTAGCATGCGGCTAGTCAATTCCTTCCCATCAAGCACACTGCTCCACAGCTGAAATCTAATATAGCAATCGACTTTAACTTAACCAGTGTCGGGTATAAATACCTTTGCAAAACCATTCATCCCAAAGTTGCTCAATTTCAGCACACCAGCCAATGTACAGTGCCTTGCGAAAGTATTCGGCCCCCTTGAACTTTGCAACCTTTTGCCACATTTCAGGCTTCAAACATAAAGATATAAAATTTTAATTTTTTGTGAAGAATCACCAACAAGTGGGACACAATTGTGAAGTGGAACGAAATCTATTGGATTGTTGAAACTTTTTTAACTAATAAAAAAATGAAAATTTGGGCGTGCAAAATTATTCGGCCCCTTTGCGTTAATACTTTGTAGAGCCACCTTTTGCTGCGATTACAGCTGCAAGTCGCTTGGGGTATGTCTCTATCAGTTTTGCACATCGAGAGACTGAAATTCTTGCCCATTCTTCCTTGCAAAACAGCTCGAGCTCAGTGAGGTTGGAGAGCGTTTGTGAACAGCAGTTTTCAGCTCTTTCCACAGATACTCGATTGGATTCAGGTCTGGACTTTGACTTGGCCATTCTAACACCTGGATACGTTTATTTGTGAACCATTCTTTTGTAGATTTTGCTGTATGTTTGGGATCATTGTCTTGTTGGAAGATAAATCTCCGTCCCACTTTCAGGTCTTTTGCAGACTCCAACAGGTTTTCATCCAGAATGGTCCTGTATTTGGCTGCATCCATCTTCCCCTCAATTTTAACCATCTTCCCTGTCCCTGCTGAAGAAAAGCAGGCCCAAACCATGATGCTGCCACCACCATGTTTGACAGTGGGGATGGTGTGTTGAGGGTGATGAGCTGTGTTGCTTTTATGCCAAACATATCGTTTTGCATTGTGGCCAAAAAATTCAATTTTGGTTTCATCGGACCAGAGCACCTTCTTCCACATGTTTGGTATGTCTCCCAGGTGGCTTGTGGCAAATTTTAGACGAGACTTTTTATGGATATCTTTGAGAAATGGCTTTCTTCTTGCCACTCTTCCATAAAGGCCAGATTTGTGCAGTGTACGACTGATTGTTGTCCTATGGACAGACTCTCCCACCTCAGCTGTAGTTCTCTGCAGTTCATCCAGAGTGATCATGGGCCTCTTGGCTGCATCTCTGATCAGTCTTCTCCTTGTCTGAGCTGAAAGTTTAGAGGGACAGCCAGGTCTTGGTAGATTTGCAGTGGTCTGATACTCCTTCCATTTCAAAATGATCGCTTGCACAGTGCTCCTTGGGATGTTTAAAGCTTGGGAAATCTTTTTGTATCCAAATCCGGCTTTAAACTTCTCCACAACAGTATTACGGACCTGCCTGGTGTGTTCCTTGGTCTTCATGATGCTCTCTGCGCTTTCAACAGAACCCTGAGACTATCACAGAGCAGGTGCATTTATACAGAGACTTGATTACACACAGGTGGACTCTATTTATCACCATCAGTCATTTAGGACAACATTGGATCATTCAGAGATCCTCGCTGAACTTCTGGAGTGAGTTTGCTGCACTGAAAGTAAAGGGGCCGAATAATTTTGCACGCACCACTTTTCAGTTTTTTATTTGCTAAAAAAGTTTAAAATATCCAATAGATTTCGTTCCACTTCACAATTGTGTCCCACTTGTTGGTGATTCTTCACAAAAAAATTACAATTTTATATCTTTATGTTTGAAGCCTGAAATGTGGCAAAAGGTTGAAAAGTTCAAGGGGGCCGAATACTTTTGCAAGGCACTGTAACTAACTTTGTTTTGCTTATCACAGTTCGTTAAATACACAATTCGGAAAAAGCTCACCAAGACAGGTTTCACCAGGCCCGATCCCAGGCGGGTGCTCCGGGTGCAGCGCACCCGGGCACCACAGAGGTGGGGGCGCTGAAGCACCAGAGTGCTCCCCTCCTTCCTCCTCTCTCTGCCCGTAGGTGGCTCTCTCCACTGGCCGCAGCTGCCACTATGATTCCTGAAGCCCATCGGATCCCCCCTTCCTCCTGTCAGAGGAGGATAACAAAACAGCGCGAGATCAGAGTGGCCGCTAATAAAGGGGGGGTGATTTGTCCTGAGGGGGGTCTGTACTAATGGAGGGGGTGATTTGTTCTGGGGGGGTCTGTACTAATGGAGGGGTGGTTTGTCCTGAGGGGGGTGGTTTGTCCTGAGGGGGTGGTTTGTCCTGAGGGGGGTCTGTACTAATGGAGTGGGGTGGTTTGTCCTGGGGGGGTCTGTACTAATGTAGGGGGGTGGTTTGTCCTGGGGGGTCTGTACTAATGTAGGGGGGTGGTTTGTCCTGGGGGGGTCTGTACTAATGGAGGCGGGTGGTTTGTCCTGAGGGGGGTCTATACTAATGGGGGGGTGTTTGTCGGGGGGTCTGTACTAATGGAGGGGGGGGTGGTTTGTCCTGAGGGGGGGTCTGTACTAATGGAGGGGGTGGTTTGTCCTGAGGGGGGTCTATACTAATGGAGGGGGGGTGGTTTGTTCTGGGGGGTCTGTACTAATGGAGGGGGGGTTTGTCCTGAGGGGGGTCTGTACTAATGGAGGGGGTGGTTTGTTCTGGGGGGGTCTGTACTAATGGAGGGGGTGGTTTGTTCTGAGGGGTCTGTACTAATGGAGGAGGGGTGGTTTGTCCTGAGGGGGTCTGTACTAATGTAGGGGGGGTGGTTTGTCCTGGGGGGTCTGTACTAATGTAGGGGGGTGGTTTGTCCTGGGGGGGTGTCACGTACCTGGTGGTGCGAGCCCGAGATTGCAGGGAGAGGCCTCCCTTGCGTCTCCCACTCCTGGTCCCCTGGTGTGGGAACAGGAGAGCCATGAGTGAGGAGGAGCACGGGTGCCTGGCAGGATCAACAGACCGGTGGGAAGGAAACAGGTTAGCTGAGCTGGCGGGATCTCTGGAAAGCAGGCTCACAGGTAAACGGGATAGCAGAGCTGGCAGGATCACTGGAAAGCAGGCTCACAGGCAAACTGGATCGCAGAGCTGGCAGGATCGCTGGAAAGCAGGCTCACAGGTAAACTGGATAGCAGAGCTGGCAGGATCACTGGAAAGCAGGCTCACAGGTAAACCGGATAGCAGAGCTGGCAGGATCACAGGAAAGCAGGCTCACAGGTAAACTGGATAGCAGAGCTGGCAGGATCACAGGAAAGCAGGCTCATAGGTAAACCGGATAGCAGAGCTGGCAGGATCACAGGAAAGCAGGCTCACAGGTAAACCAGATAGCAGAGCTGGCAGGATCACAGGAAAGCAGGCTCACAGGTAAACTGGATAGCAGAGCTGGCAGGATCACAGGAAAGCAGGCTCACAGGTAAACCGGATAGCAGAGCTGGCAGGATCACAGGAAAGCAGGCTCACAGGTAAACTGGATAGCAGAGCTGGCAGGATCACAGGAAAGCAGGCTCACAGGTAAACCGGATAGCAGAGCTGGCAGGATCACAGGAAAGCAGGCTCACAGGTAAACTGGATAGCAGAGCTGACAGGAACTGGACCACGGCTTGGCAAGCAAGTTCACAGGTAAACTGGATAGCAGAGCTGACAGGAACTGGACAACGGCTTGGCAAGCAGGTTCACAGGTAAACTGGATAGCAGAGCTGACAGGAACTAGACAATGGCTTGGCGAACAGGTTCACAGGTAAGCTTGGATAGCAGAGCTGACAGGAACTGGACAATGGCTTGGCGAACAGGTTCACAGGTAAGCTTGGATAGCAGAGCTGACAGGAACTGGACACAGGAAACGGAACCACTGAATGGACTGGAACCAACAGGTGAACAGGATCGTTACAGAGGGCCAGACTGCAGACTGGACAAAGGCTTAACAAGGAACCAGAGTTCATCAAAGAAGTCAGGTAATGAATCTGAACTTAGAGCAAGGTACAATGGATCAGGCAGGAGGATGGTCACTGGAAGCCGGGGTCGGGTACAGGCAGAAAGCAGGATAGTCTTTATGGCAAGCCGGGTCAAAGGAACAGGTTCACAGGATCAGGTTTCTTTTACTACACCACAACGCTGTAGAGCAGACAGCAAAGACCGTCTGCTCAAGTCAGGCTTAAATAGGCCGGCTGGTGCTAACTAGGGCGCGCGCCCCCGTCTCCCTGTGCACGGTTGTGCACGTGCCCGCGCCCGGGCGCGCATGCGCATGCGCAATGGAATCTGAGGGCCAGGACGGCCCGGGTTTAGATTTCTGGCAGGATCTTCATGACATTGCCCCCCTCCTAGGGGCAACCTCCGGGTGCCCCTCTGGGCAAATCTCTCAGGATGAGCTCTTTTGAAGGCTTGAACTAGACTCTTAGCATGGATATTACACTCGGGCTACCAGGAATTCTCTTCAGGACCATATCCCTTCCATTTGATCAAGAACTGATTCTGATTTCTCCTCTTTCTAACATTTAGTATAGCCTCTACCTCATATTCTTCCTCGCCATCTACCAAGACTGGGTCCGGGGGTACAGTCCTTCTGTTGGAAAAGGGGTTGGAAGTGGAGGGCTTTAACAGAGAAACATGAAAGACTGGATGGACCTTGAGGGAATCAGGAAGTTCCAACTCATAGGCTACTTCATTAATCTTTCGTTTGACTGGAAAGGGACCTAAGAACTTAGGGCCCAGTTTTTTTGAGGGACAAGCCAACTTCAGATTCAAGGTGGAGAGCCACGCTGTGTCACCCGGTGCCAGTACCAATTCTCCACGCCTCTTTCGGTCAAAGACTGCTTTGTTATGTTCCTGGGTCCGGGCCATGGTGTCCTGCAGGAGTTGGTTATTGGAAGCAAAGAAATCAATCTTTTCCTGGACTGCGGGCACAGTACATTCAGGAAGAGAATTGGGCAGGAATGAAGGATGGAAGCCATAGTTGGCGAAGAAAGGTGTCTGTTGGGTGGCCGAGTGGATAGCATTGTTATATGCAAACTCGGCAACTGGTAACAGGGAGATCCAATCGTCTTGGGAGAAGGAAGAAAAGCATCGAAGATATTGTTCCAGGGTCTGATTGGTTCTTTCGGTCTGCCCATTGGTTTGAGGGTGATAAGCGGAAGAAAACGATAGCTCAATGTTGAGGGCCTTGCAAAGTGATTTCCAGAACCGAGAGGTGAATTGTACCCCTCGGTCGGACACTATGTTGGCTGGTACCCCATGGAGTCTGATGACTTCTCGGATGAACACTTGTGCGGTTTCTGAGGCAGAAGGGGTGCCCTTCATGGGAACAAAGTGTGCCATTTTTGACAGACGATCAACTATCCCGAAGATCGTAGTGTGGTCCTCTGCTGGGGGCAGTTCCACAATGAAATCTATGGACAGCATTTTCCAGGGGCGATCTGGGACTGGTAATGGCTTGAGTAGGCCCCAGGCCTTGGTTCTGTGACTTTTGCTCCGAATACACACAGTGCATGTTTCCACAAATTTCCTGCAGTCTTCCCTTAGCTGAGGCCACCAGAAGGTACGTTGTACCAATTCA
The DNA here is from genome assembly GCA_028564925.1 of Lithobates sylvaticus. Classification (NCBI taxonomy): domain Eukaryota; kingdom Metazoa; phylum Chordata; class Amphibia; order Anura; family Ranidae; genus Lithobates; species Lithobates sylvaticus. Next base: position 578,546,610 of record CM053028.1, on the reverse strand, counting down.
GTGGTTTTGGTGACACCAAAGTGTCCGGCAAGCTTGTGATCATGGCACAATTCCAGGACGGTTACCCGCAGACCCTCGGGAATGAAAATCTTATCCCCATGCCACAATAGCCCATCCTTGGCCAGCAACCCAGGACCGGGAGTGGGTATGAGGCCACTGGAAGCCCGTCTGAGCTGGGACAGTAGGTCTTCCTGTAGCAGGAGAAAGTTTCCAGGGGCAAGGATAGTGTCTGGAGGGGAACCATCCTGGGATTTGTGATACATACGAGACAGAGCGTCCGGCTTCGCGTTTTTGGAACCCGGACGATATGTCACGTGAAAGGTAAAACGAGAGAAAAATAAGGCCCAACGGGCCTGTCTAGGTTTCAACCTCTTGGCAGTCTTCAAGTACTCTAGATTTTTGTGATCTGTGAAGATCAGGATTGGGTGAGTAGCCCCTTCTAGCAGGTAACGCCATTCCTCGAGGGCGGTCTTTATGGCCAGTAATTCCCGATCCCCACATCGTAGTTCTTCTCGGCTGGGGACAGTTTCCGTGAGAAAAATGCCACGGGGTGTAGCAGGGCTTTGATGCCCTGTCTCTGGGACAGGATGGCCCCTACAGCTATCTCTGAGGCATCCACTTCGAGGACAAAGGGCAGAGAAGGATCTGGATGCTTCAGGATAGGAGCTGAGGTAAAGAGCCCCTTGAGGGCCTTGAAGGCCCCTTGGGCCTCAGGGGACCAATGAAAACGGGTACTTTGTTTGGTGAGTTGAGTAATGGGTGCCACTATGGCCGAGAATCCCTTGATGAATTTGCGATAAAAATTGGCAAAGCCAATGAATCGCTGGATCCCCTTTTTATCTGCGGGAACTGGCCAGTCCAGGATGGCTGAGATTTTCTGGGGGTCCATCCGGATGCCTCTACTGGAGATGATCAAACCTAGGAAGGGTATGCTTTCTACCTCAAAGAGACATTTTTCTGCCTTGGCATAGAGGCCATGTTGCCGGAGACGGCCCAACACACTTTTAACATGTCCACGATGCAGCTCTAGGGAGGAAGAGAAAATTAGTATGTCATCAAGATAAACAACAGCAAAAACATCAAGGAAGTCCCGAAGCACATCATTTATGAAAGACTGGAAGGTAGCGGGGGCGTTACAGAGTCCGAACGGCATCACCAGGTACTCGAAGTGCCAAAATCGAGACCGAAATGCCGCCTTCCATTCGTCCCCATCCTTTATACGTATTAAATTGTATGCCCCTCTGAGGTCCAGTTTAGAAAAGATGGAGGCCGTGCCAAGCCTCTGAAACAGTTCAGGTACCAGGGGAAGCGGGTAGCGATTTTTGACTGTGACCTCGTTTAGGGCACGGTAGTCCACACAGGGTCTGAGAGAATGGTCCTTCTTCTCTACGAAAAATATTCCTGCACCTGCAGGAGACGTAGACGGGCGGATAAACCCTTTTTTCAGGTTATCATCAATATAGTCCTTTAGTTTTCCTTGCTCCACCTCTGTTAACGGAAAAACCCTACCGAAGGGAATCTTGGCCCCGGGAAGGAGTTCAATGGGACAGTCATAGGGCCTATGGGGTGGCAGCACATCTGCCCTTCGTTTGCTGAACACATCCAGGTATGCATGGTAGACTTCAGGGATGGACTGACGTAGACCTGCCTCGTTTTCGAGGCAGAGCAAAGCAGAGGGTCCTGCGGGGGCCAAGGAGCCGCAGGACCTTTGGCAGTAGGGAGAAGAGAAGGCCACCTCTCCTGTGGACCAGTTGATGACCGGGTTGTGTGCTTGCAGCCAGGGAATCCCTAGAATGACTGGAAACAAGGGAGAAGAAATTATATCCAAACATAACAGTTCTTGATGTGACTCTGAGATCACTGTGTGCAATGGGGCAGTCTCCTGAGTCACTGGGCCAGATTTGATGGTGGACCCATCCGCCAGGTGGACGGACAGGCCCTGTTCTCTTGGACGGAGAGGAATTCGATGCCGGGCAGCAAAAGCAGAGTCCATGAAGCAACTACAGGCACCAGAGTCAATGATAGCTGTGGTTTGTAGGGTCCTTCCTGAGAACTGGAAGGAAACAGAAAGGGCAAGATGAGATGAAACCCCGGTCACAGGATCCACATAACTGGAGAGAATAGTGGGGAACTTACGAAGTTTAGCCGGGCAGTTCCGGACATAATGACCAGGCTCTCCACAATACAGGCACAGATTGTTGCTGCGGCGTCTCTGGCGTTCTGCTGGGGTGAGAGAAGGCCGCAGGAGTCCAAGTTGCATGGGTTCTGATGCTGAAGAGGCATGAGCAGGTTTAACAGGGGGAGCAGTGCGGAAGTGACTTGGACCCCTGGGAGGCATCCAGGTAGGTCTTGGGGACCCCAAGGTTCGTTCGGCCCTACGCTCCCGTAGGCGCCGGTCAATTTGGATGCTTAGGTCTATGAGGGAATTCAGGGTCTGAGGTACCCCCACTCTGGCGAGCTCGTCCTTGAGTGCGTCTGAGAGGCCCATGCGGAATTGGTGACGGAGAGCAGCATCGTTCCAGTCGGTGTCGGTACCCCAACGCCTGAACTCAGCCACATAGTCCTCTGCTGGTCTTCGACCCTGTTGGAGAGAACGTAAGGCGGCCTCCGCAGTGGTTGAGAGTTGGGGGTCCTCATAAAGCTGGGCCATGGCATCAAAAAAGGTGGAGAGACTGGTCAATGCTGCATCCTTTTGTTCCACGAGACGGTGGGCCCAGATTTGGGGATCCCCAGTCAGTAGGGCTACCACAAAACCCACCTTGGTGGTCTCTAGAGAAAAGGTCCTAGGTTGCAGGGCAAAATGGAGTTCACAGGAGTTACGGAAAGTTACCACGGGCACCCGTAAATTTCTCTGGAGTAGGTACCTTGGGCTCAGGTGGTAGCATCACTATAGTCTGGGTAGGTGCAGGCCCCGTTGGGGGTATTGCTGGGTGAGGAGTTCCTTGGGTACTGGATGGACCAGACAGGGCCAGTACCCGTTCCTCCAGCCGGGTGTACCCTTGCTGGAGGTTCTTCACCGCCTCGGTCAGACCTGCCAGGTGTTGGCATAGCCCCTCCATGGCGGGGGCTCCCTGCTCGGGCTCAGACATGGCTGTCTGCTACTGTCACGTACCTGGTGGTGCGAGCCCGAGATTGCAGGGAGAGGCCTCCCTTGCGTCTCCCACTCCTGGTCCCCTGGTGTGGGAACAGGAGAGCCAGGAGTGAGGAGGAGCACGGGTGCCTGGCAGGATCAACAGACCGGTGGGAAGGAAACAGGTTAGCTGAGCTGGCGGGATCTCTGGAAAGCAGGCTCACAGGTAAACGGGATAGCAGAGCTGGCAGGATCACTGGAAAGCAGGCTCACAGGTAAACTGGATCGCAGAGCTGGCAGGATCGCTGGAAAGCAGGCTCACAGGTAAACTGGATAGCAGAGCTGGCAGGATCACTGGAAAGCAGGCTCACAGGTAAACCGGATAGCAGAGCTGGCAGGATCACAGGAAAGCAGGCTCACAGGTAAACTGGATAGCAGAGCTGGCAGGATCACAGGAAAGCAGGCTCACAGGTAAACCGGATAGCAGAGCTGGCAGGATCACAGGAAAGCAGGCTCACAGGTAAACTGGATAGCAGAGCTGGCAGGATCACAGGAAAGCAGGCTCACAGGTAAACCGGATAGCAGAGCTGGCAGGATCACAGGAAAGCAGGCTCACAGGTAAACTGGATAGCAGAGCTGACAGGAACTGGACCACGGCTTGGCAAGCAAGTTCACAGGTAAACTGGATAGCAGAGCTGACAGGAACTGGACAACGGCTTGGCAAGCAGGTTCACAGGTAAACTGGATAGCAGAGCTGACAGGAACTAGACAATGGCTTGGCAAACAGGTTCACAGGTAAGCTTGGATAGCAGAGCTGACATGAACTGGACAATGGCTTGGCGAACAGGTTCACAGGTAAGCTTGGATAGCAGAGCTGACAGGAACTGGACACAGGAAACGGAACCACTGAATGGACTGGAACCAACAGGTGAACAGGATCGTTACAGAGGGCCAGACTGCAGACTGGACAAAGGCTTAACAAGGAACCAGAGTTCATCAAAGAAGTCAGGTAATGAATCTGAACTTAGAGCAAGGTACAATGGATCAGGCAGGAGGATGGTCACTGGAAGCCGGGGTCGGGTACAGGCAGAAAGCTGGATAGTCTTTATGGCAAGCCGGGTCAAAGGAACAGGTTCACAGGATCAGGTTTCTTTTACTACACCACAACGCTGTAGAGCAGACAGCAAAGACCGTCTGCTCAAGTCAGGCTTAAATAGGCCGGCTGGTGCTAACTAGGGCGCGCGCCCGTCTCCCTGTGCGCGGTTGTGCACGTGCCCGCGCCCGGGGCGCGCATGCGCATGCGCAATGGAATCTGAGGGCCAGGACGGCCCGGGTTTAGATTTCTGGCAGGATCTTCATGACAGGGGGTCTGTACTAATGGAGGGGGGGTAGTTTGTTCTGGGGGTCTATACTAATGGGGGGGTGTTTGTCGGGGGGTCTGTACTAATGGAGGGGGGGGGTGGTTTGTCCTGAGGGGGGGTCTGTACTAATGGAGGGGGGTGGTTTGTCCTGAGGGGGGTCTATACTAATGGAGGGGGGTGGTTTGTTCTGGGGGGTCTGTACTAATGGAGGGGGGTTTGTCCTGAGGGGGGTCAGTACTAATGGAGGGGGGTGGTTTGTTCTGGGGGGGTCTGTACTAATGGAGGGGGTGGTTTGTTCTGAGGGGTCTGTACTAATGTAGGGTGGTGGTTTGTTCTGGGGGGTCTGTACTAATGGAGGGGGGTGGTTTGTCCTGGGGGGTCTATACTGATGGGGGTCTGTATTGATGGGGGGTCTATACTGATGACGGGTGGTCTGTACTGAGGGAAAGGTTTATACTTAGTGCCAGTGGGGGGTCTGCACTGATGGAGGGGGGTCTATACTTAGTGGAGGGGGGTCTGTACTGAGGGGCGACTATAGTTGGTGGAGGGGGGTGATACCATGTTTTACCACACCGGGTGACACCAACCCTAGTGACGCCACTGCAGCCGCAGGCTGTTATTTCCCCTCTCCCTCTCCTCCTCACGCATGCTGCTGTACTAGTGAGCGGCACACTATGTTTCTTCCCCGCCTTCATATCGGCCAGGGAAGAAAAAAAAAAGGAGCAGGATTGTGGGACATATAGTCCCGAGGACTGGCTGCCCCACTGTAACACCGAAACTGCAGCCCACACAGCATGCTCAGCTGAATGGGAGAGAGAGAGAGACAGGAGCCTGGGAAAGCTTTCAGGGAAGTGCACCCAGGACTCCAGAGGGAGAGCACAGTGCTGAGGGAACACCATCAGAGAGAGAACCCCGCTGCCCTGCGCCAGAGGGAAAGCCACACAGCCTGGCGCCATCTCTGGTGGAGAAAGGAATGGAGTCATTGCAGGAATACAGATCTGGGCTCTACCCAGCGGAGTCGCCATGGGGCAATTCAGAGTGAGCTGACTCCTGATCAGAGGAACCGTTGTTGCTGTATCGCTGGGTCAGGTGAGAGGGCCAATCGGCCATTATGAACTAACGTCCATAGGAACTTCAGTCTCTGATCATCTCTTGTAACATGTCAGCCGTCTCTGACCATCTACTGTACTATGTCTGCAGTCTCTGACCATCTCCTGTACTATGTCTGCAGTCTCTGACCATCTCCTGTACTATGTCTGCAGTCTCTGACCATCTCCTGTAGTATGTCTACAGTCTCTGACCATCTCCTATATTATGTCTGCAGTCTCTGACCATCTTCTGTATTATGTCTGAAGTATCTGACCATCTTCTGTATTATATCTGCAGTCTCTGACCACCTCCTGTATTATGTTTGCAGTCTCTGACCATCTCCTGTACTATGTCTGCAGTCTTTGACCATCTCCTGTACTTTGTCTGCAGTCTCTGACCAACTCTTGTAACATGTCTGCAGTCTCTGACCATCTCTTGTATCATGTCTGCAGTCTGACCATCACCTGTACTATGTCTGAGGGCTCTTTCTAACAGACTCTCTAACAGAAGCCCTCTCTGTGTGCATCAGAGAGACTCCCCTCCAGGTCTCATTAGTGTACGCTCTTCCTGTATTTTCTTTATTGTTAAAAGATCATGGGAGGATCCCAGGGTAGCGAAGACTTCTTAGGGGGGCATCTCTGTGTTTGAGTCATTGCAATAGAAACATTTGTAAAGGGGAGGAGTTGGTAAGATGACCACACCCACGTGGGGCCGCCAGAAATATTTCTGCACCCAGGCGTCTGTGACCCTAGGATCGGCCCTGGGTTTCACTAAGTTTGATGACAAACCTGAAAACTACAGAAGATGGAAATCCACCTTAAAGCTCAGTTCACACTTTTGCGGGCCATACGGCCTGCATTTGCTCAGGCATGGCAGCCCTTTTATTTGAATGGGCTGCTGTGATGGTGTTTCCCACAGAGAAAAGGTGCATGCAGCATTTTAAATACGCAACAGCAGGGACACCGCATGGTCTTTATAACCATGCTATTTTTTCCTGCGGGGTCCCACGCCCACAAATATGCTGTGGGCTGAGATGACAACCACCCTGGTTTATGCAGGCAGACCACCAGGACCCTCGGATCCGTGAGAGACCACATGAGACACGAGAAAAAAGCTGGAGTGTGTTCATAAGCTCTCTGTCTTTATTGAATACAACAGTAGTATATTTACCAGTAAAAATACATGTCTAAGGATTATTCAAACTTTACTTTTTTTATCAAGAGTTAGGCTGCTTGACTAGATAACAAGAAATAGCTGATGACTTGCTGACACAGATTGGGCTTAACCACAATATCTCATAGGGTGTGGTTCTATGCAAACTTTTAAGCTGATTATGGCAAAACTTATACATACAAAAAGTTCACTTCTACTTCTATGTAAAATGGAAGAGAATATAAGATGGAGTCAGTTGTTTATACATTCTATTACACAAATTATCCGAAATAGCGAATGCCGTATTTAAACAAATGGAACGTAACAAATTACTTTTTATTATTATTTATTATTAATTTGTTCCATTCCATTTGTTTAGATGCAGCATTCGTTATTTTGGATTGTGTGGACTTACCCACACACGCCCAGACTTTTACGGCGGACTTTTCCGGCGGACAATCCGCCGGAGTTTTGGCCAAAGTCCGCGGGACTTTTGAAATGAACAGACTTGCCCACACACAGAGGAAAGTCTGTTCATTTAGAACGTGACTCCAGGTCGACGGGACTAGCGAAGGCAGTCAATGTTGCCGCGCTAGCCCCGTCACCTGGAATGGATTTAAAGGGGAATCCCTATGCCGAAAAAACGGCGTGGGGGTCCCCCCAGATCCATCTCAGACCCTTATCCGAGCACGCAGCCCGGCCGGTCAGGAAAGGGGGTGGGGACGAGCGAGCGCCCCCCCTCCGGAGCCGTATCAGGCCGTGTGCCCTCAACATGGGGGTGCCCTGGGGAAAGCACCTTGTCCCCATGTTGATGAGGACAAGAGCCTCTTCCCGACAACCCTGGCCGTTGGTTGTCGGGGTCTGCGGACGGGGGGCTTATTGGAATCCGGGAGCCCCCTTTAATAAGGGGGTCCCCACACACGGTCGGAATGTCCGGCGTAACAGCCACATTTGAAAGGAAATTCCAATACCTATAATTTAATAGTTATTTATTATTAGTTAGTTATTATTTCACATTTTCTGATTTTCAGATTTTCTTTCTTATTTATTTTGCATTTGTACATGTCCCCCAGGGCAGTAGCCAGGCCCCCATACCCTTTTAATGGCCAATAACTTGCATATAAGCCTTCAAAATGGGGGATTTTGATTTTTCATGTTCGGGTTCCATAGACTTCAATGGGGTTCATCGTTCAAGTCCAAACTTTTGCAACGTTCTAGAGTTCTTTCGCAAACCAAACCATCTCTACTGATCAGATTCAAAGATGAATTTGTACTGAGGAGGATATATCTAGTAATATTTGAGAGATTGTTAAATAATCCAATCTGCTCATGGATTTATCTACAAAAGAGAAGTGCGCATAGACCTGATTCCATCCAGGAAAGACTGGGGCGCAGCAACTTGCTTGTGTAAGGCAAGACTGCGACGGACTGAATTCCTAAAAGCAAAGTGCTCTTGCAACCATTGAATGGGTAAACTGATGTCCATGTAAACTGGAAGTCCTCTACCATATTCCCTGAGCAAGGGGAGGCGCAGAATTACCTATATTTACATGTAGGTCTCAAATTAAGGTGAGGGTACACCCTTTAATATCCAATGCGGTGGTTCACAGTATGAAGAGCATTTGCAGCACCCTGAATTTGAGATCAGTACCTGGATAGTGTTAATATAGATACAACACTGGGTTTTTGGAAGCAATTCCCATTTGGTGAAAGAAGATTATAAAATTGATGAAGAAAGCATGATTATTGGAACGATTATATATTTTTTTTCTATTTGACATGGTTTTGATATGCTGTATATTATTATTATTATTATTATTATTATTATTATACAGGATTTATATATCACCAACAGTTTGTGCAGCACTTTACAACATGAAGGCAGACAGTACAGTTACAATACAATTTGGTACAGGAGGAATCAGAGGGTCCTGCTGGTTAGAGCTTACAATCTTAGAGGGAGGGTCAAGTGATACAAAAGGTAATAACTGTGGGGGATGGGCTGATAGAGAAAGTAAAAACAGTGTATTAGTTAATAGAACGGTTTTCAGGGAGAGTGTAAGGATGGATAGATTAGGAGATAGTTGGACAGATTGGGGTAGGGAGTTTTAAAGGATGGGAGACGAGCTTGGGAGGAGGTGACAGGTGACCCAATTCATTGGGTAGATGGAAGCCAATGGAGGGATTGGCAGAGAGGGGTAGCAGACACTGAGTGGTTGGTAAGGTGGATGAGTCTGGCAGCAGCATTCATGATGAACTGAAGAGGGATGGCCTATGTAAAGGTAAGCTAATGAGGAGGGAGTTGCAGTAGTGGAGGCGAGAGATAACAAGGGAGTGATTTAGGAGCTTTACGGTGTCATTGGATAAAAAGGGGCTTATTCTGGAGATGTTGCGGAGGCTAAGGCAGCATTATTTGGACAGTGATTGGATGTGGGCCTGAAAGGACAGTTCAGAGAACAGGATTACCCCTAGCACACTGGCATGTAGGGACGGACTGATAGTTGAGCCATTGATCTTGACAAAGAGATCAGGGGAAGCGACATGTGGGGGAGAAAATATTATGAGCTCAGTTTTGGATAGATTGAGTTTGAGGAAGTGGTGTGACATCCAGTCAGATGTTAGTAATTAAGTGATAGGTGAGGAAACTGATGAGGTGTGCTGAGGGGTAGAGAGATTGATTTGGGTGTTGTCAGCATAGAAATGTTATTGAAAACCATGGGAAGCTATCAGCTGACCCAAGAAGGAGGTGTAGATTGAGAATAGGAAAGGTCCAAGGACAGAACCTTGGGGGACCCCAATGGTGAGAGGAATAGGAGAGAAGGAAGTAGTTGTAAGTGACACTTAAGGTGCAATGAGATGGGTAAGATAAGAAGCAACGAAGAGAACAGTCGTGCAGACCAGGGAAATTGAGGAGGAGGGGTGGTCAACTTTATCAAAGGCAGTGGAGAGGTACAAGAGGCTGATTAGCTCTGGGAAAGTAAGCTGAGACTTTTTAGAACTGTAAAAATGAACCTGTGCAAGGATTTGACAGCTCAATTAGATGCATTTTGTAATAGAATGAATATTGCAGTAAAGACTTTCTGCAGATGTGCTGAAGATGCTGTCAAAAGCCACATAATGTTATTTTCATTGGGTGAAGACTGGCTTTATATGTAGGGTGAATGTTCTTTAAATAATTTGGGTGAATTGATTGACAGGCATTGTATTTTTGAAAAATAATCCTATAAATCTTTGTAATGATCTCTTTGCATACTTTTATTGGTCTATTTTGTCCCTGCAGCCTCTGGGGTTGTGATCTGACCCATCTGTGCTGTGATGATCTCAGATCTGTTCTTATCACAAATCAATCCCTCACCAAACTGGATTTATCATATAATAAACTGAAGGACTCTGGAATAAAACGTGTCTGTGATGGGCTCAGAGATCCAGACTGTACCCTACAGGAGCTGAGGTGAGAATTATATTCATATCATATTAGTACAGGGCTCAAGTCCTGCGGGAACGCATGGGAACGGAGTTCCTGTACTTTTTCCACAACAGGAACTGAGTTCCCGTTAGCAGCCGTGTCCTGCAAGACATTGAAGTATGCGAGCGGAGTGGCAGGTGCTATACCAGCAGCTGCCGACACAGCTCGCAATAGTAAGTGATGCACACTAGGGGTGGACTGACCATTCAGGCATTGCCAGTAGGGGGCCCCATGACAGCTTCCTCTTCGATCTACCTGCTGGCTCCCATCTGATTTTCTGTCTCCTCATTCCCCCCCCCCAGTCTCCTGCATACTTGCTCTGTGTGTCCCGCTGAATCCCCCCCCCCCCCTCTATCTTCAGTGCCATATGATGAGAGAACCCAGAGGAGGAGCACAGCTATTCTGCTCACAGGACATGCAGGGAGAGAGGTGAGCTGAGGGAGGAACATCAGTTTGGGGTGGTAAGCTGAGCACAATACCTGGCAAAGTTTAATGCCAGGAGGGAAGTTTATGTGAAATATGTGAAGGGTTGGAATAGCAGCGATTGTGTGTTGGAGCCCTGCAGAGTTTGCAGCCCCCCAAGCTAACATACATCTCCTAAGCAGGAACACATCACTAACTCCCCAATCATTCTGTCCAGATAATGTGCAGTTCATTTATGACCTTTCCGTTTAACCCTGTGTTATCCAAACTCTGTTCAATGAAAAGTGTAAACTCACCACATAAACACTCTATATACACAATAAAATTCCCCAATAAAGATCAGAACATGATGTTCACATTTGCATGGAAGCACAATTGAATGAATGCTGATTTTTCAGAGAATTACGGTATTTATGTTTATTGAGGATTGTTTTTTTTTTTTTTTTTATGTACTAACAGTTAAGCTTCATACACACAATCCGAAAATTGGATGAAAAATACCACTTTTGAAGTGTTTGTACATATTAGCGTATCATTTATTTTTTTGGTGGGGGGGAGTGGATCTTGGGTGGGAGTTCCCACACTTTTTTCCCCAGGACTTGACCCCTGTATTAGTATATGATATACTAATCAAAAGGACTCATAATCCTATTGTCGGAGGTACTCAAATATCCCAAATGTGCCCCACAAGAGATTTATAAGATTTACAAGATTTATGCTAGGATTTGTTTAATAAATGAAAAGGTGTGGTGTCATGGTTAGGCAGTAATCTTCCCCTGTTTGCTTACCTCTCCTCATGTGTTCAGACTAAGAGGCCAGCCACTCTCACCTGGTGGTTTTTATAACCTCTCCTCTGAGCATGGCTCCACCCCAGGCCCTATCAGGGAACCCTATATTAACCTGTGCACTGCAAGCCAGTGGTGCTGATCAACCATTGTGTATCCGTGGTGTGTTTGGCTTCCTGGTTCCTGCTTGTGTGCTTTATGTTTGTCTCCATTACCGACCTTGGCGTGTTCTCAACGATTCCTGTCTGCTTGCGACCTTGACCCTTTGGCATGTCCCCGACCATCCCTGTCTGCCTGTGACCCTGAACCTTTGGTGTGTACTCTGTTGTTCCTGTTTACCCTGACCTGCCTTATCCCCTTACTATCCTTGTTGTTCCAGCCTGCTGCTTCCTTCTCCTGTAGTCTACGGTGAGCCTGAGCTGTGAGACCCTGGGGGCCGCGACCTGGAGCCAGACTGCAGCGAAGTCCATCCTCACCACTAGAGGCTCTGGCGAACACCTCCTGGCTCTTAGACTCCGCGCCCTGGGGAATCTATGCTCTAGCTCCCACTGGGATCTGTGTTAGTGATCCAGTATACTTGTGTCCTGTATCTCCCTGGGTACATCCGCAGCAGTCAGTCCTAAGGTCCACTACCTAGCGGTGCACTTCCTACTCCTACAGAGTGCACCTGTCACCTGGTCTCAGGTGACCTGACAGTTTGATCAGCCATGGACCCAGCTGATGTGCCGCTACCCGCAGATGATCCATTGCAGGGCTTAGTTCGCAGACTTGAGACCCAAGAATCGCATCAGACCCAGGTGATGCGATTCCTTCAGGATTTGGCATCCCGTTTTGAACAGGTTCAGGCCTCATTAGGACCCCCGGTTCAACAACCTCAACCGCTATCTGCTGCTGCACCTATCGCATCAGTCGCAGCCACACATTCATTAAAACTACCAGCTCCGGCCCGTTTCTCTGGGGACTCCAAGGCTTGCAGGGGGTTCCTTAGCCAGTGCACAATTCATTTTGAACTTCAGCCCCAAAACTTCCTGTCCGATCGGGCGAAAGTAGCATATATTATATCCCTCCTGTCAGACGAGGCGCTAGCTTGGGCTGCCCCTCTGTGGGAACTGAATGATCCAGTGGTTTCTAGCCTGTCTGATTTCTTGAAACTTTTTCGGAATATCTTCGAGGAACCGGGTTGTGTCTCCTCAGCGGCTAGCGCTCTTTTACGTCTCCGTCAAGAGTCCGCTTCTGTGGGACGGTACGCTCTTCAGTTCCGTATCCTCACAGCTGAATTAAGCTGGAATAATGAGGCCCTAGTTGCAACCTTTTTACATGGCCTCTCTGATAGAGTGAAGGATGAATTAGCAGGAAGATCCCTTCCTGCTGATCTGGACAGTGTCATCACCTTGTGTAACCAGATCGATATTCGCTTTCAGGAGAGGGCCCTGGAAAAAAGACTCCAGCACTTCCCGTTCTTTAGTCAGCCTGAGCTCCCAGTCCCTTCTCTTCGATCCGATGAGCACCCCCTGCCTGCTGAGGAACCTATGCAGTTGGGCTGGACCAAGTTATCTCCCGAAGAACGCGCTAGGCGCAGAACTCTGGGCCTATGCCTCTATTGTGGGGCCAAAGGTCATTTCCGTGACACTTGTTCTCTTTGTCCGGAAAAACGCTCAGGGCTAATACATCTGGAAGGTGGAGTATTAGACCCTGAAATATCACCTTCATCTTCTCGTCTTCACCTTTCTGTGTTTCTTCATGTCGGCACTTCCTCTCGTTCGGTCTCAGCACATCTGGATTCCGGAGCCGCTGCCAATTTCATGGATTGGGAAACTGCATCCTCCATAAGACTTACCCTTTTGCCCCTTACAACGCCATTGGTGGTCGTGGCGATTGATGGCACTGTTCTCCCAGGGGGCCCTATCCGTTTCCAGACCCTTCCTGTCAAGATGTCAGTAGGGACACTCCACCAGGAGTGGATATCCTTCCTTGTCTTACCTAAGGCTTCATCTCCTATCATATTAGGTCTTCCTTGGTTACGGCTCCATTCCCCACACGTTGACTGGACTGCTGGACAGATCCTGGCTTGGGGTTCCTCCTGTTCCTCTTCCCGCCTACTCAAGGTTACCCCAAAAGAGAAACTTCCTGTTGCCACCATCCCAGTAGCTTCTGCTATTCCCACTGTATATAGTGATCTCTGGGATGTGTCCTGCAATAGTCGGACTGATGCACTCTCTAGGTCATGTGGCACTCTGGATGAGGGGCCCACCTATGAACCTGAGTCGATCTTTCACTCCAGTTTGCATAACCATTTACCTTTGTCTGTCCCTAATCTCCCTTGGACGCACAGCCAGGCTAACTTGTCCACAAGTTCCACAGTCGCTATGCCCTGTGATGCGATTGAGATGGTCACTACACCTGACAATACTATTCAGTCGGCCTCTGCACTAGTGATACCAGTCCAGCCAAAGCCCAGTGAGCTTTCTGCTTCTTGTTCAGGACCTTCTGTAATCTGGCCTCACCCTACTGCTACTATGCCCTTAACCATTCCTAAAAAGCCTTTAGTCCTCAGCAAGTCCTCTCGTCCTCTCCCTACCTCAGTTCCGGTCTCTGAGGATAATCTAAAATACGAGGTTAGTCAAGTTTTGGATTCCCGGCTCCGTAAAGGCATTCTTCAGTACCTCGTACATTGGAAAGGGTTTGGTCCTGAGGAGAGGTCTTGGATCATTGCATCTGAGGTCCTTGCTCCTCATCTGTTGAGGAGGTTCCATCTGGAGTTTCCCTTTAAGCCTGGACCCAAGTGGGGGAGGGGGAGGTCTCATAAGAGGGGGGGTACTGTCATGGTTATGCAGTAATCTTCCCCTGTTTGCTTACCTCTCCTCATGTGTTCAGACTAAGAGGCCAGCTACTCTCACCTGGTGGTTTTTATAACCTCTCCTCTGAGCATGGCTCCACCCCAGGCCCTATCAGGGAACCCTATATTAACCTGTGCACTGCAAGCCAGTGGTGCTTATCAACCATTGTGTATCCGTGGTGTGTTTGGCTTCCTGGTTCCTGCTTGTGTGCTTTATGTTTGTCTCCATTACCGACCTTGGCGTGTTCTCAACGATTCCTGTCTGCTTGCGACCTTGACCCTTTGGCATGTCCCCGACCATCCCTGTCTGCCTGTGACCCTGAACCTTTGGCGTGTACTCTGTTGTTCCTGTTTACCCTGACCTCTGCCTTATCCCCTTACTATCCTTGTTGTTCCAGCCTGCTGCTTCCTTCTCCTGTAGTCTACGGTGAGCCTGAGCTGTGAGACCCTGGGGGCCGCGACCTGGAGCCAGACTGCAGCGAAGTCCATCCTCACCACTAGAGGCTCTGGCGAACACCTCCTGGCTCTTAGACTCCGCGCCCTGGGGAATCTATGCTCTAGCTCCCACTGGGATCTGTGTTAGTGATCCAGTATACTTGTGTCCTGTATCTCCCTGGGTACATCCGCAGCAGTCAGTCCTAAGGTCCACTACCTAGCGGTGCACTTCCTACTCCTACAGAGTGCACCTGTCACCTGGTCTCAGGTGACCTGACATGTGGTCTATTTATAAAGAATCCACAGAGAATAAGTAAGGGAAATCTCTTGATTGAAGAATAAATATTGCTGATGAAAACTGGTCCTGTTATTTTTTATGTTTTAATAGGCAATTCATTTTTATTGTATTTTTGCCTTGAGTTTTACTTTAAGTCTGCACTACCCACTTGTACTACCCACATAGTATTTCCACTTATGCAGCAAGTTGGGGATAAAACCTACTTTATATTTGTAACAAGACCCGATCCACATTACATAACTTTCCATTAATTGCAAACAAATGCAGCTTATCTTTTTTAGCTTCTCTGTTCTGGACCCTCCAAGGAAAAATCCTACATAGTATTCTTTGTTCATGAGGGGGGCTGTGTAGCTGTGTTTGCCTAATTAAAGAATGAGTTCACCTTTCATAACATCTTATGGGTGTAACATGTAAATCAGCGGCGGTATTCTCAAATTTGACTGCAAAAGTGGAGATGTGCTTTAACCACTTGCTGTTTGGGGCAATTTTTAAAACCCCAAACATTATATATTTTCTGAAGGCAGAGGCCCTGGAAAATAAAATGAAAGCCGTTGCAATTTTTGGTGCCACAAAATATTTGAGCAGCTGTTTATTGAATGCAAATTTTCAGGAAAAAATACAATAAAATGGATTTTAGTGCACACAAACACAATATAAAGCAATTTTTTTCAATTAAAATATTAAAGAGTAAAAGATAATGTTGCAGTGAATAAATAAATACCAAACATACCAAGACTCAAAATTGTGTGTGCTGAGAAGTAGCTATGAACTATAGTACTTAACATTTTTGAAATGCTGACACTTTAAAAGACTTTAACAAGTCACCAGGGTAGAGTTAAAGCGGTGTTTTAAAAGAAGTCAGCAGCTGCAAACACTGTACCTGCTGAGTTTTAATAAGGACCTGTCCAGAGAGCCCGCGATGTCACCCCCCCAGGCCGATGTGTCCATCAGATCAGTTGCAGGCGCCACCATTCCAACTAAGGGAAACCAGCAGTGGAGCCCTTGCGGCTTTACTGCCGGTTTCCAACTGCGCATGTGCGAGTCGCACAGCGCTTTGTGACTGCCCAGCTTGTTTTCTGGGACACACAAAGGTCCCATAAGACAACAGGGGGCTCGCCGCAGAAGAGGATGTGACATCCTCGGCCACGGCCTGGCTGGATCGGAAATACTCTTAGTACTTTCAAAAAAGAGAAAGTAAAAAAAATATTTAAATATCCAAAAACAAGGGGTGGAAAGGTGGTCTTTCATTTAAGGCCACCTCTCAAAATTAGGTGGAACTCCGCTTTAATTATGAATGAGGACATGCCTCAATTGTGCGGTAAACTGTTTACAGGCTTGCATTTGAATTTGTGTGTATGCATGAGGAGATGACAGTGCTTTCTTTTTTTATTTATTTTATTAAAAAAAAAAATTTATTATTTTCTTTTTTCATTTAACCTTCTTGCTATGACAAATGGGGCTAACAAGCCCCCTATGTGATATATTTGGGCAGGTGACAGGTACTCTTTATGGAATCATCAGAGTCCTATTGCACCCCCAATGTCTCCCCTTCCCTCCAATGCAGCTAAATAGGCACAGATCATGCTTGACTATCTGCTTCCCTGGTTATAACAGCTAGGAAATGACAGTTCTGAAACCAGAAGTGATTAAATCATCATCACTTTCAGCTTTATTAGTCACAGAGGACAGTGGGGAACAGGTGTTCTTCCATGTCCTCTGTGTTTAGTGCACTCAGCCATTTATCATGGTCCAGGGCTCCCTAAATGAACACTAGAGCCTGGGGACCACTGTGGGTAGTGGCGGTAGGAGATTGGCCTTTCTCAGTACTGGAAAAGTGGTCAGGGGGCTGTAGAGCTGCCTGGATCACTTTTATTGAATCGTCATTTGCTGGTTATAAAAAAAAGACACACAAAAATGCAGTGGCAGCTGTGAGTTGGTAATAACCACTTGCTGACAGGATGCTTATACACCTACAGTGGTCTGTAGGTGGTTAAGCAAGTCATCATATAAATTAAATTAGAATAGAATAGAACTAGGAAAGCAAAGCACAAAGACAGCGCTCACAACAGGAAACACTCCTAATAGATTACGGCTTGAGTCCTTCACTGAGTGCTCTGGCTCAAATGGTCCCCAGCCATTGGAAACGCAACTCCAAGAAAAATGTAGCCGGAATCCCATGAAAATCTTTATTTGCTACATAAAGGTCAAGATAAAAAACAACTGATGCGTTTTGAGAGAGAGGTCTGGTGGATATTTACTCTCGGTACTAAAACCCCTGCAGGTATGAACTCAAGGTGGGATTTGGATTTTTTTTCTAAAAATAGTATAAAGCATTGATTGCACTGGATGTTTTATATCTGCTGCTTCATCCCTATTGTTTTAATTAATGAAATGCTTTCTTTTTGTTGTAGGTCACAACATCAATCTAGATATCAGCTTGCACGAGCCTAATGCTGAATATTTTCATAGTGTTGTAAGCCCACGTCCGATCCAACTAGAATCCAGTGCCGCTTTTTTCTGTCATCTTCCAGTTTTTTATTTTAATTGAATAATTGTTTTATTGGCACTGCTTTCCCTCATACGAGGCATGTAGTATAAATATTGTCATTTTTTTGAATATGCTGTGAACAAGGCTGTAAGCTGAAACGCGTCAGTTTTTTATCCTGACCTTTATGTAGCAAATAAAGATTTTCATGGGATTCTGGAGTTGCTGGCCACATTTTTCTTGGAGGAGAATAGAATAGAAAATAAATGAATAGACTAGAATAGAGTTAACAGAATAAAAACAAAAATGGAAAAAATAGCAGTCTCCTGAATTTTACATTTCAAATACCAGCTATTCTTCACAATGAATTTGGATCGATTTGATATTTATGATTCTAATTTAATTCAAATACTTAAAATCCATTGGAAAAATTTGAATCCGGTCAAAAGCTAATAAACAACATGAAATTAGGCTAAACAAATTTTGTTATGAATGTAACAAAACAAAATTAGCAACTTAACAGATTGATCCAAAATGAAACACTTTTTTTTCCATTCTGCACGTCTAATGCCTATAAGAAACAGTTTTGGCGGTGCCCGGATCTACCAGGTTTGCTTTATGTATATTTGTAAAGATTGTATAGATTAAATCTACAGAACGATTCTAGGCTTACAATAAGTCTGAATCTAGATCTCCCCCGTACCTGGAGCATATAGTAAGAAAACCTCGTATAGGGTCCCCTTTGAAAAGACCAGAGAGGTACCCCCCGAGACAAGATGGACGGCTGGAGATCTGCTGTTAGATTTTTTATATCACTTTATTAGTAAAACAGAAAAAATAAATTTAGACAAACAATACCACTTCCCATTCCTATAGCAAAAATTTCATTCAAGATCACAAAGGAATTCCCAGAATTAAAATTGACAACGTTGTCTGTTTAAAAACAAGGGGGTGTGAACCACAGACCACAGCATTGGTGCATTTAGCATACATCCATATCTATAATAACGGTTAGAAATAAATACTTTAAACCAGATATTGTGGGTTGGACATCATCATTAAATTTAGAACCAGATATGGGTACCCATGACGGATGTTTCCAGATGGAAATGATATCAATTCAAAATTAGAGCAGTTCAAAATAGCAGCGTATGTTTTCAAGCAAGATTTTTAAAACAGCAGTGGATCTTCTGTAATATCCATATATATGTTGACCAATCAGGATGATTGAATGGAAAGAAGGAACCACATAAACAGTCCGTGTTTAGCTGGTAAAATCAATTGTATTGCGTTTTTGAAGCAGAGCAGCAAAGCAGCACAAAGCAGCACATAACAGGAAGCGCAGTCATAAAGCTTAGTTCAAGTAGCAGCATAGGGTGGAAAATTTGCAGAGCTAAGCAGGGGGACTATAAACTCACATGGAAAGTTCATCACTTCCTTAGGCAAGTTATATTTATGCTTGTATATGCATCAGCCTGTACAGGCTTCTTACCCACTCCTGCTTTCTGGTTCATCCATCCCTGATATGCTGGTAGATTTTGCTCAAGAAAGCTCCTTAGTGTGATGCCGCTTCTCTTGTATCATGTCTGCTGTCTGACCATCTCCTGTACTATGTCTGAGGGCTCTTTCTAACAGACTCTCTAACAGAAGCCCTCTCTGTGTGCATCAGAGAGACTCCCCTCCAGGTCTCATTAGTGTACGCTCTTCCTGTATTTTCTTTATTGTTAAAAGATCATGGGAGGATCCCAGGGTAGCGAAGACTTCTTAGGGGGGCATCTCTGTGTTTGAGTCATTGCAATAGAAACATTTGTAAAGGGGAGGAGTTGGTAAGATGACCACACCCACGTGGGGGCGCCAGAAATATTTCTGCACCCAGGCGTCTGTGACCCTAGGATCGGCCCTGGGTTTCACTAAGTTTGATGACAAACCTGAAAACTGCAGAAGATGGAAATCCACCTTAAAGCTCAGTTCACACTTTCGCGGGCCATACGGCCTGCATTTGCTCGGGCATGGCAGCCCTTTTATTTGAATGGGCTGCTGTGACGGTGTTTCCCACAGAGAAAAGGTGCATGCAGCATTTTAAATACGCAACAGCAGGGACACCGCATGGTCTTTATAACCATGCTATTTTTTCCTGCGGGGTCCCACGCCCACAAATATGCTGTGGGCTGAGATGACAACCACCCTGGTTTATGCAGGCAGACCACCGGGACCCTCGGATCCGTGAGAGACCACATGAGACACGAGAAAAAAGCTGGAGTGTGTTCATAAGCTCTTTGTCTTTATTGAATACAACAGTAGTATATATACCAGTAAAAATACATGTCTAAGGATTACCGCATTTATCGGCATATAACACGCACTTTTTCCCCCTAAAAATCAGGGGAAAGTCGTGGGTGCGTGTTATACACCGATACCCCAAAAAAAAAAAAAAATGTCAAAAATGGCAAGCGCCGCCGAAAAATAGCGAGCGCTGCCGAAAAAGACCGAATTGCGGCCGAAAAAACCCGAAGCCGTGCCGGAATAGACCAAGCAGACTGTTCGGCTCTGCTCAGAGTCCCGCCTCCCTGCGCTCGCTCCGGAAACACGATCGGAAAAACGATCGGAGCTGAACAGTCGGCTCTGCCTTTTCCGGGGCCGCTTCGGTCTTTTTCGGCGGCGCGCGCGACAGAGAGTCTCGGCGGCGGGAAATTTAAACCCGGACCGGACTTCAAATGACGCTGGCAAGGTACAATGTCGCTGGGCATGGCTGCAATGACGCTGGCAAGGTACAATGTCGCTGGGCATGGCTGCAATGACCCTGGGCAAGGCTGCAATGATGCTGGGCAAGGCTGCAATGACGCTGGGCATGGCTGCAATGACCCTGGGCAAGGCTGCAATGATGCTGGGCAAGGCTGCAATGACGCTGGGCAAGGCTGCAATGACCCTGGGCAAGGCTGCAATGATGCTGGGCAAGGCTGCAATGACGCTGGGCATGGCTGCAATGACGCTGGGCATGGCTGCAATGACGCTGGGCAAGCTGCAATGATGCTGGGCAAGGCTGCAATGACGCTGGGCAAGCTGCAAATGACGCTTAAATGTAAGTTTTTTTTTTTTTCCCTAAACTTCCCTCCTAAAACTTTTTTCCTTAAAATGCCCTCCTAAACTTGGGGTGCGTGTATACGCCGATAAATACGGTATTCAAACTTTACTTTTTTTTATCAAGAGTTAGGCTGCTTGACTAGATAACAAGAAATAGCTGATGACTTGCTGACACAGATTGGGCTTAACCACAATATCTCATAGGGTGTGGTTCTATGCAAACTTTTAAGCTGATTATGGCAAAACTTATACATACAAAAAGTTCACTTCTACTTCTATGTAAAATGGAAGAGAATATAAGATGGAGTCAGTTGTTTATACATTCTATTACACAAATTATCCGAAATAGCGAATGCCGTATTTAAACGAATGGAACGTAACAAATTACTTTTTATTATTATTATTTATTATTAATTTGTTCCATTCCATTTGTTTAGATGCAGCATTCTTTATTTTGGATTGTGTGGACTTACCCACACACGCCCAGACTTTTCCGGCGGACTTTTCCGGTGGACTATCCGCCAGAGTTTTGGCCAAAGTCCGCGGGACTTTTGAAATGAACAGACTTGCCCACACACAGAGGAAAGTCTGTTCATTTAGAACGTGACTCCAGGTCGACGGGACTAGCGAAGGCAGTCAATGTTGCCGCGCTAGCCCCGTCACCTGGTATGGATTTAAAGGGGAATCCCTACGCCGAAAAAACGGTGTGGGGGTCCCCCCAAATCCATCTCAGACCCTTATCCGAGCACGCAGCCCGGCCGGTCAGGAAAGGGGGTGGGGGACGAGCGAGCGCCCCCCCTCCAGAGCCGTATCAGGCCGCGTGCCCTCATCATGAGGGTGCCCTGGGGAAAGCACCTTGTCCCCATGTTGATGAGGACAAGAGCCTCTTCCCGACAACCCTGGCCGTTGGTTGTCGGGGTCTGCGGACGGGGGGCTTATTGGAATCCGGGAGCCCCCTTTAATAAGGGGGTCCCCACACACGGTCGGAAAGTCCGATCGTGTGTACGCGGCCTAACAGCCACATTTGAAAGGAAATTCCAATACCTATAATTTAATAGTTATTTATTATTAGTTAGTTATTATTTCACATTTTCTGATTTTCAGATTTTCTTTCTTATTTATTTTGCATTTGTACATGTCCCCCAGGGCAGTAGCCAGGCCCCCATACCCTTTTTATGGCCAATAATTTGCATATAAGCCTTCAAAATGGGGGATTTTGATTTTTCATGTTCGGGTTCCATAGACTTCAATGGGGTTCATTGTTCAAGTCCAAACTTTTGCAACCTTCTAGAGTTCTTTCGCAAACCAAACCATCTCTACTGATCAGATTCAAAGATGAATTTGTACTGAGGAGGATATATCTAGTAATATTTGAGAGATTGTTAAATAATCCAATCTGCTCATGGATTTATCTACAAAAGAGAAGTTCGCATAGACCTGATTCCATCCAGGAAAGACTGAGGCGCAGCAACTTGCTTGTGTGAGGCAAGACTGCGACGGACTGAATTCCTAAAAGCAAAGTGCTCTTGCAACCATTGAATGGGTGAACTGATGTCCATGTAAACTGGAAGTCCTCTACCATATTCCCTGAGCAAGGGGAGGCGCAGAATTACCTATATTTACATGTAGGTCTCAAATTAAGGTGAGGGTACACCCTTTAATATCCAATGCGGTGGTTCACAGTATGAAGAGCATTTGCAGCACCCTGAATTTGAGATCAGTACCTGGATAGTGTTAATATAGTTACAACACTGGGTTTTTGGAAGCAATTCCCATTTGGTGAAAGAAGATTATAAAATTGATGAAGAAAGCATGATTATTGGAACGATTATATATTTTTTTCTATTTGACATGGTTTTGATATGCTGTATATTATTATTATTATACAGGATTTATATATCACCAACAGTTTGTGCAGCACTTTACAACATGAAGGCAGACAGTACAGTTACAATACAATTTGGTACAGGAGGAATCAGAGGGTCCTGCTGGTTAGAGCTTACAATCTTAGAGGGAGGGTCAAGTGATACAAAAGGTAATAACTGTGGGGGATGGGCTGATAGAGAAAGTAAAAACAGTGTATTAGTTAGAAGCAGGATAGGCTTCTTTAAATAGAAGGGTTTTCAGGGAGAGTGTAAGGATGGATAGATTAGGAGATAGTTGGACAGATTGGGGTAGGGAGTTTTAAAGGATGGGAGACGAGCTTGGGAGGAGGTGACAGGTGACCCAATTCATTGGGTAGATGGAAGCCAATGGAGGGATTGGCAGAGAGGGGTAGCAGACACTGAGTGGTTGGTAAGGTGGATGAGTCTGGCAGCAGCATTCATGATGAACTGAAGAGGGATGGCCTATGTAAAGGTAAGCTAACGAGGAGGGAGTTGCAGTAGTGGAGGCGAGAGATAACAAGGGAGTGATTTAGGAGCTTTACGGTGTCATTGGATAAAAAGGGGCTTATTCTGGAGATGTTGCGGAGGCTAAGGCAGCATTATTTGGACAGTGATTGGATGTGGGCCTGAAAGGATTACCCCTAGCACACTGGCATGTAGGGACGGATTGATAGTTGAGCCATTGATCTTGACAAAGAGATCAGGGGAAGCGACATGTGGGGAAGAAAATATTATGAGCTCAGTTTTGGATAGATTGAGTTTGAGGAAGTGGTGTGACATCCAGTCAGATGTTAGTAATTAAGTGATAGGTGAGGAAACTGATGAGGTGTGCTGAGGGGTAGAGAGATTGATTTGGGTGTTGTCAGCATAGAAATGTTATTGAAAACCATGGGAAGCTATCAGCTGACCCAAGAAGGAGGTGTAGATTGAGAATAGGAAAGGTCCAAGGACAGAACCTTGGGGGACCCCAATGGTGAGAGGAATAGGAGAGAAGGAAGTAGAGTTGTAAGTGACACTGAAGGTGCAATGAGATGGGTAAGATAAGAAGCAACGAAGAGAACAGTCGTGCAGACCAGGGAAATTGAGGAGGAGGGGTGGTCAACTTTATCAAAGGCAGTGGAGAGGTACAAGAGTAAGAGTACAGAATAGTGTCCATTGGTTTTAGCTGTAAGTAAGTCGTTTTTGAGTTTTAGATGAGCAGTTTCTGTGGAGTGTTGCAGGCATAATCCAGATGGAAGGGAATCAAGAAGGTTGTTCTGAATGAGGTAGCAGCTCAGGAGTTTGGAGGCAAAAGGGAGCAAAAGGGAGTAAGGAGATGGGTCTTAGGTTTTTAAGATTGGCATATATCATTTATGGTCTATGATTCAAATATATTACACCGTGATATTGTAGAATGAGATATGCATGATGAAGGATACATAACATGGATTTATTGTAAAGTTTTGTTTATTTCAGCAGCGCAACACAAAATGTATTTTATGATTTGTTGAATTTGGTGGATGAACAGACATTAGGTGTTTTGCAGAAGCTGAGCACTAGGGTTATGGATTTTGTTATCTGTTTTTTGTGACAGCGCATATATTTTTTATTAGTTTTCACAAAAACATGAAAGTCATGTCACTGGTAGACACCCCTCATTGCTCAATCTTGAGGTGGAGCAGTGAGAAGTAGGTGGGATATAAGCTTTCCTCCCTGTCAATCATTCCAAATGCTGTGGGTACTGAAGAGCCCAGTACCCATCAGCATTGCTTACTAGTGCCTTGATGGACGTTACATTTTGGGGGACATCCTTCCTTCGCTATGGGAATACCAGCCCACATACCAGATATGCCAGGCTGATTAGCCCTGGGAAAGTAAGCTGAGACTTTTTAGAACTGTAAAAATGAACCTGTGCAAAGATTTGACAGCTCAATTAGATGCATTTTGTAATAGAATGAATATTGCAGTAAAGACTTTCTGCAGATGTGCTGAAGATGCTGTCAAAAGCCACATAATGTTATTTTCATTGGGTGAAGACTGGCTTTATATGTAGGGTGAATGTTCTTTAAATAATTTGGGTGAATTGATTGACAGGCATTGTATTTTTGAAAAATAATCCTATAAATCTTTGTAATGATCTCTTTGCATACTTTTATTGGTCTATTTTGTCCCTGCAGCCTCTGGGGTTGTGATCTGACCCATCTGTGCTGTGATGATCTCAGATCTGTTCTTATCACAAATCAATCCCTCACCAAACTGGATTTATCATATAATAAACTGCAGGACTCTGGAATAAAACGTGTCTGTGATGGGCTCAGAGATCCAGACTGTACCCTACAGGAGCTGAGGTGAGAATTATATTCATATCATATTAGTACAGGGCTCAAGTCCTGCGGGAACGCATAGGAACGCATAGGAACGGAGTTCCTGTACTTTTTCCACAACAGGAACAGGTTCCCGTTAGCAGCCGTGTCCTGCAAGACATTGAAGTATGCGAGCTGAGTGGCAGGTGCTACACCAGCAGCCGCCGACACAGCTCGCAATAGTAAGTGATGCACACCAGGGGTGGACTGACCATTCAGGCATTGCCAGTAGGGGGCCCCATGACAGCTTCCTCTTCGATCTACCTGCTGGCTCCCATCTGATTTTCTGTCTCCTCATTCCCCCCCCCCCCAGTCTCCTGCATACTTGCTCTGTGTGTCCCGCTGAATCCCCCCCTCTATCTTCAGTGCCATATGATGAGAGAACCCAGAGGAGGAGCACAGCTATTCTGCTCACAGGACATGCAGGGAGAGAGGTGAGCTGGGGGAGGAACATCAGTTTGGGGTGGTAAGCTGAGCACAATACCTGGCAAAGTTTAATGCCAGGAGGGAAGTTTATGTGAAATATGTGAAGGGTTGGAATAGCAGCGATTGTGTGTTGGAGCCCTGCAGAGTTTGCAGCCCCCCAAGCTAACATACATCTCCTAAGCAGGAACACATCACTATCTCCCCAATCATTCTGTCCAGATAATGTGCAGTTCATTTATGACCTTTCCGTTTTAACCCTGTGTTATCCAAACTCTGTTCAATGAAAAGTGTAAACTCACCACATAAACACTCTATATACACAATAAAATTCCCCAATAAAGATCAGAACATGATGTTCACATTTGCATGGAAGCACAATTGAATGACTGCTGATTTTTCAGAGAATTACGGTATTTATGTTTATTGAGGATTGTTTTTTTGTTTTTTTTTATGTACTAACAGTTAAGCTTCATACACACAATCCGAAAATTGGATGAAAAATACCACTTTTGAAGTGTTTGTACATATTAGCGTAATATTTATTTTTTTGGTGGGGGGGGGGTGCGGATCTTGGGTGGGAGTTCCCACACTTTTTTCCCCAGGACTTGACCCCTGTATTAGTATATGATATACTAATCAAAAGGACTCATAATCCTATTGTCGGAGGTACTCAAATATCCCAAATGTGCCCCACAGGAGATAAGATTTATGCTAGGATTTGTTTAATAAATGAAAAGGTGTGGTCTATTTATAAAGAATCCACAGAGAATAAGTAAGGGAAATCTCTTGATTGAAGAATAAATATTGCTGATGAAAACTGGTCCTGTTATTTTTTATGTTTTAATAGGCAATTCATTTTTATTGTATTTTTGCCTTGAGTTTTACTTTAAGTCTGCACTACCCACTTGTACTACCCACATAGTATTTCCACTTATGCAGCAAGTTGGGGATAAAACCTACTTTATATTTGTAACAAGACCCCCCCCCCCCCCCCATTCACATTACATAACTTTCCATTAATTGCAAACAAATGCAGCTTATCTTTTTTAGCTTCTCTGTTCTGGACCCTCCAAGGAAAAAATCCTACATAGTATTCTTTGTTCACGAGGGGGGCTGTGTAGCTGTGTTTGCCTAATTAAAGAATGAGTTCACCTTTCATAACATCTTATGGGTGTAACATGTAAATCAGCGGCGGTATTCTCAAATTTGACTGCAAAAGTGGAGATGTGCTTTAACCACTTGCTGTTTGGGGCAATTTTTAAAACCCAAAACATTATATATTTTCTGAAGGCAGAGGCCCTGGAAAATAAAATGAAAGCCGTTGCAATTTTTGGTGCCACAAAATATTTGAGCAGCTGTTTATTAAATGCAAATTTTCAGGAAAAAATACAATAAAATGGATTTTAGTGCACACAAACACAATATAAAGCTATTTTTTTCAATTAAAATATTAAAGAGTAAAAGATAATGTTGCAGTGAATAAATAAATACCAAACATACCAAGACTCAAAATTGTGTGTGCTGAGAAGTAGCTATGAACTATAGTACTTAACATTTTTGAAATGCTGACACTTTAAAAGACTTTAACAAGTCACCAGGGTAGAGTTAAAGCGGTGTTTTAAAAGAAGTCAGCAGCTGCAAACACTGTACCTGCTGAGTTTTAATAAGGACCTGTCCAGGGAGCCCGCGATGTCACCCCCCCCCCCCCCAGGCCGATGTGTCCATCAGATCAGTTGCAGGCGCCACCATTCCAACTAAGGGAAACCAGCAGTGGAGCCCTTGCGGCTTTACTGCCGGTTTCCAACTGCGCATGTGCGAGTCGCACAGCGCTTTGTGACTGCCCAGCTTGTCTTCTGGGACACACAAAGGTCCCATAAGACAACAGGGGGCTCGCCGCAGAAGAGGATGTGACATCCTCGGCCACGGCCTGGCTGGATCGGAAATACTCTTAGTACTTTCAAAAAAGAGAAAGTAAAAAAATATATTTAAATATCCAAAAACAAGGGGTGGAAAGGTGGTCTTTCATTTAAGACCACCTCTCAAAATTAGGTGGAACTCCGCTTTAATTATGAATGAGGACATGCCTCAATTGTGCGGTAAACTGTTTACAGGCTTGCATTTGAATTTGTGTGTATGCATGAGGAGATGACAGTGATTTCTTTTTTTATTTATTTTATTAAAAAAAAATGTTTTATTATTTTCTTTTTTCATTTAACCTTCTTGCTATGACAAATGGGGCTAACAAGCCCCCTATGTGATATATTTGGGCAGGTGACAGGTACTCTTTATGGAATCATCAGAGTCCTATTGCACCCCCAATGTCTCCCCTTCCCTCCAAAGCAGCTAAATAGGCACAGATCATGCTTGACTATCTGCTTCCCTGGTTATAACAGCTAGGAAATGACAGTTCTGAAACCAGAAGTGATTAAATCATCATCACTTTCAGCTTTATTAGTCACAGAGGACAGTGGGGAACAGGTGTTCTTCCATGTCCTCTGTGTTTAGTGCACTCAGCCATTTATCATGGTCCAGGGCTCCCTAAATGAACACTAGAGCCTGGGGACCACTGTGGGTAGTGGCGGTAGGAGATCGGCCTTTCTCAGTACTGGAAAAGTGGTCAGGGGGCTGTAGAGCTGCCTGGATCACTTTTATTGAATCGTCATTTGCTGGTTATAAAAAAAAGACACACAAAAATGCAGTGGCAGCTGTGAGTTGGTAATAACCACTTGCTGACAGGATGCTTATACACCTACAGTGGTCTGTAGGTGGTTAAGCAAGTCATCATATAAATTAAATTAGAATAGAATAGAACTAGGAAAGCAAAGCACAAAGACAGCGCTCACAACAGGAAACACTCCTAATAGATTACGGCTTGAGTCCTTCACTGAGTGCTCTGGCTCAAATGGCCCCCAGCCATTGGAAACGCAACTCCAAGAAAAATGTAGCCAGAATCCCATGAAAATCTTTATTTGCTACATAAAGGTCAAGATAAAAAACAACTGATGCGTTTTGAGAGAGAGGTCTGGTGGATATTTACTCTCGGTACTAAAACCCCTGCAGGTATGAACTCAAGGTGGGATTTGGATTTTTTTTCTAAAAATAGTATAAAGCATTGATTGCACTGGATGTTTTATATCTGCTGCTTCATCCCTATTGTTTTTATTAATGAAATGCTTTCTTTTTGTTGTAGGTCACAACATCAATCTAGATATCAGCTTGCACAAGCCTAATGTTATGCATGGTGTCTTTTTGATATGCTGAATATTTTCATAGTGTTGTAAGCCCACGTCCGATCCAACTAGAATCCAGTGCCGCTTTTTTCTGTCATCTTCCAGTTTTTTATTTTAATTGAATAATTGTTTTATTGGCACTGCTTTCCCTCATACGAGGCATGTAGTATAAATATTGTCATTTTTTTGAATATGCTGTGAACAAGGCTGTAAGCTGAAACGCGTCAGTTTTTTATCCTGACCTTTATGTAGCAAATAAAGATTTTCATGGGATTCTGGAGTTGCTGGCCACATTTTTCTTGGAGGAGAATAGAATAGAAAATAAATGAATAGACTAGAATAGAGTTAACAGAATAAAAACAAAAATGGAAAAAATAGCAGTCTCCTGAATTTTACATTTCAAATACCAGCTATTCTTCACAATGAATTTGGATCGATTTGATCGTTATGATTCTAATTTAATTCAAATACTTAAAATCCATTGGAAAAATTTGAATCCGGTCAAAAGCTAATAAACAACATGAAATTAGGCTAAACAAATTTTGTTATGAATGTAACAAAACAAAATTAGCAACTTAACAGATTGATCCAAAATGAAACACTTTTTTTTCCATTCTGCACGTCTAATGCCTAGCAGAATTACCTAAGCCTGCCTGTGAAGTGTGTCACCTGTACAGTTATTATTATTATTATACAGGATTTATATAATGTCAACAGTTTACACCAGGGGTGCCCAACCAGTGGCCCGCGGAGCCCTCTGATGTGGCCCGCGACCTCCTGCTCTGGGAAAGAATAGAAAGAATACTGTTATTAAAGGTCAGTTTATTACTAACATCACAGTGTATATATGGGCATATCTTTTCTGCAGTGGTAACTGGGCAGCTTTCAAACTGATCCGCAGGTGCAGAGCAGTTTACCTGCGGGTTACCTGCACTGAGCCATAGACTTCTATTACCTGCAAGTTTGGTGAGCTTTCTGAAAGTGCACCAAACCTGCAGAATATAATAGAAGTCTATTGCAAACTGCAGGAAAGCCAAAGGTACACTGTGTTGCACACGTGGTACGGGTAAACCGCAGCACATCAGTGTGAAAGCAGCCTTGGGCCCCTTTCACACGGTCAGTCCAACAGTCCGACCAATTGGACCCTCCATTCACCTCTAGTAGTGGCAGACATAAACTGACTTGTGTTCTTCCTCCAATACGATCCGCTAAAAAGTATCGTGGGCTGCGTCCGTGTCCGCTCTGCAAATGTAAAGTGGACATGGACATGCCATCCACCCGCTCCGCTCATTGTGGCCCACGACCAGTTACCAAGTCGCTTAAGTGGCCCTCGCTCTTCAAAAGGTTGGGCAGGCCTGGTTTACACAGTGCTTTACAATTTGGAGGGGGGGGGGGGGGGGACAGTACAGTTACAATAAAGTTCAATACAGAAGGAATAGAAGGGCCCTGCTAATGGATGTATACACTATACTACAGCAAAACTGGCATTTATTTAAAAAAAAAAAAGTCAGTAAATTTTCCTGCCAGTTTTTTTTATTTGTTGTAAGATAGCATGGGAACTCCCTGAAATACAAAACAGACCCTTAAGGAGTGACATGTGAATGACCAATTGGAGATGCATCATTGGTTGCTTTAACCACTGGCTACCAAACAAGCATCATAAGCAAGAAGTAGTCACATTTAGCAACAATGGTAATACCGGCGCTAAATGTATTACTTCCTGCTGCAGTCAGGGGTTTGGCTCGGTGGGCATCTGTACCTTGTATAGAACCTGCTGCAGCAAAACTGACATTTATAAAGAAAAAAAATGAATGAAATTACATTTAAATTTCCGGCAATACAAAACCATTGCCGGAAATAGAAAAATGTAAAACAAAATGGCGTGGGGGTCCCCCCAATCTATACAAGGCCCTTTGAGTCTGGTATGGATTTTTTGGGGGACCCCAAGCCAAAATAAAAAAAAAACAGCCTGGGATCCCCCCAAAAATCCATACCAGACCCTTATCCGAACATGCAGCCTAGCAGGTCAGGAAAGGGGGGGGGGGGGGGGGCGAGCGAGTGCCCCCCTCCTGAACCATACCAGGCCACATGCTCTCAAAATAGGGGGGTGCTTTGAGGCAGGGTGCTATGCATGTTGAGAGGGGGCATATTGAGGAGGACAAGGACCTCTTCTTAACAACCCTGGGCTGTGGCTGTTGTGGTCTGCTGGGGGGGGGGGGCTATTCTGAACCTGGAAGCCCCCTTTATCAAGGAGGCCCTGAGATCCTGCCCCCCATGTGAATGAATATGGGGTACATAGTACCCCTACCCTTTCACCAAAAAAGTGTAAAAATAAATAAAAACAGGTGGCAGTTTTTGACAGTTCCTTTATTAAAAAAAAAAAAAAAACAATGTCCCCGATATAGATCCATCATCAATTATGACGCCGACACCACCTCCGGAACTGAAAAAGGAAAAAAAACGGTCCAACGCCAACTAAGGCAAATCCGCCAAATGCCTGGATTGCAATTTGACCGTTCTTATAAATGGAAGGGCGGGGCCACCTGGCGATATCACCTGGTGGCACTACCCCCTTGTGGCCTCACCCACTCAGCATGCACTGGTCAAATGGATTTTGGAGGGGACCCCACCCAATTTATTTCACTTTTTTTATTGCTGGAAATGTTTTTTTTTTAATCAGCTGTCAGCGGGGAAGCCCATTGACAGCTGATGACTCATCCATTGTTAAAGGAGAAGTATAGCCAAAGCTAGTTTGGCTGTACTTCTCCTATGGATCACAGGGGTGCAATTCGTTTTGGACTCTTGTGACCCGTTTTCATCAGAGAGCCGTCTGAAGTCCGCTCTCTGCCGACGTCACCAATGTCAGTCCAGGCACCGCGTCATCCCTACCACTGAGTCTAAATCCACCAGCTGCCTGGACTGACACCCTGATCAGCCTCTCAGCGAGCTGCTGAGAGCCTGATCCGGCCGCTCCGCCACCCTCCACAGCCCAGTGCTTCAATGAACGAGGAGAAAGCAGAGCAGAGAGCTGTGACTGGCAGTCTACAGCTCTCTGCTCACGGAGCTGTGAAAACTGAGTGATCTGCAGTGTTTGATCACTCGGTTCTCAGTGTAGAGGCACCAGGGGACAGATGCAGCATCGGACCGATGCTGCATCCACCTAGGTAAGTATAAATCAGGTAAAAAATTCCTGTACTTCTCTTTCAAAGATGCCACAGCTGGTTTACTGGCCCTGCTCCTTAACAACCAGCTATTCACTGTGCCCTGATTGGGCAAAGCTTTGCACAATCAGAGCTTAGAATGCCCTTTGCAGCGCAAAGTGCATTGCAGGGCCAAACGCCCTGCAATGCACTTTGCGCTGCAAAGGGCATTTTAAGCTCTGATTGCACAAAGCTTTGCCCAAACGCCGGGCGAACACCCACCGAATGCCCTGCAAATTCGGGTGTTTCCCGAACCGCCCAACTCTAGTGAACACCCCATTTAATTTGCCCATTCATCAGATAGGCAAAGTATAGGCCAAATTCTGCTTTCTGTTATTAGCTAGCAGATGCTGCTATATGTCAGGGAATATCATTTTCAATGAGTTTATATTGGTTTTATTATGTAAATGATGTTGAAAGAATTTGGGTGAATTTTTGGGTTATTGTCGGGTAAATTTATCATTGATTCTTTGATAAATAATCCTCCAAAATGTTGTCATTATATTTTTACATACTTTCATTGATCTATTTTGTCCCTGCAGCCTCTGCGAATGTGATTTGTCTCATTTGTGCTGTGATTATTTCCACTCCATTCTTATCACCAATCGATCTCTCATCAAACTGGATTTATCAAATAACAGTCTGCAGGACTTTGGAATAAAACTTCTGTTGGTGGGATTCAGAGATCCAGGCTGTACACTACAGGAGCTGAGGTGAGAATTATACAACAGGGGCTTTTTCGCAAGGGCAGTAAAAAAAAGTGGCTGAGTCACAATTTTACCACCCCCCAGCAACACATGCCATGGCCAGAATGCTTTGTTTCACAGTTGTAATACTTTCACCTTAGACTGCAGAGTTTTGACAAGTGGCTCCGTCTGTCAAACTTGCCCATTGAGATTAATGGGGCTGCGTCACAAATACAAAACAAATGCTTTTTCTCATAGTTTCCGTGCAGTTCCCCAATGTAAATTTGTGCAGTTACAAAAAAAAGAACAAACGAACAAAGTAAAGAAAGTCGGCAAGAGTACCTCCTGAACATCTGTCAGCCTCTGCTATACTGCCCTCTAAAAAGTGACCCATAGTAGATAGCTTTTCAGGGGGTGGTAAACATTACCACAAGTCTGAAAGAGACCTAAATGATTCAATAATCTGCAGGAATTTGGAATAAGCCTTCTGTGTGAAGGACGAAAGGCCCGTACACATGATCAGATTTTCCTACGGGAAATGTTTGATATCAGGCTGTTGGCGGAAAATCCGACCGTGTGTACGCTCCATCGGACAATTGTTGTCGGACTTTCAGCCAACAAATGTTGGCTATCAGGTTTTCAAATTTTCCGCCAACAAATGTGTGTTGTCGGATTTTCCGATGGTGTGTACACAAGTCTGTCGGACAAAAGTCCAAAGTACAAACACGCATGCTCGGAAGAAAGGACGAGCCGGAAGCGGTCGGTCTTGTAAACTAGCGTTCGTAATGGAGAATTAACATTCGTGATGCGGCAAATTATGAAATCTCGAAATGCAGCGCACAATTCTCTTCTTCTTTAACCACTTGCCTACCAGGCACAAACACCCCCTTCCTGACCAAGCCATTTTTCAGCTTTTAGCGCTGTCGCATTTTGAATAACATTTGCGCGGTCATGCAAGGATGTACCCAAATAACATTTTTTATCATTTTTTCCCCACAAATAGAGCTTTATTTTGGTGGTATTTGATCACCTCTGCGGTTTTTATTTCTTGCGCTATAAACAAATTAAGAGGGACAAGTTTGAAAAAATGCAATATTTTTTACTTTTTATTATAATAAATATCCAATTTTTTTTTTTTTTAAACATTTTTTTTCCTCAGTTTATGCCGATACGTATTCTTCTACATATTTTTGGTAAAAAAAAAATCGCAATAAGCGTCTATTGATTGGTTTGCGCAAAAGTTATAGCATCTACAAAATAGGGGATAGATTTATAGCATTTTTATTATTATTATTTTTTTACTAGTAATGGCGGCGATCTGCGATTTTTATCTTGACTGTGACATTGCGGCGGACATATGGGACACTTTTGACACATTTTTGGGACCATTCACATTTATACAGCGATCCGTGCTAAAAAAATGCATTGATTACTGTATAAATGTGACTGGCAGGGAAGGGGTTAACACTAGGGGGCGCTGCAGGGGTTAATATGTTCCCTAGATTAGTGATTCTAACTGTGGGGGGAGGGGACTGACTGGGGGAGGGGACCGATCGGTGTCCCTATGTACAAGGGACACACCATCGGTCTCCTCCCCAGTGACAGGACGTGGATCTGTGTGTTTACATACACAGATCCACGTCCTGCTCACTTACCGGGCAATCGCGGGTGCCTGGCGGACATCGCGGCCGCCGGGCACGCGCATCGGGTCCCCAGCTACGCGCCCCCTAGTGGCCAAAAAGCGAGCGCCGTCATATGACGGCGGCCCGCCACAAGAGCTGCACCGCTCCGCCGTCATTTGACGGCGGGCGGTCAGCAACAGGTTAATGGGGTAGTAATGAAGCTGCTTTGCGGGTGATACTGATGGAGTTCTTGCCAAATTAATTTTCAAATGCTTTTTTTTTTCTAGTGATATCAAGAATAATATTATTATGCTTTTTCTTTGTTTTACTTGGGCAAGTTACCACAACACTATTATCCCACAGTTTTTAAGATCTTAAGGCTAGGTTCACACTGCTGCGATATCCGAGATCGGATGTGATTCGCACCGCACTGCAATGCAAATCACATGCAATCTCTGTGCGATGCAATTTCAGCCATACAGATAGTATGGCTGAATTCGCATTGCATTCGGTCCAAACTCGTACAGGACCATTTTTTTGGTCCGCAGCAGAATC
Organism: Lithobates sylvaticus; assembly: GCA_028564925.1. Classification (NCBI taxonomy): domain Eukaryota; kingdom Metazoa; phylum Chordata; class Amphibia; order Anura; family Ranidae; genus Lithobates; species Lithobates sylvaticus. The sequence goes on along the minus strand of CM053028.1, from coordinate 578,512,182 downwards.
GGATCGCATGGGTGTTCACACCATGCGATCCGATTCCTGTCCGAGTTTGCAGATCGCACTGCGATATGCAAAATGATTTGGGGGTGTCATTAACTTTTAACTGACACCCCCAGCAGTTCGCATAGGGCAGTGTGAACTGCCGCCAGGAGACATGCGATGCGGGAACCCGCAGTAGATTTGCAGCGTTCCCGCATCGCAGCAGTGTGAACCTAGCCTTAAGATCAAAGATACAACTATGTTGGTGTCCCTTGTTAATTTTACATTGTATTTTTTTAAATATACCTACCTACCTACCATAACTACCTACTCCCAAAATGTAATTTGAAGTAAAACACATAGCCAAGTATTATTCTCCACAATTTTTTATTGTGCATTAACAAAAGAAAACAAATAAAATTAGACATACTATCTGCCAATAGAACTTAAAGCGGTTCTGCACCCATTTCATTTAGTAAATCTCTTTGCCTTCCAAATCAGGCAAAGAGTACTAAATGAAATGTTTTTTTTTTTTTTTTTTTTTTTTACTTACCTTGTAATTGATGACTTCCGGTCTTCTCTCTCTTCGGCGGCGGGCGGGGTCTCTGCGTCGATCGTCGTCACGCCGCACTGTCTCCTGGGATCTGGTGTCATTGATCCCAGGAGTCAGTGCGGGCATCTTCCGAAATCTCGCGAGATTTCGGCCACATCTTCCGAAATCTCCCGAGATTTCGGCCACATCTGCCGAAATCTCGTGAGATGTCGGCAGATGTGCCGTTACTGCGCATGCGCGAGTAACGGCGGTGCATGCTGGGCCATCTAAAGGTCCTGTGGGGTTTCACATGCCCACAGGCAAGATGGACCCCAGCAGACAAGAAGAAGACAAGAAGAAGATGAAGATGAAAACCGGCGGCGATCGAGATGGAAGATGGAACAGGTAAGTCCCCAATTGAGCTATATGCCCTTGGCATATAGCCCAAAAAAAAAAAATAAAAAAAAAAGTGCAGAACCGCTTTAAATAAAAAAAGTGCATTCTATGCATCCAAAAATATGGAAAATATACCAAATCAAATCATTATTCAACCAAAAAAATTATGTCAAAGCAATAACTCCAAGGCCAATAATAAATAATGTGTTATCTCCTCCGATTCCGCAACATGGCTGGTTGACGAACGGCCATTCATAAACTAACTGAAAAGCGTGAAATGAAAAGTGCAAAATGAAAAGCGCAAATCAACACTCTACAACAGGGGTCTCAAACTGGTGGCCCTCCAGCTGTTGCAAAACTACAAGTCCCATCATGCTTCTGCCTGAGAGAGACATGCTTGTACCTGTCAGCCTTGCAATGCCTCATGGGATTTGTAGTTTCACAACAGCTGGAGGGCCGCTAGTTTTAGACCCCTGCTCTACAAACTTCTACTAACACAAAATTAGCATAAGGAGCCCAAAGGGTGGCGCTAAAGAGCTGAAAAACAACATAGTACGTCTAGTACGTCACTACCTTCGTAATTGTTGGCCAACAATTGTGTGGTTGTGTGTATACAAGACAAGTCTGGGCCAACGCCCTTTGGACTAAATTCCACGGTTTTGTTGGCAGAAGTGGTGTAAACTGTACCATGCTGGTGCGCAAGATGAGAATACCATAATTTGCGTGATGAGCAACAATAAAAACATTTTTTTTAGCATTTAACACTAGTTTTGTTGGTTCTGTTTTGTCCCTGCAGCCTTAATAGTTGTAATCTGTCTCCTTTGTGCTGTGATGATCTCAGTTCTGTTCTTATCACAAATGGATCCCTCACCAAACTCAATTTATCAGGGAACAAGCTGCAAGACTCTGGAATAAAACGTCTGTGTGAGGGACTCAGACATCCTGGTTGTACTCTGCAGGAGCTGAGGTGAGAATTATACTGTTAATGATATAATAATCTTCAGGACTCTGTAATCAACCTATTGTGTGATGAGCTCAGAGATTTGGGATATACCCTTCAGGAGCTGAGTTGAGCATTATGCTATAAATGATATAATATTCTACAGGACTCACAAACCAGTGTGGGGGACACTCAGACAGGGCTGCTGATGGAAATCATGGGGCCCCATGCAGCCTACCTGACAGGGCCCCCCTCCTCTGAAAATATAAAATTAATATTTTTTGCTAAAATGGAACGCCCATGATGTTATGCTTTGCAGTCATGGTCGGAATTTTACCCCCCGTTGAACCAGACCTATTCAAGTAAATAGCGTCACAAAGGTAATATCTGCACTCCCACAGTGAGCGAATGGTACTGATCACTCATTGTGTTCATTCAGGATGGTGATCCCTGCTCACCATCCTAAAATAATCCGCCTGTGTGCCCTCAGCAGCTGCCAGCGGTTGAGGGAAAATAGCAGCACTGCAGGGGGACGGGGCACACAGGGGTCCCAGACAGCACGGGGAAGGGGGCGCAGATACTAAAACCGATCCTCCTGCAGTACAGCCAGAGGAAGAAAAGTGGAAGCCTGCAGCACTGCACAAGAGTCATAAGTGTCAGCAATGAGCAGTACTGCTGGGCCTCCTGCTTGGCAGGTGCCCGGGCCCCCCCTTTTGAACTAATGAGGCATGGGCCCACTATAGGAGGGCTGGTTGTACTGCCTTATCATCATCCCTGCACCTAGGCTGTACCCTGCATGAGATGAGGGAAAATGAACACCTCCCAACTTTTTGAGATGGGAATGAAGGACACCTATCAGCAAAAGTATGCCGGCATAGGACACACCCCTTGTCACACCCCCTTAAAGGAGAATTGTACAAAAAAACAAGATTGGTTAAACCCACAAGTGCTTTTTTTACTACTACTATTCCTTTATATCTGCTTTTGGAATTTACAAATGCAGAAATTTAGAAATGGGCTGAAAGATTTTGTGCTGGAAAACACTTTTTGATAGATAAAAAGTGCATTTTATATACATCTATATAGATCAGACGAAAAAATGAGGGACAAATGAGGAGGAATGAGGGACAGAGGGACATTGCCCCAAATCAGGGACAGTTGGGAGCTATGAAAATGTATACTATAAATTATATCAAATTCTGCTGGATTTTGGAATAAACTTTGAGAGTTCATACAGTACCTACTGACTAGAACTGTCAACCCACCACTGATATTTTTAAGGTGACGGAGTTCAGCATTGGTTAGATGAGTCTCCTTCATACATGTGATATCGGCCTTCAGGTCTTATTCACACTGTTTTCATGCAGCAATACTCATGGATTTTGCTGCATGGAGACCCATATAAAGTAGAAATCCCATTATTTCCTATGTGGCCGGTTCCCATCAATGTGCTGCAGTTTCGTGTGAAAGGGAATCTATATGGAGCCATTCACACCTCCAATGTGTGCGTTACCACGTACGCTGCAATGTACCAGCACTAGTGTAACTCCAGACTTTTCAGGTGGGTGACAACTTACCTCCATTTTACAGGGGAGGTCCAACCAATATTCCATGAAATCATCCCTCCAAATGTCCCACCATTTCATTTTCTAAGACCCCACCCACTGATTATTTTACTTCTGCCCCTCCCTGGAAGCACATTTCACCTCTCTTTCCTGTTTCCTTTACCAGAGTTTCTGACTGTAAAGGGACATTATCGTGCTCTGATGATCTTTGCTCAGTTATCACCACAAACCGAACTCTGAACATACTGGAGACAACATTGGATGATGATGAGAACATTTTGGACTCAGAAGTGGATCGCTGTTGTGGTGCCCTCCGGCATGTGGGTTTCACTGTGAAAAGAGAGCAAAAACAGTTATTATGGAGGTATAAACTTTAAGAACTGTCATATATGTGGTAACACGCATACAAAGCGTACACACGACCGGAATTTCGACAGCAAAGGTCCGACGGAACAAATCCGTCAGACAATTTCATCGTGTGTGGGCTCCATCGGACCTTTGCTGTCCAAAAATCTGACGGACTTTAGAAATTTTTTCCGCCGGAACTCCGTCGGACCCAGTTCCTATTGAGAAATCCGTTTGTGTGTATGCTAGTCCGACGGACAAAAACCAACGCTAGGGCAGCTATTGGCTACTGGCTATGAACTTCCTTATTCTAGTCCGGTCGTACGTCATCGCGTTCAAATCCGTCAGACTTTGGTGTGATTGTGTGTGGCCAAGTCCGTTAATCCGGAAAGTTCGGAATGTGAATAGTAAAATGCAGACAACATTGGATGGTGATGAGATGATGGAAGTGGGACGTTGTTGGGAGGTCTTCTGATGCCCGGACTGCACTGTAATGAAAATGGAAGGACAGGGTGACAAACATTCTATACGATTTCTGTAGAACCCATTAGAGATCTCTGTAGTTATACAGATACTGAGAGAGATGATTGAGATTTTCTGTGCCAGTCACAGATTTCCCAGATGATGGAAAATGTATTCCTTTTCCCAAGTTTTATCATTACAGATGGGGGATGAGGAAAATCAGGTCCTCTACTAATAATCTTAGTCAAGTCCTTCAATCTTCGAGAAGACTTTAACCTTTACAGAATGATACCTTTATTTTTATAAAAAAAAAAAACATTCCCACTGTCTATCAAATTTGTCAGTATAACTGAGCCAATCAGATGTGTGTTCTCAGCCTGTACACATGGCAGCCCAGCCCACCGGGCATACAGTCTGGTATCCCAATGGTTGGACAACATTGAATGTGTTGTCTCCTGCCATGGTGATAGCCCCTCAGTATTAGGTGGGTGATTCAACGTTTGGTGTATTTGCATAGTGTGTCACAAAGCACAAAGTGCTGCACTCAAATATTAATCAAAACTGTGTATTTCATACATATAATAAACATAAAATTTATCAAAATTAGAGTCCACAAATCATGAAATATTACACAAAAGTGCAGGAAATCTAAACAGTGTGCATTTCCCTCCACTAGAATCACCACCACCACAGAGATACAACAGAGACCTACTGGACAAATATGATCCTCAAATTGTAGAGAAGTCATATTAGGCATGGTGTTAATAATCCAGTCTAAGGAAAGCAGGACACAAACTCAGACCTTGGAAAAGCCAGAGATACGACCAATAAAGCACCTCTTTAACTCGCACTGCCAAATGCACCATGTTTAAAAAAGAAGAAAGAAGACCAACACTCCACATAGTGTAAAATCCAATAAATCTGACATAAAAATATATATATTTTACTCACATTAATATGGGCATTACAGTGCTGTGTACAACATAAAATATGGCCGAATCACACTTCCAGGGAACACTTTGGCAGCGTGATAATGTCACATTGTGTGGCTCCGCCCTACGTGTTTTGTTAAGTTTGACATCTTTCAGGTCACGGAGGCCATGCATTACCTGATACATTAAATACCCTCCCAGTGCTGTGGATAGGAAAAAGGGAACCAAGCCTCATTCTCAGTTCCAAAAGGAACCAAGCCTCACTCAGGATTGAAGATGGCCCCCACTATTCCTAAATAAAAGGTAATAAATTAATGAATACTTCATCCAGGGCACTTATAGAGTATATACACTATATTGTCAAAAGTAATGGAACGCCTGCCTTTACACACACATGAACTTTAATGGCATCCCAGTCTTAGTCCATAGGGTTCAATATTTAGTTGGCCCAGTCTTTGCAGCTATAACAGCTTCAACTCTTCTGGGAAGGCTGTCCACAAGGTTTAGGAGTGTGTCTATGGGAAATTTTGACCATTCGTCTAAAGTTCATGTAAAGACAGGTGTCACAATACTTTTGACAATATATTGTATACTGTGTATACTGTATATGTGTGTGTATGTATGTATGTATGTGCATATCATATGTAGCACCCTCTAGTGTGCTTCTAATGGTAGTGTAGGTAAAATATAGTTTTTGGCTAAGGGCTAAGCCTGAGTCATGGAATCTGGCTCAGGGTTCATTAGAGTTCAGGGCTGGATAACTCTTCCAGGCAGCTCTCTGGTGCCTCCCGCTGGTTCTAGAATGTTGGATAATGTTCTAGACATTAGTGGGTGGAGGCTAGGAGGATTGCCCTGCATATTTAGGAGCCCTTAGCCAATCCCCAGGAAGAGTGTCTGGCAGGGAACTTAAATAGATATAGATATTAGTCAGATATAGATATTAAATAGATATGAGTCATGCCAGCAGGGGAGTCGGGTGGAAGATGGAGATGCAGTGCTGAGGGAGACTGTCGGTGGCCCTTGAGGGACCCCTGCTAGGGAGGGCTTTTACCTCAGGCTGGGGTTCAGGTGGCTGGCCTTAAAGGAGTGAGTAGCACGGTGCAGGGACAGACAAGGGGGAGACTGCCAATTGTGTCAGGTCTCTCTTGAAAACAGTGATGTGCTTAAGTCTTCAGACTTGCCCTGGGAGATCTCCGGAGTGTCAGCCGGGTGGACTGGTGTAAATTATCAGTCAGATAGACTGGAAAGAATAAGCATCCAGGTGGGCTGGTGAAGAGGCAACCAGGTGGGCTAGCATTTCTTGCAGTGGTAGAGCTGGAACCAGTGTCTACAAGGAAGTCTAGGTGCTTCAGAATGCAGTTCACAAACATATGTGCTACTTTTCTAAAGAGACTGAGAGTTCCTAGCCTGTAAGGAGCTGTTGCTAAGCTAACAAAAGACTGTTAGTTCCTAAAAAGGAGAAAATCAAATGAATCTGTGCTGGAGGATCAAGTGGAAGCTATAAATAGGGAGGAAATTGTCCCTGGTTCTTTTTTTTGTTACTGTCAATAATGTGGGGGGGGGGGGGGCAGTGGGGGCAGGATGTGAAATATTCTCATTAAAAACGAAGTGTATATACGATCGGAAGGCATATGCCTCAAATGAGAGTGAGGCTTGGTCCTCGTCTTACCCCTGTTTTCTCTATTTTGCGGAGATCAAGAGCCATCTTAAATCCAAAGTGAGGCTTGGGTCCCATCTAGAATTGAGATTGAGACTTGGTTCTATTTGTCCTATTTACGGCACTTAGAGGGTATTTAATGCGTGAAGTTACGAGTGGCTTCCATTCTTCGGAAGACATCAAATTTGATGAAACAAGTAGAGCGGAGACATGCTACCTGACATCACCACACTGCCGCAGTGTTCCCTGGAAGTGCGATTCTTTGTACACAGCACTGTGATGCCTATATAAATGTGAGTGCAATATATACAGTATTTTTATGAATACATGGTTATATTGGGTTTTACACTATGTGGAGAGTTGGTCTTTCTTCTTTTTTTTTTTAAATGATGCATTTGGGAGTGAGTTTGAGATTTGCTGTACTGGTCACATCTCTAGCTGACTGTTCCCAGGTGGTTGTATAGAAGTTTATCGGTAGATTGACTTCTGTTCAACCACAGTAAATTTCAATCCATCTGTGGTTAGCTTTAGTGTGTATAAAAATGACCATTATTTCTTACAGAGAACAGTGTGAGCACCCCCTTTTTCCATCATCACAGCAACATTTCCTCATCTAACACTCTCATTTTATTCTTCTATGAAGGGATGCACGCTGGAAACTAATTATATACAGAAGCATCTTAGAAAATGGTCAATATGAAGTCATCCCCTTCTCCTCTGCAGGTAATACACGGATCCTGATATGAAGAGAATGTCCAGAATATAATTATTTTAGATTAACCTGTTCATAGAACTTATATTCATCATTTTCCTTTTCTTTACCTTTAGATGATAATTGGTTGTAAAATGTGATTTGTGGATCTTCACACCAAAACTGCCACCACTGATGAGACCAGCATGCTGGGAAATTCCTGTTCATGACATGAACATTCCTACTATACAAGTAGAAAACACTAAACACACAGTGGCAGTATGGTGATGACAGTGGGGGTACTCTCCATCCTTCATTCCAATTCTCCTCTGTGGATGAGGACAGTGGGGGGGGGGGGGGTCTCCTTCCTTCATCCCAATTCCCTCTGTGGATGGATGAGGACAGGGGGATCTCCATCCTTTATCCCATTTCTCCTCTGTGGACAGATGAGGACAGTGGGGGCACTCTCCATCCTTCATCCCAATTCTCCTCTGTGGACAGATGAAGACAGTGGGGGGCACTCTCCATCCTTCATCCCAATTCTCCTCTGTGGACAGATGAAGACAGTGGGGGGCAATCTCCATCCTTCATCCCAATTCTCCTCTGTAGACAGATGAAGACAGTGGGGGGCACTCTCCCCCCTTCATCCCAATTCTCCTCTGTGGACAGATGAAGACAGTGGGGGGGCAATCTCCATCCTTCATCCCAATTCTTCTCTGTAGACAGATGAAGACAGTGGGGGGCAATCTCCATCCTTCATTCCAATTCTCCTCTGTGGACAGATGAAGACAGTGGGGGGCAATCTCCATCCTTCATCCCAATTCTCCTCTGCGGACAGATGAAGACAGTGGGGGGCAATCTCCATCCTTCATCCCAATTCTCCTCTGTGGACAGATGAAGACAGTGGGGGGCAATCTACATCCTTCATCCCAATTCTCCTCTGTGGACAGATGAAGACAGTGGGGGGCAATCTCCATCCTTACCCCAATTCTCTTCTGTGGACGGATGAGGACAGTAGAGGGGGGGGGCAATCTCCATCCCAACTCTCCTCTGTAGATGGATGATGGCACAACAGACTCTATTTTTTGATCTGAAGGAGCTTCGACCACCAGTTTCTGTATCACGTGACACAGGTCTAAGAAATACAAATCACACACATAGAACAATATTGGAGATAATAGCAGTATTGTCTTCACCAATCACAGCTTGGTACAGGTCAGGTCAGGAGGTGGAGGGGGGTGGGTTATAGTAAAATAAGGGACCTATAGACATGACAGACACCATCATGGATATACAATTCATAGACATGACTGAGATTTATAACATTTAGGATTTATTTGTATTATGTTAAACAAGGTGAAGAGATATATAGAGAGGACGATCAATACATGGAGAAATCAATCTATTCTATCATATTAGGGAATCAATAGATCAATAGATGACATCAACCAAATAATAAGATCTATTTCATGTGATAGATTTATAATTCTGTGCACTGGTTATGTCGGAGGATCAAACCTTGATTACTGGATATTGGAAAAATTCCTATTGATCTGATGATTGCTGGCATGGATTCCTGATTGATTATTGCTGGGAATAAAGTCCAATAAAAACAGAGATTTGATGGATTATTGATATAAAAATCTCTTCATATTTCATGGAATAAATATGTGTAAAATAGTTTTGGATTGGATGTAATAAATCTCTATAAAAATACTCTGTGATGTTTGTTAGATCCTTTCTATTCCTCTCTAGGTCTGGATTTCAGGAAGAAGAAACAATTTCTCCAATTTCTATTGGATGGTGAGGAGGGGGGGGGGGGGTCTGTGGTAGTTTTGTACATACAGGGGGTAATATAGAGAATCCAGCTAGTAATTGATAGGTGTAGATTTCACTGGAGAGTTCCATTGAAGAGAATTCAGGGCCGGTGATCACTGCTGGGGCCCTGAGTGTTCTGATTGGACCAGCAGTACACATGTTGTATTAATCCGGGGGTGTGCACTGCTGGGGCCTAGAGTGTCATGATTGGACCACCAATACATGTGTCATATTAATCTGGGGGTGTGCACTGCTGGGGCCTGGAGTGTTCTGATTGGGCCACCAGTGCACGTATTGTATTAATATGGGGGTGTGCACTGCTGGGGCCTGGAGTGTTCTGACTGAACCACCAGTACAAATCTGGTGGTGTGCGTTCTGTCAGTTAATTGATTCTGGAAAGATGATCTCCAGCTGTGCACATGGGTGGTGTCCTGGGGTGTGTACAATGTAGAGGGCGGACCTACAGTATGGACAGATCAGAGTAGAGGGTTGGACCAATGAAGGGAGACAATGAAGTGCAATAGGCAATTGTGTCTTTGGGAGGGATGTGAGGATTAACTTAAAATGGAATATCACTCCTCCTGAATTTGTTAAATCCTGCTTTACCTGTAATATAGAAAAGCCCTGGATCTATATACCTACCAAGCAAAACCATAATTTTTCTGCTGCTTAGGTGCAGCAGCCCAGGTCTCATGCAGCCATCTTCTTCTCTGACGTCATCAGGGGCCCAGCTGCTTCTTCTGAGTTAAGGCAATCCCTGGTGATGTACCCAACCTCTGCCCACCAGAAGCTTTTAATCTCTGCTCCTACAGCCTCCTGTGATATGTGATATGGGTGTGGGTGGGTGCAGCATGGTGTTCCAGCAGTAATCACTCTTAGTACAGTGCAGATAATAAAACGTGTATTGAAGTAACGGCTCAACTGCACAAACAGTGCAGTGGAAGACACCCAACTGGGACACTCATAGTTCTGTAAGGCAATGTAAGCGAACCAGGTTCTGATGCACTGACAATGTTTGCCTCAGAGGGTGGAATGTGAACCTGGCAAGTCTGTGCCCAACTTGGGAGGATTCTTATAGAGGATAGCGTGTCCGTGAGTATTTTGCAGTTCTCATTTTTTTTGTCACAGTGTTTTGAAAAATAAAAAAAACATTTTAGTTTTCTTAATCTTGTGTCAAGAACAAATGAGATCTGCACAATACTCACCATGCTTCTTGTCAAATTCCTTGGGGTGACTACTTTACAAAAAGGGGTCATGGGAGGTGTGCTATCCTGGCATTTCAGGGCCTCCAAAACTGTGATAAGAAGTCAGGAAGTGCAATGAGGAAATATTTAAAAGCCTGAAGATGCTTATTGGATTTTGGGGTCCTGTACGCAGCTAGACTGCCAAAAAGTCTCTCACATGTGATATCCCCATAATCAGGAAAAGTATCAAAATGTATTTTGGGGTGTATTTCCACATATACTCATGGTATGTGTGAGCAATATATCATTTAAGTGACAATTTTGTGTAAAAAAATATTTTTTATAATTTCCCAAAAACGTGGCACCGCTGATTTATGTATTCTGAAAGCACAACCTGCTGCTGTCAAGGAGGCCCCCAGATCCCTTCCCCCCATGTGAATCAGTAGTCATATACAGCCCAGTACACAGAGTGTAGCGGTTAGGAGTAATGTTGTATACAGCCCAGTACACAGAGTGCAGTGGTCAGGAATATATCATATACAGTCCTGTGTACAGAATGCATTGATCAGGATTGGTAATATGACTGGTGTGAGGTGATCAGGGTGTCACCAGTACAGTACAGCGTCATTATATGGCTGGTGTGGTGGTGATCAGGGTGTCACCAGTACAGTACAGCGTCAACATATGACTGGTGTGGTGGTGATCAGGGTGTCACCAGTGCAGTACAGCGTCATCATATGACTGGTGTGGTGGTGATCAGGGTGTCACCAGTACAGTACAGTGTCATCATATGACTAGTGTGAGGTAATCAGGGTGTCACCAGTGCAGTACAGCGTCATCATATGACTGGCGTGAGGTGATCAGGGTGTCACCAGTGCAGTACAGCGTCATCATATGACTGGCGTGAGGTGATCAGGGTGTCACCAGTGCAGTAGTGTCATCATATGACTGGTGTGGGGTGATCAGGGTGTCACCAGTACAGTACAGTGTCATCATATGACTGGTGTGGGGTGATCAGGGTGTCACCAGTGCAGTAGTGTCATCATATGACTGGTGTGGAGTGATCAAGGTGTCACCAGTGCAGTACAGCGTCATCATATGACTGGTGTGAGGTGATCAAGGTGTCACCAGTGCAGTACAGCGTCATCATATGACTGGTGTGAGGTGATCAGGGTGTCACCAGTGCAGTAGTGTCATCATATGACTGGTGTGGGGTGATCAGGGTGTCACCAGTACAGTACAGTGTCATCATATGACTGGTGTGAGGTGATCAGGGTGTCACCAGTGCAGTAGTGTCATCATATGACTGGTGTGGGGTGATCAGGGTGTCACCAGTACAGTACAGTGTCATCATATGACTGGTGTGGGGTGATCAGGGTGTCACCAGTGCAGTAGTGTCATCATATGACTGGTGTGGGGTGATCAAGGTGTCACCAGTGCAGTACAGCGTCAACATATGACCGGTGTGGGGTGATCAGGATGTCACCAGTGCAGTACAGCGTCATCATATGACCGGTGTGGGGTGATCAAGGTGTCACCAGTGCAGTACAGCGTCATCATATGACTGGTGTGAGGTGATCAGGGTGTCACCATATGACTGGTGCAAATAAATACTAGAGTATAAATAGTGCGCAATATCAACCTTAGTCTATTTAGTTCAGCAGGTGAGGTTAAAAGACAAATGTCGTGGTATAGTAAAATATATAAGTGCTTGCGTGACAATCCCAGGTGCACAAAAATATATATAAACTTCAAGTTACAATGAGGGTGTAACCAATTTAATAAATAAATAAATACACAATGTGTTAAAAGTAGATACAATGCGTTTTAAATAAATAAAGTGCTTCAAAATGTGAGTAAAAACAAGTATGTGTTATAATGTGTCAAAGAAAGGAAATATCCAGTTTATGCCAGTGATGCATATGGGGATATATATGTTCCAAAAGCCAATACAGGCTTGACCTGATGGATTAGCCAATTAATTGATGAATTAATGGGTAAACGGCCGCCAATTAAATATTATATTAATCCCATAGGTGATAACAGTCCATTAAATGAGTTAGATAATTAATGAAATAACTCTTCACATCCACTAATGATATCCGGGACACAATTAGAAATGCTAGAACTGAAAAAAAAAACAGAGAGAAAAAAAGAAACTTCCCTTTATGCTGGGAATGTGGGGCTTTTTTCCTTTTGGTTCCTCCTGATATCTTGCTCCGGTATGATATAAAAGAGAAAAAGACACAAACAAAAAACCATTGCGCAGCGCTCTATTCAACCATCAAACAAAGAAGATCTTTTAGGGGGTTGCCTACAGCTATACAACTCACATGTACCCAGTAGGTGTTTGCGCGTTCAAATCCTGCTAATGGTCAGGCTCAGATAGGGGGCTGTCAGCCCTTTCCTCCTCACTGTGCTGTGCTGTGCTTAGCACTGTCACTTGGGCTCCTCCTCCCGACGCGTATCATCACAGGTCACGTTTCCCTTGAGAAAGTCACGTGAGGACGCAAGAGTGTTTGCGAAATGCATAGAGGCTGCTAAAACACGGACTACGTCACTTCCGGTTAAACAAAAGGAGGCTTGGGACGCACGCTGACACAGGAGAGACAGGCAATACCCTCAGCCATCTGTACCCATTCGAGCGGCTGGATACGTTTGGTGCCAACTGATAGGCAATTAAAAATGTGAGTGAACCCATTTGTTTTTACCTTTTTATAAATAAAAGCACAGACATACTGCGCAATGATCGTTGTTCATTTTTTATGAGGTTGGACATTGGTAAATCTGTATATTGGAAACAGCATAGACCTGAGAGGAGTGGAGTGGTTATCCCTACTAATGAACCAAAGGCATTCATTATATTAACATCTGGTGAGTGGCCAATTCTTATGGTGGTGGTGGTATCGTCACTATAGTGGTGGATAAAGGAAGCACGGACACAAGAATTAGGAGGATTGAAACACTTTTATGCTGAAGATTGCTTTCTCAGCACAAGCAGAAATTACTACGGACATTTATTGTTTTTTGGTTTCGTTTGGCTTGTTTTGCCTAAATTAATTTGTTTTTTTTGGCACGCAATAATTAATATTGGAAGTCACGGGTGAACAGCAGAAGAAAATATTGATTTTTATTAATTATTATTATTACTTCTATTATCACTAATGTATACAAACTTATACATTTATTGTGGTATATTTAAATGCATATTTTGCTTGAAGCACTTTAACAACACATAATACAAGGGGTAGCGCAGTCAACACATATATATTTTTTATTATTTTTTTTCAAAAAGTAAAAAAATATAGCTTTTTTTCTAAATTGGCGCTTTGTTTGTTTATAGCGCAAAAAATAAAAAAACACAGAGGTGATCAAATACCACCAAAAGAAAGCTCTATTTGTGGGGAAAAAAGGACGTCAATTTTGTTTGGGTGCAACGTCGCACAACCCCGCAAATGTCAGTTAAAGGGACACAGTGCTGAATCACAAAAAGTGCTCTGGTCAGGAAGGGGGTAAATCCTTCCAGGGCTGAAGTGGATAAAGTATCACCTATGAGCAGTATTTGGGTACCAAAGTTTGTCTTTATTGCACTGATATGAACAATGTTTTTCTTTTTTTTTTTAATACATTTTTATTTTACTTCTAACAAGATTGCAGTAAAAAAATAAGGAAAAAGTAAAGGTATTAGCCCTCGTTTACACTGGGTATGACTTGTCGGATCAAAGTCGTATGACAAGGCGCACCCTTATGTAATTGTTCAAGCAGGAACACGGGAAGCACAGGACGGATCAAGCGCCTCGAGTCGATTCAGTTCACAGTTGCAGCGCTATACAAGTCTGTCATTCAATCATTCAGCACAATCAAAGCAAATTGCGTGCAGGAGTGTATCCTCTCCTTGTGTAGATCTGCTCCTGGCTACACTGCTTGCAGGCACTACCAGTCCTTCTGGCTGCTTCCAAAGATCTCCTAGGCCTAGGGTAAGGTAATAAAGGGTTAAGCCCAATGCTGTCCTTTAGACACTTACATGTATGAGTAAGCTAAGCGTTCTTCATAAAAAAGCAAGGTAATAAATTAGGCCGTCTCCCTGAGGTGTACACAGTGCCAGTGCTGACCTGTCCTTCTGCTTGCCTCAGAACTATGCTGGAAAGCACTGGCCCACCGGGCAAAAGTGACATCACGATTGTAGGATAACTGGGCATATGTACATATTTCAGAGCACTCCTTTCTTAAGCCTAGGCTTAGTGCACTTTAGACATGTGCAATTCGTTTAGTTCCGAATTTGTTTTTTTAACAAATTTTGACAAATTCGTTAACTTCGGAAATTAAAAAATTTAGAAATTTGAAAATCCAAAAATAAGAATGAAAGTCTAAACATTCAAAAGAATGAAAATCTGAAAACCCTAAAATCTGAAATAACTAATAATAAATATTAAATTATAGGTATTGGAATTTCAATAATAATAATAATAATATAAATCCAAAAATTCGAAATTCGGAAGTTCAAAATTTGAAAATTCAGAAATTCTAAAATTCGAAAGGAAATTCTAGTACCTATAATTTATTAGTTATTATTAGTTAGTTATTTCGAATTTTACTGATTTTCTTTCTTTTTTTCAGATTTTCACATTTTTCGAATTTCCGAATTCCGAAAATTCGGAAATTCAGAATTCAAAAATCCGGAAGTTCGAAAATTCGGAAATTCAGAAATGAGAAAAATTGGTAATTAGAAAATCAAGATTTTGGAATTTTGGAAACAAACGCATTTTTTGTCAGTGCACGTCTAGTGCGCATGCTCCGAAATGCGTAGACACGACCTTTGCAAAAGCCTGACAAATGCATTATCGGCGTGGTTTTACTACGTGTGTGGTCTGGCAGAGATGAGTGGTAGTGATCGGAGGCGGCTGGTGCAGTGAAAACAGCCGTATACACACTGACAGCCACTGGACAGGGAGAGAGGATCGCCGTATTGCCGGTGTTTTTGCTGGACTATGCTGATTGGTGATTATGTGAGTGTATTTTATAAATAAAAGCAATACGTTTTTTACATCATCACACTATTGTAGCTTTAATTCTCTTTTATTGGGAAGATTGGTGCCGTATATACTGTATGATGAGACGGAGCAATAATATAGGCTCGGAGGAGGATATACTCGGCTCATCAATTCATCCATCCCAGATCTTATGCTGTTTTAGCCCAAATCCTCAAATTTTGGGCATATTGAGCTGGTGAGGGTAAATCCTTCAGTAAGTGGTGGGCTGCACTCCAGTATTCAAGTCACAGTGGTGAACACAAATATATGAAGATGGATTGGTGTATGTGCAAGCAGAGATACACATTATGTGGACTGGATTGTGCTAATAATGACACATTCTATCAGTTTATGTTGTGTATTGATTCACAGAGGGGTGTCCAAGAATTCTGGGTATTGACGTCCTGTGATTTATTTATTTCATATTGTATTATAATTTCTGACATGAACTATTGTTTTGGGTAAACTTTATTAGCACCGCAAGAAATAAGCAATATCCTTATATATACACACACATTACATTTATAAATGAAAGGGGTTATTACTACAACAGATTTTTACATTTTTAAATAAAAGGGGTTATTACTACAGCAGATTTCACATTTAGGATCTTAATTCTGGGGTTTGATTTTGATTATTTAGAGCGGAGTGGGGGGTTTCTATGAATTATTTGAATAACACATTATGGCCACTAGATGGAGCCAAGGAAATCACTTTACGAAATGAAATAAGGCCAATATTCATCATGGCTGGGCGAAGGAAAAGAAAACCAGCACTATCAACCTAAAATAAAGCTACACAAATTGTAAAAATGTGTGTATCAAGTTGCTAGCTTAAACACTCACAGTGCTCCACCCACCGTTATGCAACAATGTAATGCTTACGTCTATCAAAGGTTCTTGCAGTAAAACCAAGGAAACTTAGACCTCTGTGGTATAACAATAAACAAAAAATGCTTTACATACAAAACTATTACAATATTAGCAATATAATACATTCGTAATGGAGATATCACGTACGTCTTGTACGCCACTACGTTCGTAATTGTTGGCCAACATTTGTGTGACCGTGTGTATGCAAGACAAGTTGGAGTCAACATCCTTTGAACAGAAATTCATGGTTTTGTTTTTCGGTGTGCTCTTCGCTATTGGCCTAGAATTTAACAACATGACTGCCTGTGTGAAGACCCGATCCCACCCCCTTAGTGTATGTGTGGGTGTAAGTTTGCATATCTGGTCCTTCAATAGCCTGTTGTATCTTTCAATCAAACCAGCTGCCTGTGGATGGTATGGGATGTGGCACAACCAGTACACTCCAGAATCTTTGGCCCACTGCTGTAAGGTTGATCTGGTGAAGTGTGAGCCATTATCACTTTGGACTTGTTTAGGACAACCATAAACAATGACAAGTTTCTGAAGCATTGCAGCTTGATCTGTATGTTTGCAAGGATGAACAAACAAAAGTCCTGAATAGGTGTCCACTGCAGTACAACAATATCTCAGTCCATTGTTTCCCGGGGCAGGGGACTGATGAAGTCAATCTGCCAAATCTCAGTGGGCCTCTCACCTCTCTTAATCGACCCAGTGGAGTACTTTTGCAATGGCCATGGTCACACTTCTCCACACACTGTACAGTTCCCTATTACAGTCTTTATCATGTCCATGGATATGGGCAATCCTCTACTGTGCCCATTCATATGTCGCTTTTTGCCCCAAATGTGCAGATTGCTTGTAGGCCCAGTTCATCAAGACAGGATCAATTTGCACAACTGCATTCATGTTGGTAATTTCATCTGCTACTCTGTTATAGTTCTTAAAGTTTGGGATCAGGGGCACATGTGCGTCAACATGCCCCACTTTTATGGTGCGGGAGTGAGCTTCCTTCCAGATGTAGTCCCAGACTTTCTTGCCTCCCCACACCACCTTTCCATGAATCGTCCATTCATTGGACTTCCACGTGGGCATCCAAGTTGTCAGTCCTTTAACCACTACAATACTGGGCACTTTCGCCCCCTTCCTTCCCAGACCAATCTTCAGCTTTCAGCGCTCTCGCAATTTCAGTGACAATTGCGCGGTCATGCAATGCTGTAACCAAATGAATTTTTTATCACAGACATATGTACGCAAATGATCATGTACAGATGTGTGCAGGTGATCACGGACATATGTGTGCAGATAATCATTGACACATGTGATTTTACTGGGACATATGTGGGGGACATGTGTTTTTATTATTTGGGACATGTGTTTTTATTTGGGGACATGTGTTTTTATTATTTGGGGACATGTGTGTTTTGGGGACATGTGTGTTTTGGGGACATGTGTGGGGACATGTGTGTTTACACTGTGGGGACACTACACTGGTGATCAGTGAGTAAAAAGCTGTAAAAAAAACAGCTAATACTCACTGATCACCAGCCGGTTGCAGCGATCCGCTCTCCTCTCCTCACCGACGACTTCCGTGTGAGGAGAGGAGAGCCGATTGCCTAGGACCCGGCTGTTTGCTTACATCACATGACGGCTGTGATTCGACATGGCCGTCATGTGATCAGGAGGGCCAATCACAGAGCCCTCCTGCCGATCCGAGATGCGCCATGTCCGGGTGACACGAGCGCATCGGGATTGCGGCGCTGCGCGGGCACGCGCGGGTGCGATCCCGCTTCTTCTGAAGGACGTTCCGGAACGTCCGATCAGAAGTAGACGGCTCCCATCCGGCCGTATATGTACAGTGGCCGGGTGGGAAGTAGTTAAAAACTGCCCAGCTGTCAGTGTAGATAGTGACATGGGAAGAAGGATCCTCCCGAAGAGTCATCACTATGGCTTTCACCTCTGCATACTAACTGGATCCTCCAATTCTGGTCTCCCAGCAGGACTGTGTCTGTACTGGGGTTGTAGGCTGCTGCTGCTGTCCATTTTCGCCCAGACGAGGTGACTATGGCTGCACCATAAGTGAACCATGCTGACTCCTTCATGTATTTTGACAGAGACTCAAAGGGTGGAGCCTCGTGAATGGGGGATGACTGCAGGACAGGATTTTTTTCTTCTGTCTGGGTGCTGGTGAAAGTAACAAGCCCTGTTTTGAAATGTCTCTGACATCCCCAGCTGCAATAACCCTCTTTCTTGAAGGCACTTCCATTTCATCAGTGTCTGGTTCTGGGCTATAGCTGCCCTAGTGGTCAGTCCATTATCTCTCACCCATCCTGCTATTGGCAATGCAGTATGGATGATGACTGTATCCTTTCCTGTAATGGTCTTTAAAATGTTGAAGTGCTGTGTAGGCTGCAAACAGGTACTTCTCTAGGGGCGTGTATCTCTTCTGTGCCCCTGACAATTGCCTGTACCAAAATCCAATGGGTATTGCTCTCTGTCCTTTCTTTTCATTTGGCTGCCACAGACTCCAAGATATGGTACCATACTGCTCCACTACTTCCAGCTAAAATGGTACTCCTTGTCTTACGGGTCCCAATCCCTGATGCTGCAAAATGGCTTCTTTAGCAGCAAGGATATGTGGTCTTCTGCTCTGAACCTATGAGAACTGTCTTTTTCCTTGTAACATTGTATATAGGCCTTAGGATTAGTCCAAGATGTGGGATGAACGATCTCCAGAACCCCACAACTCCAATGAACTTCTGTGCCTCCTTTTTGGTAGTAGGGGCGACAGTGAATGGATAGTTTGCACAACTGTCTCTGGAATTTTCCTGTGGCCCAGTCCACATCATTCCCAGGAATTTTACCTCTGTGGCAGGTCCTTGGTAGCCCACCCTCTGTTCTCCATGTGCTGTATCAGCAGGTGCAGTGCTTCAGATAGATCTTATTTTGTCCCAGAGATCATGATGTCATCAATGTAGTGAAACACAGAGACTTTCAAATTCAGGGTACTTAAAGGGGTTGTAAATGTCCGGGTTTTATTTTCTAAATAGGTTCCTTTAGGCTAGTGCATTGTTGGTTCACTTACCCTTTCCTTCGATTTCCCTTCTAAATGTTTTTTTCTTTGTCTGAATTTCTCACTTCCTGTTTCTCCTCAGTAAACTTCACACCACCATCCGAGCGGTGTTTAGTCAGCCAGAACAGTTTACTGAGGAGGAACAGGAAGTGAGAAATTCAGACAAAGAAAACGAAGATGGACCTTGAAGTACATTCATCCCAAGAATATTTTCGGGTAACTCTGATACCAAAACATTTGTCATAAATCCTGATCCCTTGCCAATAGCCAATTTCACCCATATCCTAACTGCTGGTGTAGTTTGCCCTCCCAAACTTCTACATAAATCAATTCTCCTTTGTGATGGGAAGAATTCCCTTGCAAAAGTGTAACTTCAGCTCCGCTATCAACTAAAGCCATTACATGTGTAGGAGAAGATTACTTCCCCCACCATACAGTAACAGGTGCATATGGGCGTCAGTCTCCTGCTGTCACTGCCCTCACTGCTATTACAGTAGACTCACCTTTCCTTCATAATGGATAAGGAACCTCCCAATCCCCTTTTATGATTCTCTCTAACTCCTCCCCAGGATAAAGGGATTTGGGTTCATGTTCAGTTTTGGGAATTGGTTTGGGGCTAACAGGAGGGGTGTGTTCATTTTTCTCTAGGTCTAGGCTGATATCTTCACTAGGAGTAATGTTTCTAACCCTGACAGTTTTCCCTACTAAATGTTTACACCGCTTCAGCATTTCTGCAGTAGAAATGCCATCTATCTCATCTTTAGGTACTCCTGCCTTTAGTAGGTCCACCCACATTTCTTTTCTAGAGATAACTAGCCTGGTTTTCTCTTCACCTCCTGTCTTCTCTCCCACATTCCCTTTCTTCTCTGTAAAAGTTATTTTATGCTTGTATTCTTCCTGTCTGGCCTTGAGCTTATCTACTGCCCTGACTGGTTTTGTTTTAGTCTCCTCTAGCTCCCCCAACTGGCTTAAAAGGGTAGTGGCTTCATGAATCTTGCTGTTTAATCCCTAGCCTCCCATCAAGGACAATAAGGGAGCCCTGAGATTAAATGGTGCAGACGTCATCAGATTAGAGCTCAGAGCAGATTCCATATCTGGACCCATCCATTCTGGAAATGTATTTAATCCGGTTATACAACCCATCTCTCGTACACCTGGAAATACCCACTCCTATTGATATCCAGGGGTAGGTATTTTCCAGGTCAGTAGGACTAGCATATACTTGGACTAGTCGATCTCTCACGAGGTAGAACAGTGAAAAATTCACACTAAACTCTTGCATTGCCTGACGCAATTGTGGATTATGGGTTAACACTCCCATAGCCACTGCTTTCTTACCTAACAAAACAACACTGTCCACCCTTTCATCCCACAAGAGTAGGCGCCAACTCAATAGGGGCCCCCGGACCTTTGTTTCTATTGTGTTGACAGCTCATGGAGTTCAGTTTGTTTAAACTCCCTCAAATTCCACATTTCTAGGGTTGCGATTCTGCACCTCCCCATCTGCCATATCCTCTCTTTCCTGGACCTCCCCATGTCAGCCTACTATGGGTCAGCTCCACCCCCTCTGACCCCTCCAGGACCACCTTTTTCCTAGCCCATAAAGGGCGGCTGTCTGCCCACACCAGTGTTCTTTTTTCGTCCTCGCTCCGGATGCCTTTTAAAGTTTATTTTTATTAATTTATTTATATTTATTTTATTTATGTATTTATTTATTTTTTTTCTCCATCCACCATCCATCCTGTCCGGGTTAAGCCTCTCCCAGATCAGAAGACCCCCCCATATAGGCTGTAAATCTCCTGAGGAGGTGGGTTCCTGTGGTGCTGGGATTGTATGGTACAGTATAAATGACTGTGTATTACTGGCAAATGTCACTAGCAGTATAAATGACTGTATACACCTTCATTAAGCAGGTGCTGGCACTCTCTCCTTTCAATGTTTTTGTGTGTTCATGCAGTGGTTTGTCTCGCTGGGACTTGTAGTTCACCACCTCCACATGTTTTCCTTTCAGGAAGCTCAGAGTTGAGCAGGTGAGGTCAGAGGTAGCTTCCTCTTGGATTGCTTAGCAAACACCAGAATGCTCACTACTAATTTGCAGCAGGCTTTGTCTTCTAGGCTAATCTCAGCCTCCATCTGATCAATCTGCTACTCTACTCTGGTAAGCCTGACTTCCAGGACTTTCATTACTTATTGCTGTGTTACTTGTCTGGAGTGTTTTTATTATCCTGTGCCTTTATAGATCTGGGGGAGTTTTGCCTGCCTGCCTAGCTGCCTTAGCACTGAAGATTCGGATGGAGAAGTTTATTTTATTTATTTAGTTATTTATTTATTTTTATTTTTAAAAAAAAGAGAGCATATCCTCTGTTTTACAGAGAGAAGGGCCCAATTATGAGCTAAACGCCCGCACAGAGGTTCCTAATCAGCACTCCAGCCTCAAAGGAGTAAAAAGGAGACTGGACATGACAAATCACAGAGTCGCATGCAGCTGGATAGATGCCTGTTGTCACTGCATATCAGATCTCCCTCACCTCACTTTAGTCGCTGGGACTAGAGCCAAGAGAGGTCAAGACATCAGAAAGCCTCTAGAAAACGGAAAATTGTATACTTACCTTCCGTAATTTTCCTTTCCTGTTGCATCACATGGCAGCATACACATATGGGTTGTGGCTCCGCCCCCACAACCTGATAGGACCGCGTAGCTATTAAACCTTGAGAGGGCCCCCGCCCCCACATTCTCAGTATCCAGATACCTCACCTCAGCGGGTGGGTATTTGTATGCTGCCATGTGATGCAACAGGAAAGGAAAATTACGGAAGGTAAGTATACA
This sequence comes from Lithobates sylvaticus, assembly GCA_028564925.1. Classification (NCBI taxonomy): domain Eukaryota; kingdom Metazoa; phylum Chordata; class Amphibia; order Anura; family Ranidae; genus Lithobates; species Lithobates sylvaticus. The sequence continues at coordinate 578,489,885 of CM053028.1, read as the reverse complement.
ATTTTCCGTTTTCCTGTCGCATCATGGCAGCATACACATATGGGGAATAACTCGCAAACTGGGTGGGGCTGAGCAAAACAAGGTTTATTTACAAGGAATTGAGGAATTGGACTGTATGATTGCCCTTCCAAATTCTGCCGTGGACAGCCTGGAGGCGTCCACCTTGTAGTGTGACATAAAGGTGCTTTTCGAAGACCAAGTGGCTGCTTTACAGACAATTTCCGATGAGACCCTGCAGAAAGCCGCCCAGGAGGTCGCTACTGCCCTCGTGGAATGTGCCCTGAAAACCTCCGAAACGGGAAGGCCTTGAAGAGTAGGCTCTTTTAGTTGTCTTAATCTAGGAGGTGACTGAGCATCTGATGCTGACTGACCCTGCCTTAGGCCACGCTGGAACCGAGAACATATTTCAGCTTTCCTAAGTGAGAAGGTAGTTGCCAAACAGGCCACCAGCCTTAGCTCAACATCCAGGGGATGTGGTTCTCTCACTCAACCAAGAAAAGACAGCAAATTTACTTCCTGGTTAAATTGGAAGGAGAAAGACACCCCATGGATAAAAGCAGTCTGGATTTTAAGGACAATTCTGTTCTGTCCAGGTATAATGTTAAGTGAGGCTCCTTGAGTACAAAGCCTGCAGTTCTGACATCCTTCACAGAGGTTGTAGCAACCAGAAATATGGTATTTAGGGTTGCAGAGTGTAGTCAATTCTGTAGGATAGAAATGAGGCCTTGATGGAAATGGGGACCATAAGCAAGTTCCACATATGGAACAAATGGTTTCCTGTGAGGCCTATAACTTCATGCAAGCCTTTTAAGAATTGCATCATTAAAGGGTAAGGACTCCTTAGACCTCTGCAAGTGCAGACAAAGCCGAACTTTGAGCTTTTAAACATATTTGAACCTATGCCCCTGATTAGCCCCAGTTGTAAGAACTGTGGAACCTTGGCTGGTTTAGGTGATAAAGGACTCCACGCTTCGCTGTGTGAGATCTGTATAATTTTCCCATAGTCTTAGGTAAATCTTATTCATGAAGATCTCTGGATTGACAAGGTAGGCACTACCTTCACTATGCATAATTGACCTGGTAGCCACTGCCTCTCAACTTCCATGCCATCAAAAGTAGTCTCTTGGAGCTGGATGGAAAAAAACTCTCCATTAGAGAGCGAATCCGTCATTACTGGAAGCAGTGGTGATTCAATGATTAAGGGCAGGAGAGAGAGAGAGACTAGAGCCACCCAAGCCAAAAATTGTATATTTGCAATTATTGATACAGGAAGCTCCGCTGACAGCCTAAGGATTCTACCCTTCCACTGTTGTCTAGGCATAATACAAATCTTGCTGCTCTTGCTAAAAAAGGAGTGAATGACAGAAGTGCTTTGAACACTACTCGGTTGAAGAAAATGCAATACTATTCCTCATAAGCTTAACATCCCATAACCTTTCTAGGTGGGGTCTGATGTCATAATCTAAACATAAACATGATGTCTGATGTTCCGTCTGAAAACAATTGGTCAGTTACGAAAAACCAAGGATACTCCGGCATTGTTCTGCTGGAAGAGACTTCACTCCCAATGCACCTTTGGCTTTCTCTGTCAGAGGATGTAAATTACCTTGTTTCAGTTCTACTGAATTTTTCCTGTCGCTATTGCAGACAGTAAGACCTTTGTGAATGCCCTGGGGGAGATGTACAGACCGAAGGGGAGGAACTCACTGGTAAAGGAATTGAGGATGAATTGGGACAAGTAGGTGTCTGATAAACCTACAGGAGAATCCTGCCTCCCAGATTTATGAATAATATAATTGATTGGAGGTTTCCCCATCTTGCACAACTCTAACTTCCTGTGCTGCTTGTAAAAAAATGTATTTTTTATTTTTTTTACAGAGGGGAACCAAATCCTCATCTCCTCTGGTTATCCAGAACCTTAACGATTGCTTGTTTTTTTTTTTTAATTATTTTTTTATTTTTTCGATCCAGCTACAAACTGGAACAGAATTTTTTACTTTTCCATCAACTCTGGTAGCCTGGCTGACTGGAAGAGATTGAAAGGTGGACTTCCCACCTATCAATGTTATATGGTCGTTATGCTCATTGAATTATACCCCTGCATGGGTGAGTTTTCATGTTATACTTTTTTGATAAAAAATTATTGTAACTAGAAAGGCGGACCTCCCCTGAACTTCCACCAATGTCACGCCAATATAGCTGATATGGCCCACTGATCCTGAAGGTTTTCCCTCCAGGTGTGTGCATAAAGCTTTGCACAGGCACCCCCTGGATTAGTGCACCCTTAGAAGGGACTTCCGCTGTACTCCTAGGACAGGAGCCTTAGATCTTTTAAGGCTTCAATAATGAAGATTGGGTACTTCTCCAGTTAGTTTACTAATCTTTTCCCCCCGTAGGATTGTGCCTCCTGGTGTCTACTTGGGAGTCGCCACCTTTATGGTGGACCTTTGAGTTTTCTGTTTTTTTGTCAGATGATATTCGCCCTGACCCTCTAATGGTCACCCTTGAGATGGCTGTATGCTGTCTACTCCCGAATAGATTGGATCCGTGTTCTGGTGTCTTACACCATTTTTTTTTTTATTTTTTTTTTTTTTGTGGAATCGACCAACCATGGCTTCAGCCATAATGCACTCCTTGCCGTGACCGCGGGAAACACCGATCTTGAAAAACGTCAATTGACGTCTGAAACATTCACCACAGAGTATGCCGCCAATTCCAGCTCCTACAAAGCTGTTACCGCCTTGTCTCTTTACTTTTTCCAGACGTGCTTATTTAAAGGGTTACTCCACTTTTTTAATCTGCAGGGCTGCAATTTTCCTGTTTGTATGACTGGTTTCACTGATTTTCCCAGAAGTCTGCGTCAAGATAAGTCAGATTTTTTGTCATCCACTGCAATAAAAAAAAAATTCATTTTTGATAAGATATTCCCAATAGGGATGCAGACCCTGCCACTTTCCCAGCTGGTTGACAATTCTGAAACCACTCCCATTAGACTTATTCAGCACATGGGTTGGTTATTGCTGATGTGCCAGTACCTGCAGATGCTACAGTATGTAGGAGCACTTCAGATCTAGATCTAATTTTCAGACTAGAGCCTCCTTGAATGTGACATGTCTAGCCAGCTACATTCATGATGCATCCATCATTGGAGTAGACTGCAGCAGGTTGACCTCTAGCTCTTTCAGGGTATACAGTGGATAGCCTGTTTAGGAGGGCATTTTTTCTCTTCCCCTTTTCAATTATTCCTGGATTAACTCTTCCAGTTGTTAAGTGAAGGAAATTAGTACTTTTTAACCTTGGAGAGTTTCCTCCACTTCAACCCAGGCAATTGTGTCCTTAGCTGCCCCTGCAAAAAAAGTCTCTATTGTGCAATCTTCAAAGCTTGTGCAAGCTTTCGTATTTGGACACCACCTACTGGTTCTGGTTGGAAGCGCTATGCAATTTATGCACTGTAGCTTATCAAGCAATGACTTTCCACCACAAATGCAGCAACCATTAGGGTAGGCTGGTAATTTGTGGTGTTTGTAAACGGGGAGCAAACAAAATGAGAGGTGAGATGATGACATCGATCAAGCTTGCCTGTATGTCTGCGCTTTGAACGGTGACTGTTCTGGCTTTAGCAGGCTCTTCATCTTGAGGTCCTTGCACAGCTGTATAGTGCTTGTTAATTTGACACACTAGCTTGGCAGGCAATGACTTTCCACAAATGCAGCGACTATTAGTGCTTGTAATTTGTGATGTTTGTAAACGGGGAGCGATGATAATGATGGGTGAGGTGATGAGATTTAATCAACATTGCCTCGATGTCTGTTCTTAGATGGTGACTTGTCTTGACCGTCAGAAGGCTCCCTCCATCTTGTAGTCCTTACAGGACTATAGATATTGGCTCTCTTTTTCTCAATCTTCACTACTTACCTAATCCCTATACCTTAATGGGTGGTCTGACTGGACAGCGTTTCCCATAGGAACAGAGCAAAGCAGCAGATTGAAATGAAGGAGAGGATAATGCTAAGTCTCCACTACTGCGACCTGAAAGTCGCATGATTTGCTGCAAATTTGATGCAACTTGGAACAATGCCTGTTATATTCTTAAGGTCTATGAACACAGATATAAATGAACGGTACTAGTTGTAAATCATGGGGTACGGCTTTGCAGTAACAAGTCGCACTAGTGGAAACCAAGCCCTAACACAGTGACCCAGAGCAAGCATTGAAAAGGAGATGGGGAAAAACCCAGGTGAAGGTCATAAAAAGGGAAACATACCTGCAAACAATGACCACATAAGCATCCAGCATGCATGAGTAGAGAGCTCCACCATTTGTTGCCCAAAAAATTCCATAAAAAAACATTTAGAACTCACATTTGCTACTAGTGATGATATCAGTGCCTGAGCCTGTTCAGATCACCAACCTGGAAAGCTCTAGCCAGGAAACACAGAGGCCGCATCACTTCCTGCCTCTCATGCTCAGAGTATACTTGCACTGTTGCAGCCATCTTGGAAATGGCAAACGCCCAAAACACAGAGAAAGAAGTAAAAGGCATATAGAAAGCAAAGGAAACGCTGTCACTTACGTCAAAGCTTGTTTAAAGCTTTCTTTGAGAAGCCTGCACCACCAGAATGGGGCTCCAACCATATAGCTCATTTAGAGGCTGTACAGGAAGGACTTCCACCCAGGAGAGGCTGAAATATGCCCCCCCAGACCACCAGAATGGGGCTCCAACCATATAGCTCATTTAGAGGCTGTACAGGAAGGACTTCCACCCAGGAGAGGCTGAACCTGGCTGGGGCGTCAAACGGTAAGGGATACTTGCGATTTCAGTCCTGATCAGGTGAGGAAAAAAAGGAGAATGTGGGGGCGGGGGCCCTCTCAAGGTTTAATAGCTACGCGGTCCTATCAGGTTGTGGGGGCGGAGCCACAACCCATATGTGTATGCTGCCATGATGCGACAGGAAAGAGCAAATCCGGACACAGACAGAGAAGAAGATCCTCTTCTTTGGATAAGTCTTCATCGCCAGCCCAGGCAGAAGAAGGATCTTGTTGGGCCTGCTCAGCTGAGGTCATCAGAGGAAAGTGGGTATCTGCATCTTGCTTCAAGGAGGCGGCTCAGGACAATGCTGCGAATGCACGCCCGGTTAAATCCTACATTAAGGACACAGTCAAGGAAGGGTTAAACAGCCTTTCAAGGAATCCTGCTGTATCTTTAGCATCTGCAGTTTCAGATCATGTGTTTTCAGTGCGCTTTAACTCTGAAGTCGATAGCGATTCAGATCCATCTGAGGCTGTGATGGTCTCGAAATCGCATACGTTTGATTTTTGCACTGGTTCCCCCCTTGGTGGAGGCTGTTAAGGATGCGATGAAGTGGCAGGAAGAATTGTCATCTTCAAAGAGACAGCAGAGATACTACATGTATTTAAAGAAATTGTTACCTTCCTTCCCTTTCATTTCTGAAATGAAAGAAATATTTGATGATGAGTGGGCGGGGCCTGAGAAGGGGCTCAATGTGCATAATAGAGTATCGAGGCTGTAACCCTTGGGACACTACGCCTAAGGTGGATGCTTCATTACGTAGATTCGCCTGCCACATTCCGCTTCCGCTGGAGGATTCGGACTCCTTTAGGTATCCTATGAATCGCAGAATAAATGCAGACCTAAAAAAAATGGTATAGTTTGGCCGGAGCAGCCTGCAGGTAGTGCTCACTTCTGTGGCAGCAGCAATTGGGGTGGATTCGCACCTGTGCATTTTTATTTGGTGATTTTTGCAGTTTTGTGCTAGTTTATTTACCGTGGTCTCCTATGGGACGTGTTCTGTGGTGCCGGTCTGCGGAATACAGGGATGCATGGGTGTGAATCCAGCCTTAGACTGGGGGTAGCGGAACTAGTGGATGGATGTTCAGATGAAAGTCTTCTTCTCTTTTGCAGTTTTCAAGACCGCTTTAGAGTTGTGGCTGAAGTAGCTGTTGACCAGGTCAGGGAGCTGGTTCAAAAATGACAGCAAAGATATTGTCTCATTCCGTCACAGCCCACAGAGCCTTATGGTTGAAGCATTGGTCAGCCGATAAGGCTTCTAAGCACAGTCAAGATCAGTTCCATTCGACGGGAAGCTACTCTTCCAGAAGACTTATGCCGCGTACACACGGTCGGAATTTCCGATGGAAACAGTCCGATGGGAGCTTTTTAATGTATTTTCTGACCGTGTGTATGCCCATCGGTCTTTTTCTGTCGGAATTTCCGACGGGCTTTGGATTGAGAACCTGTTCTCAATTTTTCTGACGGAAATCCTTCCTATCGTGTGTATGCAATTCCGACACGCAAAAGTCTGACGCATGCTCGGAAGCATTAAAATTCCCTTTTATAGTGCTGTCGAACGTGTTTTATGCCGCTGTGTTACTGACCGTCGGAATTTGGTGTGACCGTGTGTAGGCAAGACCGTTTGAGCGAGATTCCGTCGGAATTTCCGACGGGAAAACCATCAGAGCTTTTTCCGACGAGAATTCTGACCGTGTGTACACGGCATTAGAATCAGCAATTCAGCGGGTTTCCAGCGGCAGATCTAGCCTATCCCGCAGAAGAGAAAGACAACAGCAGCCCTTTCGGTTTAACAAGAGATCCAAAGAAGGATTCAGAGGCCAGTGCTTACAGACAGTTTTTCAGACAGTGGAAGGGAGCCATTTCAACCTTCCAAGCCCAAGGCCAACAAAGCTCCTAAGGCTTCAAATAAGTCCTTCTGAAGGTGTCTCCACTTAACCCTTTCAAGTAGGAGCAAGACAAGCCCAATTCGGGGGGGTTTGGGCGGACAAATTACAGGATGCCTGGATTGTAGCCATCATTTGATCACGTTATCGTCTCAAGTTCAAAACAAGGCCTCCTCAGACCTTGTTTGTAGTAACTGGGCTCCCTACAGATGTTTGTGAGGATATATAGGGGAGCTGTTGGCAGCAAGGGTCATCCTTCCGGTTCCAAGGCACGAATTGGGGCAAAGAGTATGTTCCCCTCTGTTTTTGGTCCCAGAGGCTTCAGGGGGTTTCGGACCAATTTTTGACCTCAAAGTCCGGAATTCTTACATGAAGATACCACTATTCAAAATTGAGTCATTGGAAACGATCATTTCAGTTGTGGATGGTTTCCATTGATCTGGTGGGTGTGTATCTTCTTGTTTCCATAGACACATCTTACCATCGCTTTCTCAGGTTTTCCGTAGAAGGCTCTAATTTTCAATTTTAATGTCTCCCATTCGGTCTCTGCGCGACTCTGAGAATGTTCTCAAAGCAACTGTCTGCTGTCATTGCGACTCTCAGGGTCAAGGGAGTGCAAATATTCCATTATCTAGACGACATGCTACTTCTGGGTCCGTCAAATGAGCTCCTTCTACTTCATGTGAATTCCACCTGTAAAGCACTAGCTCGTTTCGGTTGGTTGTTCAACTTTCGGAAGAGCCAGATGCTTCCGACCCAAATGTTGGAGTATTTAGGAGTACAATTCCACACAGATCAGGGTGGCGTTTCTCTTCCTCAGAGGAAGGTCCAGGAGATTCAGTCTTAGACAAAAGCAGTGATAGCCAGGCCTTCTATGATGGTGAAGGAATGCATGCAGTATCTGGGGGTTCTATCAGCCACAGTTCCAGTAGTCCCGTGGGTCAGGTGACACAGAAGGAGGTTTCAATGCAACTTTCTTCTTCAGTGGGATCGTCACTCTTTGTTCCAGAAAATCTATCTTCCAATTCCGATAATCTGGTCCATGGTTTGGTGGTCAGTAGCTCGCAATCTTTCCCATGGAGTTCCATTGAAGGCCTCAGAACCAATAGTGGTGACGACCAATGCCAGTCTGGCAGGCTGCGGGGCATACTGCCTGGGACAGCAGGTTCAAGGTCAATGGAACTTTTGTGGGGCGAAGAGTTCAAATTTCCTGGGATTGGATGCTGTCAGACGCGCTCTCTTAGCGTTCCAACCTATGTTGCGAGGTCGAGCTGTCAAGATTCTTTGAACAACTACGGTGGCTTATGTGTCTTATCAAGGGGGCACAAGAAGTTGTCCTCTCTCCTTCAGGTGGCATGTCAATCTTCCTATGCGCAGAGAAGAATCTCAGCTCTCTTACTTCATCTTATCTCCCAGGGCCTGGGAATGTTTTAGCAGATCACTTGAGTCAAGGCTTTGAGGATCACAATGAATGGGGCCTCAAACGATAGATCTTATGGCAATGGAGGAGAATTGTCAACTGCCTTGCTTCTTCTCCCGGACCTGGCATCCACAAGCGTTGGGTCAGAGTGCTCTGTCCAGGTCTTGGAACTTTCCCTTGGTGTATGTGTTCCTGCTGCTTCCATTGGCTCTCAAACTCCTGCTAAAGATTCAGCGAGAAAGGTTCACAGCAACAGTAGTCTTACCTTACTGGCTCAGCGAGCCATGGTTCCCTCTGGCTTGAAGGATAAAGTTGGGCTCTCCAATCCCACTGCCTCCTTGTAAAAATCTCCTTCTGCGGAGTGGGGCCTAACACCCGAACCGCAGGAGGATGAAGTTAATAACTTGGAAGTGAGAGGGAGGCTTTAACCACTTGCTTACCAAGGACGTCATATGACGTCCTTGACTTTGAGTGGTGATATCTGAGTGATGCTTGCAGCTATTGGCATCATTCAGATATCATTCTTTCCGGCCGGCGATTCCGTGCACCATAAGAACGATCATAGCGGCAGTTCCGCCGCCTGATCATTCTTATAGGCAGCGGGAGGGGACATCCCCCCCTCCCGCCACCATCCGGTGCTTCTCCAGGCTCTCCCGTGCCATCAGGGGCCCGGAGAAAGAATCGCTCGCCTCTGGATGACGAGCATAGAGAAAAAATGATGATGTTTACATGAAGGAAAATAGGCCAAAATAGGCCCGGTAAGAAAGTGGTTAACTGGCTTGGGTCTCTCGGGCAGTGTAGTGGAGACATTATTACAGGCTCGTAAGAGGTCCACTAATGTAACCTATTACCAGATCTGGAATACTACAGAAAGGGTTTGGGACCTTGGATCTCCTTCTGTATCTAACATTTTGGAGTGGTCTTTAAGGGTTAGCTTATAATTCCCTGAAGGGTCAAGTCCCCGCTTTGTCGGCTATGTTGTGTACAAGATATGCTCTACATCCGTTGGTGATCTGATTTTTAGGGGCAGCCATAGAAATTAGACGTCCATTGAAATAGTTTTTTTCCAAAAGAGGACTTAACACTAGTCTTGGGAACATCGCTGGTTCCTCCGTTTGATCAAGCTTTCTCTTGTTCATTATTTCTTTTAACAGTTTTTTGTTTTTACTAGCCGTTGCCTCGGCCAGAAGAGTCTCCGAGTTGTGCGCCTTCTCATCTAAGGAACCATATTGTTTGGTGATCCCAGACAAGATAGACCTTAGGCCGATACCAAGCTTACTACCTAAGGTTGCCATATAATTTCGTATTTCGTCATTTTCCCAACCTTTCCGGCAAATACAGCTGATGAGTGGAGTAGGTTAGACCTGGCCTCTGTGGTTTCAACCTACCTGGAATGGACTAAAAGCAGATCAGCTGTAGTTTTTCCCAATGGGGCCTAAAAGGGTATACAGGCAACATCCAGAGTGGTGTCTTCCTGATTTGTCAAAGACCATATATATTGCATAAAAAACGCTGGGCCTTCCTCCTCCTTCAGAGATCAAAGCACATTCAACAAGGGGTATGGCAGCATCCTGGGCAGCATATGTAAAGGTCGCCCCTGAGGTAGTTTGCAGAGCAGCAAGCTGGAGTGCGCCCAACACCTTTTATTAGGCATTACAGGCTTAATTTGGCTTGTCCGCCTGAGGAAACAATTGTCTCTATGGTTATTACGGCGGCTGTTGCCCATTAAATATTTGACTAGCATTGCATTGAGGGTTTGGCTTATTTTTTGTCTTCCCTCCCTTTTTAATGTTGCTTGGTACATCCCATAGTAGGCTGACATGGGGAGGTCCAGGAATAAGGAAAATTGTTGTCCATAATTACCGTAATTTTCCTTTCCTGGATCCTCCCCATGTCAGCCAGGGGATTCCCACCCAGTTTATCCATCGCGAGGCGGGTCATTTTTGAAAAACTGGTGTGTGCAGACAGCCGCTCTTTATGGGCTAGAAAAAAGGTGGTCCTGGAGTGGGCGGAGCTGACCCATAGTAGGCTGACATGGAGAGGATCCAGAAAAGGAAGATTACGGTAAGTATGGACAACAATTTTCCTTAATCATGTTGCCCTTTTCCTATGCTTAGTAATGAGAAGTGTGGCACACTTTTTCTTTCCCATTGGGTGATCATCATCTGAAATATCAAACTATCTCCTCATCCTCACTATCACTTGAGGAGAGCACATCCTCACAATCCCAGTTTTGGGATGCGAAAATGGCACATACCCTGGCTTTACTAACAGGTTTACGGCCCTTCTTTTTCCTTAAGGCATTAACTGATTTGGTCATGAGGGCTGCACACCGCTCTTGCAAATCATCAGCCCGACTAGCAGTCGAACAAACACACTCTGAAGCAACAGCTAGCTGGTCTTTTAATACCTTAACTTCTGCCTCTGCATGGAGGAAGTACCAAACCACTGTGGACACTGACTTCTTCTCTGCTTTACTTAAATCCAACCCCTTAAGGCTAAAATCTACAAAATGATCTGAGACTTTATCACACCAAGTCTTATTTAAGGGAAAAAGCATACTTTGCAAATTCTTTAGCAAGAGGCTCCCACTCATGGACCCAGATAGGTAAGCTGCACACTCCCTTCTGGCCACCAGAAACCTCTGCAGCTTTGCTTTTCCTAAACAGTTTACGCAGCATTTTACCTAGTACAAGCTACACAACACACCACAGAAAAACAGGTCTGTTTCAGTTGATTTTATTGCGCAAATCAAGGCCACGAACCCCCAAATGTAATGCTTATGTCTATCTAATAAAGGTTCTTGCAGTAAAACCAAGGAAACTTAGACCTCTGTGGTATATCAATGTGCTTTTACTAAACAAAAAATGCTTTACATACAAAACTATTACAATATTAGCAACTTAATACAAAGATAACAGATATACCTATAACAAGAAAAAAAATGGTACCTACTTCCTAGCAAAATTATGGTCTGTATACAATAAGAATACACAAAAAAGTTACTTGGCTCTGCTTATAGAAACTTCATGATCTCCTTGATCAATGACGCAATGAGGACTCTTTGATGAATGCAGGAGATTGGGCGAAAAGCGTCTTCACATTCTGGCAGAGACCTTCCTTGTTGCCACGGCATTACAAAGTCCTAATCTCAGTTTATGTTCTTGTCTTTTATTTGGAAAGTTTTAAGAAGCCAATCCCATTTGGGCATATCCTTCTTTGCCCCATTATACCGATGTCAAAAATAGCAAAAACTCAAGCTAGAGCTATAGTTGACCAGAACACCTGTATAAACAAACAATGGTAGCAGATAGGGTATCTCGTGTAAGCACTCCAGGACATCTGTTGAACAAATGTCCCCCTACCAGAAAAGCCTATGTATACTCCATGTATATTATATACATAAAAAACATATCAGATGCAATACAAACAATGAGATAATTTAGTGAAGTGCCCTGTTGAAGTCATGTGACGTAACGCGTAGGAACAGAAGTGGGTTACATTTACTGTGTTGGCCATATTGGTATTCCTTTGATGCATTATTGAGTCTGATGGCATTTATACCTTTGTGAATAGCTTTTTCATCATGTCTTTTTTTACTTTTTAATAAACTACTGCACCATGAGAGTCCTTGTTTATGTCCTGAGTGAGTTTATGTTTTTTTTTAAGTGTTTGTGAAAGCTTACACCACAAAATGTACTCCAATGAGAGGTAATGAGTAAATTTTTATTTTTCTACTGCCATCAATGGTCAACACGGTACAACACTTCATCCATGTCTTTGGTGATCTCTAATCTCCTTATGAACGGTTTCTTACATGATGAAGATCAGCCATGGAGTATATCTGAGGTGTATATCAGGGTGTGCTTCTTCCCCACATGAGAGCTGTGATGTCCAGCAACATTCATATAGAAGACATTTCCCACACTCAAGGCACTAATACACCTCGAGGGTTGAGTGGGATCCCCGATGTACAGGAAGACAGGACTTCAGTGAGGAACAATTCCCTCACTCAGTACAGGAAAACGGCTTCTCTCCTGTGTGAGTTCTCTGATGTTTGTAAAGACTGGACTTCTTTGAAAAACATTTCCCGCACTCAGGACAGGAATGCGGCTTCTCCCCTGTGTGAGATCTCTGATGGCTGTAAAGATTGGACTTCTGTGAAAAACATTTTCCGCACTCAGAACAGGAATACGGCTTCTCCCCTGTGTGAGATTTCTGATGTCTGGAAAGACTAGACTTGTCTAAAAAGTATTTCCCACATTCAGGACAGGAATACGGCTTCTCCCCCGTGTGAGATCTCTGATGTGTGTAAAGACTGGACTTCTTTGAAAAACATTTCCCGCACTCAGAACAGGAATACGGCTTCTCCCCCGTGTGTAATCTCCGATGTCTGTAAAGACTAGACTTGTCTGAAAAACATTTACTGCATTCAGAACAGGAATACGGCTTTTCCCCTGTGTGTAATCTATGATGTGTGTAAAGATGGGACTTCCGTGAAAAACATTTCCCGCACTCAGGACAAGAATATGGCTTCTCACCCGTGTGAGATCTTTGATGTGTGTAAAGTTGGGACTTTTCTGAAAAACATTTCCCGCACTCAGGACAGGAATATGTTTTCTGCCCCGTGTGCAATCGCTGATGGCTGTAAAGATTGGACTTCTGTGAAAAACATTTCCCGCACTCAGGACAGGAATATGGCTTCTCCCCAGTGTGAGATCTCTGATGTCTGTAAAGACTGGACTTGTCTAAAAAATATTTCCCGCATTCAGGACAGGAATACGACTCCTCTCTGTTGTGTAATCTCTGATGGCTGTAAAGATTGGACTTCTGTGAAAAACATTTCCCACACTCAGAGCAGGAATATGGTTTTTCCTCCATGTGGGAAATCTGATGTCTGTAAACGTGGGACTTCACAGAAAAAGATTTCCCGCACTCAGGACAGGAATACGGCTTCTCACCTGTGTGAGATCTCTGATGTGTTTGAAGATTGTACTTGTGTGAAAAACATTTCCCGCACTCAGGACAGGAATACGGTTTTTCCCCTGTGTGAGATCTTTTATGCAAATTAAGACGGGATTTATAACGGAAACATTTCCCGCACTCAGTACAGAAAAATCTCTTATCTGTTGGAAGGACGGCACTGTCCCTCACAGTCTGAGGTTCCTCAGGATAAGAGGAATACGATGGTCCATCTACACTGTGTGGTGCCGGATGGACATTTGAGGTAGTCGGGTTTTCTCCTGGACTATACTGTGTGATGTCCTCATCTTCTACTTTACAGTCTGGAGACAAAGTGAGACAATCCTCTGAGGTTTTCCTCATCTCCCGTCCATCTACTAAAATAGAAATACAAAGATTATTACTAGACATGAGCAGATTGGTTCCCCTAAACCAGGACTCCGCCCACATCAGGCAGCTTTGTCTCTGAGGATCTTACAATTCCCCCCTCAAGGTAACTAGTAAATGGGTCCTCTGATCTCCTACCAGATCATTTCTTTATTCATGGACCTTAGTCAGAGAGTGAGGAAACAACGAGAACTGTCTTTTATAGGAGTGACAGTGATGAGGGGATTATAGGACGAGTGTCCCCACCCCCTCTATCACTCATTGCCATCTTCCCAAGACAACAAGTTCTGCACTTCCCTATTTAGTCCATGATTTAGTCATGAATAACAGCGGGGCTGAGCCCCACCAGAGGTCAGAGAGTGAGAATGGAGGGAAAACAACCAAGATGAAGACTGGACTGATCCTGAAGACCACCATCATTGGGTTATTGTATGTACAGCATAGCATATATAGTGCAGGAATCAGGACTGTGTAACATACAACATAGAGTATATAGTGCAGGAGTCAGGACTATGTAATGTATGAATCAAAGTATATAGTGCAGGGGTCAGCAGCATTATGTAATGTACAACCGAGTATATAGTGCAGGGCTATGTAACATACAAAGAAGAGTATATTGTGCAGATGTCAAAACTGTTTAGCGTATAACAGAGTATATACAGGAGTATGTAATGTAGAAAAAATTATATAGTGCAGTGGTCAGGACTATATAATATACAGTATAGAGTATATAGTAAAGAAATAACTATGTACATGGAGAATATAGTGCAGAGGTCAAGACTATGTCATGCAAAACACAGTATATAGTGCAGGGGTCAGGACTATGCAACATACTATCTGTGGACGCTGGGTGTGGCCTTTATGCTTCACATATGTTTTATGAACAATTTCATGAGTTCATTTTTTTATTGCACTTTATATTTGTATAAGTAGAGATTTTTTGAAATGCTTTGTATTGATGAAAACACAGCAGAAATATATTGTGTGGTGCACAGGTATATATCACTGTATATATCAATCACAGACTGTTTTTTCACATAGCTTTGCACAGAGTTTTGGTTTTACAGAATATATAGTGCACAGGTTAGTACTATATAATGTACAGCATAGAATATATATAGTGCAGGGGTCAGGAGTATGTAATGTGCAACAGAGTATATAGTGCAGGTGTAAGAACTAAGTAATATACAGTACAATATAGAGTACAGTATACAGGGCAATGGCCAGGACTATGTAACATAAAACACAGAGGGTTAGATTTACTAGAACTGGTAAAAACAGAATCAGGTGCAGCTGTGTATGGTAGCCAATCAGCTTCTAACTTCAGCTTCTTCAATTAAGCTTTGCCAATACAATGTAGAATCTGATTGGTCACAATGCAATGCTGCAGCAAATTCTCTGTGTAGCAGCTTTAGTAAATTTCCCCCAGAGTATATAGTGCAGGGGTCAGGACTGTCAGAGCTGGGCTCTCAGCAACTACCTTCTCTGTGCTCAGGCTGCTCAGCTGTCAGATAATTGCCAGCACTCATTGTTCCACAGTGGCTCACCTGGTGATCATTTCCTGCTCGTCAGTCCAGCCTACAGCCTGCCCCTTCTGGCTATTTAAACTTGCTTGTTCATTCCTTTCGTGCCTTCGCCTTGGTCAAACCTATCTGGAGATTCTCTGCTGTGTTCCTGTTAAAGACTTTGCCCGGCTGACGTCCCTTCTGGTTCCTGATCCTGTCTGCTGCCTCCCACTACGCTGGTCTCTGGTTTCCTGATTTACTGGCTTGCTCTGACTATCCACTTTGGCTTCTGATCCCTGCCTACCTTTTGACTCCATTTTTAAAATTATGATTGATTTTTACTGCATTTTCTGTCTCCTTCTGATTCATGGTTCCTGACAAGGACTATGTAATACACACCATGGAGTATATAGTGTGCAGGTCAGGACTATGTTCTGTACAACAGATATGGGCGTAGCATGAAGGGGTGCAGGAGTCGCCATAGCAACCCTGCGTTCGGCTCCAGGGAACCTGCAACTCCCTGCTGTGTGTTGTCATTGTACATGCTGCATTTTGCAAGCACAAAATCCTGGAAACAGAATCCAGGTCGAAGCCACCTTGTGTCAATCAGGGTCCGTGCCAAGATCTGTAATCCACTCCAGAGCTTCTAGTTTGCCTTCTCCCCAGACCACACCCCTCCGCTGCTCTCATTGGCTGGAGAAGAGAAGTCTGAGTGTGTGCGAGTTCCCTCGGAGGATCCAGCCTGGAAGTGTGGTGACAAGGACAGGGGGACAGTCAGTGAGCTGCCACACAGACACAGAGCGAGGACAGGAGAAGAGAGGCGCCCAAGAGGCGGGACAGGACTTCAGTAACTCAGATAGGACACGCACATTGCTGTGTGAGAAGTGTTCTTTCATGTGAGACACACTGACACTGCCCCCACAGCACCTGGCCTACCAACACTCACACAGTCAGAAAAGTTATGTGATCATGGTACCTGACCAGTCTCTCTGGATAGCCAAGGGAATTATATTCCTTTCACAGGTACTGAGGGGAGGCTCGATTAGACAGTTCCAGGCCCTCAAGGACGACTTTGACCTGGCATGCTCTCAGCTCCCAATTTACTGGACCCGCTCCCAGGTTGGAATCACTGTCCCCCGTGGGTGTGATCCGGGGTCAGGATCCCAAGAAACAAATTTTCTATTTTTACAATCATTTACTATTACCTGAGGCCACTCTGCAGGCGCACAACCTAAAACCCAAATGGGAGGCGGACCTGGGCGCTGTGGAGCATGAGGAGTGGGAAGATGCACTCGCTGTCTCCAAACTAGTATCCCCTAAACTGTCGGACAGACTCACTCATTTGTACATTCTGCATAGGTCATACCTCACTCCGACTCGTCTATCTAGGTTTAATCCTGACCATGACCCCTCTTGCCCTAAATGCGGAGACTCTGGTGGCACATTCTATCACCTAATATGGGCTTGTCCACACATTCAAGAATATTGGTCACAAGTCATCAAGTTTCTACATGACCGAATGGGATCACCCGTGTCCCTATGCCCCCGCCCATGCTTATTAGGGATCCTTCCACTCCCCGAGGAAGAAAGGTACCTCTCTATATTCCTGCAGGAGTCCCCATTTCTAGCC
This sequence comes from Lithobates sylvaticus, assembly GCA_028564925.1. NCBI lineage: Eukaryota > Metazoa > Chordata > Amphibia > Anura > Ranidae > Lithobates > Lithobates sylvaticus. The sequence goes on along the minus strand of CM053028.1, from coordinate 578,473,285 downwards.
AGAATGCAGATCGCCCGCACCTGGATCAAATCGAACCCCTCCACCCTCCAAGCATGGATAGCTGCCATTAACGTCACCCTCCCCTTTAAGAAGATACTGTACCTCCACCAAGGCTGCCCGGCCAAATACAATAAAGTATGGGACAGGTGGATCAATGACCCAGACACGTGCCTGACCTAAGAATGGTCTACTGCCCCCCAACCACTCGCGCCCCCCCCTAGACACACTCTAACGTGCAAGGCCTAACCCTAAGCCTGTTGCACTTAAGATGTGAATATGTATCCTTGTTTGGTTTATGCTCAATAAACTTGGTTTTGATAAAAAAAAAAAAAAGAAAAGTTATGTGAAAGATCTCTTAACCTCACCGCCTGAGGAGCCCCAGATTTGTTTGTCTCAATTTGAGCATCATCAGGGCTGGGGGGGGACATGTCATTGCCAGCATGGTAAGGGAAGGAGGGGTCCTTGTCATTGCCATGGAGGACTTCCCTGTCACTACATAGCGCTCACTGACCTCCTTGTCACTACATAGCGCTCACTGACCTCCTTGTCACTACATAGCGCTCACTGACCTCCTTGTCACTACATAGTGCTCACTGACCTCCTTGTCACTACATAGCGCTCACTGACCTCCTTGTCACTACATAGCGCTCACTGACCTCCTTGTCACTACATAGCGCTCACTGACCTCCTTGTCACTACATACCGCTCACTGACCTCCTTGTCACTACATACCGCTCACTGACTTCTGTCACTACACAGCGCTCACTGACTTCTGTCACTACATAGCGCTCACTGACCTCTGTCACTACATAGCGCTCACTGACTTTTGTCACTACATAGTGCTCACTGACTTCTTGCCCAACTCCGATGATCTTTGATCTCTTTTCAAATTGTTCTGGTAGATCTCCACCTCTCTAAGGTCGCATACTCCTGCTCCAGGGCATTCAAAAGATTGAACTGTCCACATTTTCACATACTTCCCCAATTCATTTGAATTACCCTCTCAATATGTAAATAAATGTCTGAAATAACTCTTTAGCCACTTGGAATATCTTGGCACGGTGGAAGTATCTTGGTGCGCAATGGAAGTTGCAGGTGGTAGTGGGGGGCCCAGTACAACTTTTGCATTAGGGCCCACAAGCTTTAAGCTACACCGCCGATAACAGAGTATATAGTGCAGGGGTCAGGAGTATGTAATGTACAATATAGAGTACTGAATATAGTGCAGCGGTCAGGATTATAGAGTATACAAAAGAAAAAGACCCCAACCAAAACAAACAACACACACACACACAAGGTGACAAATATATAAACTACAATATAAATTATATAGTGCAGGGTTCAGGACTATTAAATGTACAAAATATAGAATAATGGGCAGAGGTGAGTTCTATGTAATGTGCAATATACATTATACACACACACACACACACAAGGTGACAAATATATAAACTACAATATAAATTATATAGTGTAAGTAGTGATGGGCCATACACCCCTTGGTTCTGTTCACACGCCAAAACATCTAAAAAATTTAAATAGATTTTCCCGTCTGCAAGCCATTGCCGGGAATCCAAAAAATGTAAAAAATAGGATTTTTATAACAGCTTACCTGTAAAATCCTTTTCTTGGAGTACATCACGGGACACAGAGCCATAGTAGTTACTATGTGGGATATAGGCCACCTTCAGGTGATGGACACTGGCACACCCTAAGACAGGAAGTCCACTCCCTATATAACCCCTCCCATACAGGGAGTACCTCAGTTTTTGCAGCAAAGCAATATACGTGTATTAGAAGAGGAGAGGGACCTCCGTTTCCTGTGATGTACTCCAAGAAAAGGATTTTACAGGTAAGCTGTTATAAAAATCCTATTTTCTTTATCGTACATCACGGGACACAGAGCCATAGTAGTTACTATGTGGGATATCCCAGAGCAATGCCAACTGAGGGAGGGAGACACAACAAAAGTAGGGCACCATGAGACTAGAGGACTTATACTGCTGCCTGCAGTACACTATGCCCAAAGGCAATATCCTCATGCCTTTTTGCATCCACCTGATAGAATCTGGTAAATGTATGGACTGAAGACCAAATTGCGGCCTTGCAGATTTGAGCCATGGAAGCTTTGTGATGCTCTGCCCACGAAGCACTAACAGCCCTAGTGGAGTGCGCTTTGATTTGAGAGGGTGGAATCTTCCTCTTCAAACCATCAGCTTGAACAATTATTGGCCGAATCCATTTAGAAATAGTAGATTTCAATGCTGCCTGTCCTCTTTTAGGAACTTAGGCAACACAAACAAAATATGAATTTTTCAAATCTGAGCAATCACGGTCAAGTAGACTTTAACTGCTCTCACCACATCAAGAGAATGTAGTGACTTCTCTTCCGTAAAACAGGGTTCTGGAAATTAAGGTAGAACAATATCCTGGTTTCGATGAAAACCTGACACTACCTTTGGTAGAAAGTTAGGATGAGGACGCAATACAACCTTATCCTTGTGAATAATTAAATATGGCTTGTTACAAGAAAGAGCAGCCAACTCTGATACCCTTCATGCAGAAGAATTGGCTAAAAGAAAAATGAGTTTCCTTGTCAAAAGGACCAAGGGAATATGCCGTATCGGCTCAAAAGGCAGTTTCTGTAATGCCGACAGAACTAAATTCAAGTCCCAAGGGTTCAGGGGTGACCGAACAGGAGGATTAAGCTGCGCTACCCCCTGAATAAAGCTACGAACCAAAGTACTGTATGCACAGCAAGTGGTCGTTGGAATAATACCGATAAGGCAGAGACCTGGCCTTTGATAGTACACAAGACCAGCTTCATTTCTAACCCCATCTGCAGAAAGTCAAGAATTCTACCTATGACATACTTCCTGGGGTGCCAACCCCTGGATTCACACCAGGAGACATATGCCTTCCAGACTCTATAATATATGACTCTGGAGGCCAGCTTCCTTGCATTAATCAAGGTAGATACCACTGAACCTGATAGCCCACGCTTCTTCAGAATATGGGTCTCAATAGCCAAACCATTAAATTTAGCGTTTGTACGGTAGGATGGAATACTGGACCCTGCGAGAGAAGGTCTGGACGTAGTGTTAGGGTCCATGGGTCCCCTACCGCCATCCTTATGATCTCTGCATACCAGGATCTTCTGGGCCACAAGACTCACCAACTTCCCTTCCTGCTTGATCCTGCGAAGAAGTCGTGGAAGCAGCAGAATAGGAGGGAATGCATAAATCAGTGAGAACTGATTCCACGGGAACACCAAGGCATCTGTTCCGCATGCTAGCGGATCCCTTGTTCTTGACACAAAGCTGTCTATCTTTTTGTTGAACCTGGACACAAACAGATCTATGTCTGGGATCCCCCATCTTTGGCATATTGTCAGGAAGATATCGGGGTGAAGGGACCATTCATTGGGGTGAAGGGACCATTCTCCCGGGAACAACTGCTGGCGACTCAAATAGTCTGCCTGCCAATTTTCTATTCCTGGAATGAAGACTGCCGATAGGGCAAGGTACATTGTTTTCTGCCCAAGTAAGTATATGATTCACCTCTCTCTGGGCCGCACGACTTCTCGTGCCCCCTTGGTGATTGATATAGGCTACTGCTGTGGCATTGTCGGATTGGATCCTGACAGGACAATTCCGTAACCTGAACGTCCAGGCCCTCAGGGCTAAGCGTGCTGCCCGAAGCTCTAGAATGTTGATGGGCAAGGTTATTTCTGATCTGGACCATTTCCCTTGGACAGTCGCCTCTTCCAGGACTGCTCCCCAACCTGAAAGGCTGGCATCTGTTGTTACCACCTTCCAGGTAACTGGTATGAAGGATTTTCCCTTCTGCAGATTCTTGGTTATCAACCACCAACTGAGGCTCCGAAGCACCCTCGTAGACAGGCACATTGGGAAATCTATAGCTTGGACCTTCTTGTTCCAAGCCGATAGAATACTGTTTTGCAGCAGTCTCGAATGAAACTGAGCAGAAGGAACGGCCTCGAATGAAGCCACCATCTTTCCCAACAACCTCATGCAAAGTTGAATAGAAGGATTCTTCCTTGCCTTGACCACCTGAATCAGTCCCCTTATGGCATTGATCTTTGCCGGGGGCAGGAATACATTTTTCTGGGCTGTATCTATGATCAGACCCAATTATTCTAATCTCCTTGATGGTTTTAAGGAAGACTTCTCTAGGTTGAGAATCCAACCTAGGTATTCCAGGTAGTTGACTGTGGTGACCATACTTTGGTCTAAGCGGGCTACCGACTGGTCTATCAAGAGCAGATCGTCTAGGTAAGCTATAATCGTTATACCTTGGACCCTTAATCAGGCTAGAAAAGGGGCCAGAACCTTTGTAAACACTTGAGGTGCAGTAGCCAGACCGAAAGGCAGAGCTACAAACTGAAAATGAAGATTTTCTACCTCGAAACGTAGATATTTCTGGTGAGCGGGAAAAATAGGCACATGGAGGTATGCATCCTTGATGTCGATTGATGCCAGAAGTTCTCCACCTTGTAGGATGGAGACTACTGATCGGATTGACTCCATGCGAAAAGAGCGGATATTCAGAAACCGGTTTAGATCTTTGAGATCTAGAATGGGTCTGACATCTCCATTTGGTTTTGGAAACTGTGAAAAGGTTTGAATAACACCCCAATCCCTGCTCTATGGGGACCACGGATATCACCTTTTGAGACAAAAGATGGTCCAATGCTTGAAAGAGAGACTTATTTTTCTCTGGATCCCTGGGAACATTTGATCTGAGAAAATGAGGAGACGGGAACTCTCGGAACTCTAGTTTGTACCCTAGAGATATTGAAGAAGCCACCCACTTGTCTCGACACTCTTCCTGCCAGACCCTTGAGAACTGCAGAAGTCTTCACCCCACTCGAGCAAGCCGGGGTGCCCCTTCATAAGGAGGCTTTAGTATTTTGTTTTGTAGGTTTCCTCCCCCAGGACTTCTTTTGTCCCTGGGGTTGACCCTGAGGTTTACCTCTTGAGCCTGATGGCGGAGGCCGTCGTGACTGCCTGGAGGCTGATGCCCCTGGCACTGGAGAGGAAGCTTGTCTAAATGAAATACGCTTACTCCTTTTCCTAACTGGAAAAAGGGTTTTTCCATTACAAATTATTTGGATATATTTATCCAGATCATCCCCAAACAGTTGTTCACAGTGAAAAGGAAAACTAGCCAGGAGCTTTTTGAATGGCGCTTCGGCTGACCAATTTTTCAACCATAGTATTCTACGCATATGCACCAGCCCAAGTGTAAGACACGAGGCCTGAAGCATAGTATCTCTCATTGCGTCTATTGCAAAACATAACGCCACTGGCAGTTCGGCAAAATCCTGGGCCTGCTGATCAGGAATAACCTTGAGCACCTGTTTAAACTGGTCTCTCAAGGATTGACATACACCAATTGCTGCCAGCGCAGGCTGAGTCACTGAACCTGCCAGGGAAAATGTGTTTTTTTAAATATGAATTCCAACTTCTTATCCGTTGGATCCTTAAGCATTTGAGCATTGTCTATCGAACAAGTCAAACTTTTATTCACAGAGGATATAGCAGCGTCAATTGCTGGCATCTCCCATTTTTAATTAAATTTTTCCTCCATAGAATAAAGGGTTGAAAACTTTTTAGGAGGAAAAAAATGCTTATCTGTGTGATCCCACTCAGAATACATAAGCTTTTCCAGCAACGAATGGACAGGAAAGGTATGCACAGCTTGAGGAGGCTTTAGCGAACCCAAACAAGAAGTAAAGGGTAGCATAAATGTGGAGTGGACCATTTCAGTAAGAGATTGTACCAACAATCTTTCAGATTGTGAAGCTGATCCGTCCGCATCTGACCCCTAGAAGAGGAGTGATCAGCCGCTTCATGGTCCCCCCGAGAAAAATCCCTCTTCTCTCGCCCCCAGTTCCTCAGTTTGAGGGTCCTGGGTAATGGACCTGTTGCACTTTGTCCCACTCTGGGATGTGATTAAAGCCACTAACCTTTGCTCCAATCCCAATATGGTTGAGGAAAAAAAACTCTTCAGTAACAGACAGGGGCTGCAGTGTTGGAAACAGTTGCAACACTTGATGGCCCTGATGGCTCACTCTGACCAGCCACCTAAGATCTCTCAGGGGAGGATGCCATTGTAGAGATGAGTTTAGGCTTTTTTGAGCTTGAAGGAGTCCCACTTGAGCCCTTTTTGGGGTGTTTCTACCCCCCCTTCTGACCACAGCTCAATGCACAAATGCAGAGGTACTACCAGAAGAAATTGCATCTACTGCTTGAGCAAATAGTCCAGCAACTGCCGCTGCTATCAGTGCTCAGCCTGATGCTTCAGTAAATGTGCTAAGGGAATGCATGCGTCACCACTTACATGCCCCCTTTTGCTCTTGTGTCCCTCCGACAGATGCAGCTACTAAAATTGAGCTTTTTAAAACATACTCCCGCACTGGACGTTGCTGCACGCCAATGCCACACTAAGCCACGCCCCCTCTCTTTTCAAAGATCGTTTTCCCGGAGGCGCGGGCCTCCGATCCGAGAGGATCGGCGTGTGTGTGTGTGTGTGTGTGTGTGTGTGTGTGTGTGTGTGTGTGTCCGTGTGTGTGTGTCGGTGTGTGTGTGTGGGGGGGGGGGGGGGGTGTCGAGGAGGAGCTGGTGTTGACCAACCGCTGTACACCGGCGGTGGACGAACGGAGTGGCATCGCCGATCGTTCCGCTTCCCCCTATACAGGGAGAGAGGGGGGGAGCTTCTGTCCAGGTGGGGGGTGTTTTTGGCAAAACCCCCCCCAACATCTTACCGGAGCTCTGGGACTGCAAGCTGGTGAGAAGTCTGCAGCTTCTGCTGACACAGCGTGATCGGAGGCAAGCATGACAAGGTACGCGCTCTATGCAGCCCCCAGTGGTGACTTTTAGGCATGACAACATTTACTTTTTAAAGGAGACAATTCATAAGAAAATTTAAAATTCCTTAGAAATCTCCACTTACCTTTCCCACCGCAGGGATTCTGTGGCAAAACCAACAGACCCAATCTTCACCCCTGACAGTGGGCTCCATTCAAAAAAAACTTCAGGAACCGGGGCCCCTTTTTATCGGTGGATCCACACTCCTGGACCTGTAAAACACCCCGCCAGGAAACTTTATGGCTGGAAAAAAACAAAGCACTGGATCCCGGGGTCCAGCTCTCTAAAAAGAGAAGCGTTACGGGCTAAACCTCGTTTCTTCAGCCACGAGGCCCGGGTACCATTCAATTCGGCCTAAAAAGACACTTTGAATGGATCCGGTTGCATAACTTGCCCCAGCAAAGGAGTATTCCAGTGGAGCTCAGCATAGCACATCTTTACTCGTGACCAACACCTAAGACACTGGCGAAAAAACGTAGGTACTCCCAGTAGTGGGAGGGGTTATATAGGGAGTGGACTTCCTGTCTTAGGGTGTGCCAGTGTCCATCACCTGAAGGTGGCCTATAACCCACATAGTAACCACTGTCCCGTGATGTACGATAAAAAAAAAATGTGCAGTGTACAGAAAAACAGAAGCAAGTCTTTGACAAATCCTTTATTAAAACCCAAAAAAGAAAAAAGAAGCTCCGCCCCTGCCAAAGACTAACTGCCGACTTACTGCTCCTCTGTCTGACAGTTCTTAAATAGCTAAGGGGAAGGGTCCACCTGGTGACTCTATCCCTTACCTATTTAGGAACTGTCAGACAGAGGAGCAGGCAGTCAAACGTTAGCCTTCATCGCGGGTGGAGGTTTTCTTTTTTCTTTTTATGGGTCTGGCGGTGTGGCAGGCGCTGCGATTGATGATGGATCTACATCGGGGGACATTGTTTTTTAAATTTTTTAATAAAGGGCTTGTCACTACACTGGTTTTTATTGGGTGAATGGGTAGGGGTACTATGTACCCCATACTCATTCACATGGGGGGAGGGCAGGATCTGGGGGCCCTTTGTTAAAGGGGGTTCCAAATTCTGATAAGCCCCCTGTCCGCAGACCCCAACAACCACCGCCCAGGGTTGTGGGGAAGAGGCCCTTGTCCCCATCAACATGGAGACAAGGCGCTTTGTTAAAGTTAAAGGGGGTTCCAAATTCTGATAAGCCCCCTGTCCGCAGACCCCCCCCCCCCCAAATCACTGCCCATGGTTGTGGGGAAGAGGCCCTTGTCCCCATCAACATGGAGACAAGGCGCTTTGGTGTGGAGGGGCAGAGCCCCCCTGCCTTAAAGCACCTCCCCCATGTTGAAGGCATGTGGTATGGTTTTAGGAGGGGGCTCTTGCTTGTCCCCCCCCCCTTTCCTGGCCTGCCAGGCTGAGTGCTTGGATAAGGGTCTGGTATGGATTGGGAGGGTCCTTTTTTCTTCTTCTATTGCTGGCTTATTTTGGCAATTTTATTTTTTTCCATTCAGCTATCAGTGGGGAAGCCAGCTGACAGCTGATGAATCATCCGCTGTTAAGGACGCGGTGGCCAGTATCCCAGACCCGCTCCTTAACAACCTATTGACTGTGTGCCCAGTGGGGAACATTGCACTGAGCGCCTAGAAAATGTGGGTGTTTGGCAAACTGGTGATGTTCAAGCCGAATTTATGCTCGGCCCGAACTGCTCGCCCATCCCTTAGTGTAAAAGGTCAGGATTTATAATATTTTTATTCAATAATCAGTGGAAGGTTAACAGCTTACCTAACTGAGACAGGTTGCTGAGTTCCCACACCGCCGCCTCCGATCTCTTGAGACTGCACTCAGTGACTTGGGTCTGAGACTATACAGACATATCCCTCCACCCGGCACAGCCAGCAGAACAACAGAACAAGTAATCCTGTGAGAATTGTTCTTTCAGAGATCTTGCTTGACTCGAACACGGGGAAGAAAACCCAAAGTCCATACCCCAGGTGCCTAGGTCTAGTGACACCTATGGTGAAAAATCAACATTTTGCTGCCAGCTGATCCCCAGAATCTCCATAATTCCAGTCTAGATACATAAATTGTGTCTGCAGCACAGAGAAGGAAGATTATCCGAGAGGAATACAGGACGGGGAACACAGCTCAGGAAAGTGACCAGGGGATTACAGGCTGATATCACCCAGTCCCCGCCCTACTCTGGACCAATCAGTCCAGTCCATACTGGGTGGAGGAATGTATTTATTGTTAATGACCCACCTGTGCTGATCTCTGTAGGAGTGTCCTCTATAAATGTCCCCGTTATTCCATCCTCCTCTATAAATGTTACTATTATTCCATCCTCCTCCATAAACTGCTGATCCTCCCTTGCATAGATCTCTTCTTCTGTTTTAACCTCAAATTCTATATCTATCAGGTCTTCAACCTAAACCAAGAAAATGTAAGACATAAGCTTTTATCTTGTGACATCACATTACAAAAAAATCAACACATCACCTCTATGATTCCATGTTATAGATGCAACCAACCTTGTAATGTTGAGGAATGGTGTGATCCTCCTGTGTGGAATCCCGGGAATACAGAGGACGGGGACATCTCTCTGGTGGGTTTCTGTAGCTGGATGTCTCCACCATGGTGTTCTGGTACAAATCTCTATGCTCTTTTAGAAACTCTGTAAACTCTAGCACCCCATCCTCATCATCCTCCTCTTTTAGCTCTTCTTTAACATTGACTTTAGAATCTCTCAGGTTTCCACTCTGAATATATAATAAAAATGACATCAATGGTAACAATGCAGATAATGTACAGATCCTAATGATACTATCAGTGATTGTTCCTCATCTACCTGATGATGGTGGGGGATGGTGTGACCTTCCTGTGTGGCATCCCGGGAATACAGAGGACGGGGACATCTCTCTGGTGGGTTCCCATTACTGGATCCATCTGTAGGAAACACACACACTGACTGAATACATTGTTTCTATGTGTTTATCAGATGATGGGGGATCTAGGTGGAGCCTCCGTACTGCTCTCTCCTTTACAATAAAGTCTCCTCTTACCCGGTGATGTGAGGGGCGGCTGATTGTCCATCATGACGTCCTTGTAGAGATCCTTGTGTCCTTCTATATACTCCCACTCCTCCATGGAGAAATAGACAGTGACATCCTGACACCTTATAGGAACCTGACACACACAATGATACAGTCACCATCCAGACACATCCCTTGTCTGTTACTGGATAATCTCCCAGAATTCCCAGCACCGCTCACCTCTCCTGTCAGCAGCTCCATCATCTTCTTGGTGACTTCTAGAATCTTCTGCATGTTGTGTCTCTCAGGTTTTAGGGAGTCACATGGAGGCACTGTGATGGTCATATGATCACCTGACTTCACAAGAGGAAATCTCTGTATTGAGAAACCAATAGGAATATCATGTTAGAATCCCAGAATCCTCCTCACCTCTCCGGTCAGGTCTGTGTTTTATTAATAGAGATAAGAGTGATGTCATGTGACCTCCAGAATCCTCCTCACCTCTCCGGTCAGCAGGTAGATGATCTCCAGGGTGAAGTTTAGTATCTTCTCAGTCATGTGACTCCGGTCCTCCTCCATCCTCATTGGTGCCGTCATTTGATCTATACAGGTCTCGTAGACGGATAACTTAGGGAAATTAAAGTAAGAATTATTTGGATGGTGTTGGTCACACAATAATAGGATGTGGCTGTGAGGGAGTAATAGGAGGGTTGCTGTACATTTAACAACTACTCCCCCCATGGGAACACATTTAGTCTGGACTGTTTAGTGTTTGCTACACTTTTGAGGTCCCAGGATCCTCTTGTCCTGCCAGATCAGAAATTCCCTTTTCTCTGTTGGGTTTGTTTGGTTTCTGAACTGGATTTGATCAGTTTTAGATCTGCAGTCAAGAAATGATAAATAAAATCCTTCCTTTGACTTGTTGGCTCTAAGGCAGTGCTGTGAGAAGAATGTCAGGTCATCATGATGTCCAGGAAGGGGAACTTGCTGACTTTTGGCCAGAGTTGCCGGCTAATCAGGATAATTGCCAGAACTCCGGCTGCAAGGCTCTAATCTCCGGCAGCCTGCTGACTGACAGGAGTGAAGTCACTGTCACTCTCTGCAGTAAGAGAAGGGATTGGATAGAAGGAGGAGGATGGTGGTGGAGTAGAGAGCTGTAAGGGAGGAGCCAGTTCTCTTTCCTCCAATGGCAGCCCAACATGGGTAGGAGGAGGAGAGCAGGGGTAGGTGTTTGTTCTCTTGGTCTACTTTGTATCCTGCAACATTTTTCTTGACCAGTGAGATGATGAGGTTAAGGTTTCCTTCACTTGCTGGCAGGAGTTCTTTAAAGAAGTTGTAAAGGCAGAAGGTTTTTTTTTTTTATCTTAATGCATTTTATGAAAACAACCTTCTGCCTTTACCTTATTGCATTTTATGCATTAAGATAAAAAAAAAACTTCTGTGTGTAGCAGCATCCCCCAGGAACCTACCTGAGCCCCTTCTCTCTACAGCGATGTCCATGATCCCCTCAGTCATCCAGTACACTCATCCTGATTGGCTGAGACAGAGCAGTGGCGTCATTGGCTCCCGTGGTTGTCCATCAAGGTCAGTCAGCCGAGCAGTGGGAGAGAGGGCGCAGGGCCAGGTCGGGGCTCCGTATCTGAATGAATACACAAAGCTCTTACTCGGCTTGGGTGCCCCCTGTAGTAAGCTGCTGGCTGAGGGGGCACTCATAGGAGGGAGGTGCTAGTAGCAGCAAAGAGGGACCCGAGAAGTGAAGGATCCGGGCTGCTCTGTGCAAAGAGGTTACACTGCACAGAGGAGGCAAGTATAACATGTTTATTATTTTAGAAAAAAAATTAGCCTTTACAATCACTTTAAGGAGTTCAGAAAAATAAGTGCAGGTGGGCTGGGAGGACCATCAGAGACCAAGAGCCCCTATGAGCCCTAAAGAGGCCCTTACCTCAGAGCCTTGCAGCCTGACTACCCCTTCTGGGGCACCAAGAACCCTTCAGCCCTACTAACCTCTCAAAGTTCTTCAGCCCTATTACAACCCAAGAGGCTCCCAAAGTCCTTCATCTACAATTCCTCCTCAGGGGTCCCAAAGTCCTTCAGATACAGTACACCCTCAGAGGCTCCCAGAGTCCTTTAGTCCCACTACTTCCTCAGAGACCCCTCAGCCCCTCTACTCCCCTCAGAACCCTCAGTATTTTCCTCCGTGACACCAATGATGGAACATATTCTTCATGGCAGGCTGGGGAATGTTTTCTTCCTCCTGATCAGCAATGTAAGGGTCTCTATACTCCATACTCCTGACCCCTGTACTCCATCGTTGTGTTGGCTGTATATTGTAATGATTGCCCATTGGCTGCCTGTGTAGTGTAATAATTGCCCTTTGTAGGCCATGTATGGTCAGGATGGTCATTGTCTTGTCTATTTATTGTCAGTGCTGTTTGTTTAGAGGACCATATTACTAGAATTTATCTCTAAAATGAAGAGAATGTTTCCGGCCCCATAAGTGGGGAAATGTTCTGACCCTGAATGGGTTAATATACAAATAATAAATATTCGGGCAGCGCTTGCACTATCAACAAAATATCTGAATCCACAACATGATAGTTCCAATAAAACTTACTGATAACAAAATGTCAGACAACTCCGGGGGTAACCTGGAAGAACTTACTCAGAAAACCCACCGGCTGTAGATGACTGGGTGTGCTGAGCTCTGTAGTCCCACCGAGTTTGTGGTGCCTGTGAACCAATAGACATCTCTAAAGCAGTAAATGGGGAATATTGACATAAGGAGCAGAAGTGCTAATCCCACCAGGGTCCCGACTGCAGATACTCCATCTCATCCCCCCATAATCCAGTCCCTTTCAGACTCCTATTGTGAGACTCCTCATAGTGTCTCTGGAGGATCGCTGATCATTACTGTGTAAAATCTTACAGAAATCTTCCCTAATCCCGACCTTTACTTATCATTTCATTCCCCCCACATACAATGTCTGCAACCGACATTTACTGACATCAATAACTCCCCTCGTGGTACAGACCATAAATTCCCTCATTGTAATATACGGGGTTATTCTACATTTCCACACTATATATGTGTGTATCATCATCTGCTGGAGATAAAAGACATCACAGTGACTATGGAGGAAGAGGACGGACATGACGGGGGCTTACTGGGTGTAAATAGAACATAAGATTGGGTGGCGCAGTGGTGTAGTGGGTAGCACTCTTGCCTAGCAGTAAAAAGGGTCACTGGTTCAAATCCCAACCACGACACTACATGTCTGGAGTTTGCATGTTCTCCCTGTGCCTGCGTGGGTTTCCTCCGGGTACTCCGGTTTCCTCCCACACTCCAAAGACATGCTGGTAGTAGGGTTGCCACCTGTCCGGGATTCACCCGGACAGTCCGGTTTTTACATCCTCTGCCTGGGTTCCTGACTGCCTGTCACCCAGACACCAGCCACCAGGGCACCCTCAAAAATACTTATAACACCCCTATAGAAGCTTAATCAAAATTTAGGATTCATAACATGTATCAGAATGTCACATATCTTTACATATATGTAACTGTCTTGATGGAAACAGCCCTAATTACAAGGGACTTCTTTCTCTCTGTGGAGGGATACAGAACCTCCTGGCCGCATTGCCGATGCTCTGCTTCTAGTCCCGGCTACTGGAGCCCTGTCAGGAGTCTGTTCACAGACTAATCTAGTGGAGAGAGCTGTGAATGTGTGTGGGCGGGCAGAGGAAGGAGCTGCACGGAGTGTGAGAGGACAGCAGGACAGAGAGGGGAGGAGAGAAGCTGGCTGCCCATTACCAGACTACATATGTATGTATTTATCTCACAGTATGTTGTGTCAAGTGTATTTATGCTCTGTAACACCCCCCTCCTCTGCGACACCCCCCCTCCTCTGCGTCACCCCCCCCCCCCCTCCTCTGCGTCATCCCCCCCCCTCCTCTGCGTCATCCCCCCCTCCTCTGCGTCATCCCCCCCTCCTCTGCATCAGCTCCCCCTTCCTCTGTGTCACCCCCCCCCTGCTCTGTGTCAGCCCCCCTTTTTCTCTCTCACACACTCTCTTTCAGCCTCTCACCCACCCCCACCCTCTCACCCCACCCCCACTCTCTCTCCTGCCTCCTCCCCCTTTCTCACCCCCCTCACCACCGCCTCTCTCTCACCTCCTCCTCTTACCTTCCCCTTTCTCACCTCCCTCCCCCACCTCTTTCATTCCTCAGGGGATGGGGACCCCATGAGTATAGCTGTATGGGGCCCCAATAATTACTAACAGCAGCCTTGTGAGTGAGTGCACCAGTTCGGATGTGTCCTGAATCCTGTGTCTTGCCGACACACTTCTCCCCAAGGCTCCCACACAATGGAAGGAAGGAAAACAGCACTACAGTAGAGGAGCTCCACCCCCAAACTCCGGCTCCCACACTTCCTGACTTGAAGCGGCTCTCGGTATGGCAGTCCAATGGGGGTTTTTCGGGGCAGGGGACACTGATGGGTGGGTTCCCTGATCTAATCGAGGGGGGGGGGACCAATATAAGGGAAGGGAGTCTGTGGGGAGGGAGGTGGATGATGTCAGTAGGGCAGAGGACGGTGTCAGTAGGGCAGAGGACGGTGTCAGTAGGGCAGTGGACGGTGTCAGTAGGGCAGTGGACGGTGTCAGTAGGGCAGTGGACGGTGTCAGTAGGGCAGTGGACGGTGTCAGTAGGGCAGTGGACGGTGTCAGTAGGGCAGTGGACGGTGTCAGTAGGGCAGTGGACGGTGTCAGTAGGGCAGTGGACGGTGTCAGTAGGGCAGTGGACGGTGTCAGTAGGGCAGAGGACGGTGTCAGTAGGGCAGTGGACGGTGTCAGTAGGGCAGTGGACGGTGTCAGTAGGGCAGTGGACGGTGTCAGTAGGGCAGTGGACGGTGTCAGTAGGGCAGTGGACGGTGTCAGTAGGGCAGAGGACGGTGTCAGTAGGGCAGTGGACGGTGTCAGTAGGGCAGAGGACGGTGTCAGTAGGGCAGAGGACGGTGTCAGTAGGGCAGAGGACGGTGTCAGTAGGGCAGAGGACGGTGTCAGTAGGGCAGTGGACGGTGTCAGTAGGGCAGTGGACGGTGTCAGTAGGGCAGTGGACGGTGTCAGTAGGGCAGTGGACGGTGTCAGTAGGGCAGAGGACGGTGTCAGTAGGGCAGAGGACGGTGTCAGTAGAGCAGAGGACGGTGTCAGTAGAGCAGAGGACGGTGTCAGTAGAGCAGAGGACGGTGTCAGTAGAGCAGAGGACGGTGTCAGTAGAGCAGAGGACGGTGTCAGTAGGGCAGTGGACGGTGTCAGTAGAGCAGTGGACGGTGTCAGTAGGGCAGTGGACGGTGTCAGTAGGGCAGTGGACGGTGTCAGTAGGGCAGTGGACGGTACCAGTAGTTACCATCCACACTAAGCATGACGCATTATTGCTCTCCTCCAGGTCTTTAAAATCCTGTAGTGTATACCACAAAAAAATTTGCCATGCGCCGCTAAAGTGTTCGGGTTTGGCTTGAGGAAAAGGTGGCAACCCTAGCTGGTAGGTTAATTGGCTTCTGTCTAAATTGGCCCTAGTATATGAATGTGAGTTAGGGACTTTAGATTGTAAGCTCCTTGAGGGTAGGGACTGATGTGAATGTACAATGTATATGTAAAGCGCTGCGTAAATTGACAGCACTATATAAGTACCTTAAATAATAAGATCTTATTACCTCCTCTGCTGCCTCTTCCAGCAATGTCTCCTCTCTTCCTCCTGACTCACCTCTCACCCGGAACTTCCTGTTTGTGCCTGACATCACTTCCTGTATTCCATAGAGACTTCCTGTATGGGTAAAGGTGTGATCACCATCTTGTGGATCTTAGAGGTACTGCAGCCCTGAGAAACATCCTTGTGCTGTGTGTGTATGTACTGTATGCCAGAAGGCAGGATGGGTGAAGGGGATCCGTGCTGTGCAATACAGAAATGATCTCACAGTTTCTGCAGTTCCCCTGTCATTGATTTTATAGACATCAAGCTCTTTACTACCACCTCTGGCTACTATGTGCATGTGCACCCCTCGTGTGACAGTGATCTGCCTGTACTATGCTTCTCAGCAACATGTCAGCTTTGTAAAAACGAGCTGGGACTATGGTTGCCACCTCATCCCTTTAAACCCGAACACATATTAATTACATAGATTCTGTGGCTGATTACGGTGGTAATTAAACTCACTTGGTGCCTTATCTGCATTTAATTAGCCTCAGAACCTATGTAATTCAAAGCTGTTTGCGTTTAAAGGGATGAGGTGGCAACTCTAGCTGGGACCAGGTAGGAAGTTACAAGTAGGGGCTGTGAAGATAAGGGAGGGGGCTGTTTGTGTACAGGTAGGGGCCCGAGGCTTGTGTGTGTACAGATTTGTGTATGTGGAGCTGCCATATATACAGGCGTGTGTGTTTGGGGGGGGGTGTGGCTGACATATATACAGGTGTGTGGGGGGATGCTGACATATATACAGGTGTGTGGGGGATGCTGACATATATACAGGTGTGTGGGGGATGCTGACATATATACAGGTGTGTGGGGGAGATGCTGCTATATATACAGGTGTGTGTGGGGGGCTGCCATATATACAGGTCTGTGTGTGGGGGGATGCTGACATATATACAGGTGTGTGGGGGGATGCTGACATATATACAGGTGTGTGGGGAGATGCTGCCATATATACAGGTGTGTGGGGGGGGCTGCCATATATACAGGTGTGTGTGAGGAGGGCTGCCATATATACAGGTGTGTGTGTGGGGGGGGGGGCTGACATATATACAGGTGTGAGGGGCTGACATATATACAGGTGTGTGTGGGGGCTGACATATGTACAGGTGTGTGAGAGGGGGGGCTGACACTTATATAAAGGTGTGTGTGAGGGGGCTGACATAAATACAGGTGTGTGTGTGTGTGTGTGTGTGGGGGGGGGGGGCTGATATATATACAGGTGTGTGTGTGTGTGTGGGGGGGGGGGGCTGATATATATACAGGTGTGAGGGGGCTGAGAAATATACAGGTATGAGGGGGCTGACATATATAGAGGATTGAGGGGGGCTGAGTGCGTATAGGTGAGGTGGCTGGTGTGTGGATTTGGTAGGATGGCCCATAGGCAAACCATGGGGAATTTTGGTGGTCAGGCTCGGGGGGGGGGGGACCCAGGTCTAAAGCTGTGTAAGGGGCCCACAAATTTCTGATGGCTGCCCTGGATGGGGTCAGCTCTACTCCCACCAAGGGGGATAGAAAGATATTACTGCCTAGTCCAGCCTTTCTCAGCCAGGGTTCTTCCAAAGGTTTGTAGGAGTTTATTGAGTAATGAACAATTTTTGTATCTCAGACATCTCAAGTCTCCCACGACTTGCGGGAGTCTCCTGCATTTGACTGCGGGCTCCCGGACACCGCGAGCACCAGGCAATCTCCAAGCTGAGCCTCTCAATCAGGGGGCCGCTGTCAGCTGTTTTTTCATTTTAAAAAGAACAGCTGAGAGAGAAGCGGCGGCAGCGGCTTTGCTGTGAACAGGAGGCGGGGCTGGCTAAGGAAATGTCTACCAGTGGAGGGCTGGAGGAGCAAGTGGCAATATATGGTGCAGCAGACAGAGTGTAACCCCCCTCTACAGGCTGCAACATTTGATTGTACACAGGTGCTGAATGGGGGCGCCAGGAAGGAGATACACAGTACCTGAAGCCCGAGGACATAGCAAAAGGTATGACCAGAGCAAAATGAATCCTGCAGCACTGAGCACACATCTCTGGCTGAATGGAAACAAGATCGTGGGGAGCGCTGCACAGTCACATGCAGAGGCGAAACTAGAATCTTCAGGGCCCCCGGTGCAAGAAACCATGAAGGGCCCCCACCAGGGGCATTGCTGGGTCTACAAAAGATCTCGGGCTAGAGCCCATAGCAGCGAAGTAAAGAAAGTCATACACATGTATATAATATACATGTGTGTGTGTGTATGTATATATATATATATATATATATATATATATATATATATATATATAATTGTTACATATCTGGGTGCGGATCCTCCACTTACATCAGGGTCCCAGAGCCCCCCTCATTACATCAGTGTCCCCAGAGAGCCCCCCCCCCCTTACACCAGTGTCCCCAGATATCTACTACCCAAGGTTACTTTCTTATGGCTTTTTCATATTTATTCTATCCAGCACTTTTTTCACTTACACCTATACTGATCGATCATGATCATCACTGTATATGACTCTACATGGTCACTTGTCTATTCCACACTTTCTCTGATTCACCATTTTTCTTTCACTGTGCACTGTTTTATTTTTATTTTTATGTTACTTTCTGTGCACACTTTGTTTGTTTTCTTCTTCTCCTTATTCTACTTTTACATCACCTTTTCACTTTATCTCTTCTTCTCTTTATGCACTCTACCCCTTTGGTGTTCGGCAGTGTTACCGTGTCCATTACATAAAAAATATACTTTCTATTCTATTTATAGATTTTACTGCCATCACTGGCACAATACTCAAACTACTCATATTGTTTGCTGGCCGGGGGCTTCTCACTTTGGATCCGGGGTTCTGGGCGGACCTTCTGCGCCTCAGCTCCCGGGGGAGGCTTGTTGTGGCGGTCTGTGCATACCGGGACAATTGGTGCTCGGCATTCCCGTGGGGTGTAAGTTCTACGGATTCGATCAACTTTTGTATATATATTTTTTTTAAATATATTTTTTTATATACATAATACCTTTCATACCATGGGCTTCTTAACTTAATACATCTTCTATTACCTACAGACAATACATATTTGCTCCTGATGAGTCGGCATACCGACGAAACGCGTCGAGCTATTGAGGATGAAACCCCTCATACTTCCCATCAATTTTACTACACTTCTATGAATTTTATTGTATATCAGTACTGTATCATTCCTATGTAATTTGTATGGATTTTATTTTTCTTTCCCCGCTATGACAATTAAGTTCTATATTATGTTTACTAATATGTCATGTTTGTACATGCATTTGAATATTCAGCTGTCACATACAGACGATCATGGACATTTTCTATACAATTGTTAATAAAATCTCTACTTTTATATTGCTTTTGAACTGCCTCATTTAAAGTCCCACACTCGTTTTGTCCTTTGAATTTATTATAGGGATGGAAGCGCACCACCCCCCCTTCCTTGTGCGTTTCATTTAAAGTCCCAGTATATGGAGATATACATTCCCCCCCC
This sequence comes from Lithobates sylvaticus, assembly GCA_028564925.1. NCBI lineage: Eukaryota > Metazoa > Chordata > Amphibia > Anura > Ranidae > Lithobates > Lithobates sylvaticus. Next base: position 578,454,148 of record CM053028.1, on the reverse strand, counting down.
CTTCTTTGAGTGTCCCCAGAGGGCCCCTTACTTACATCAAGGTCCCCAGAGAGCCCCTCCTTACATCAAGATCCCCAGAGAGCCCCTCCTTACATCAAGGTCCTCATAGAAGAGCCCCCCCCCCCTTACATCAGGATCCCCAGAGAGCCCCTCCTTACATCAGGGTCCCCAGAGAGCTCCCCTTACATCAAGGTCCCCAGAGAGCCCCTCCTTACATCATGGTCCCCAGAGAGCCCCCTTACATTAGTGGCCCCAGAGAGCCCCCCCCTTACATCAGTGTCCCCAGAGGGCCCCTTTGCACATCAGGGTCCCAAGAGAGCACCCCTTACATTAGTGTCCCCAGAGACCCCCCTTACATTAGTGTCCCCAGAGAGCCCCCGCCTCTGGAGTTTTTTCCGACGAAGTTCTGACGGAGTTCCTCTGAAACTGTCTTGCGTACACACGATCACACCAAAGTCTGATTGTCAAGAACGTGGTGACGTACAGCATGTACGATGGGACTAGAAAAAGGAAGTTCAATAGCCAGTAGCCAATAGCTGCCTTCTTGTACTTGCTTCAGAACATGCGTAATTTTTGGTCCGTCGGAACATCATACAGACAATCGTTTTTCCCGATAGGAATTGGTTCTGTCGGAAATATTTAAAACATGTTCTATTTCTAGGTCCATCAGAATTTTCGAGAAAAAAAAGTCAGATGAGGCATACACAAGATCGGAATATCCGATGAAAAGATTCCGTCTGACTTTTTCTGACGTTTTCCGCTCATGTGTACATTAGTGTCCCCAGAGGGCCCCCCTCACATTAGTGTCCCCAGAAGGCCCCTCTTACATTAGTGTCCCCAGAGAACCCCCCTTATATTAGTGTCCCCAGGGGGCCCCCCTCTCACATCAGGGTCCCCAGACCACCCCCTTCCAGGGGATCCCCGTGTACCTGGCTGATACCTGGGCTGAGGAGGTGGGAGGCGACGATCATCAGTTCTATAGTGTCCACGGGCAGTGGGATCTCCCTGAGGCTAGCAGTTCTCTTCCTGAGTGTTTACAATGGAGAGGGGAGGGGCCTCTGACCTGAGCATGTATCAGTAACAGTGTACAAGCAGAGCCGACTCACTTGTACACTGAAGAGTGAAACTGCTGATGCTCGGGTCAGAGGCCCCTCCCCTCTCCACTGTGTAGACTCAGAAAGAGAACTACAAGTTCCACGGAGATTCCGCCGCCCACCAGCAACAGAGCTGCCGATCGTCGCCTCGCACCTCCCCCTCACTGCATTCTAAATGGGCAGCCAGAGGTGCAGGGGGAGATGCCGGGCCTTGGGGCCCCCCCACAGTGGAAGAATGGCAGGGCCCAGTCGCAAGTGCGACTGCTGCGACCCCTATAATTCTGCCAATGCTCACATGTAATGCTGGGCGGCCAGTGTCTTCCAGAAATGTATACCTTCAGGCAGTGCAAGGTTACTGATAAGTCTCCAGCTTGCTCTATACTCTTTTTCTTTATAGCTGCACACTCAGCTTAATTACACTGATAAGATGTCTGGATGAAGCTGAAGCCCCCCCCCCCCTATTCTGTGTCCAGTGACCGGCTCACACATGGTTGGTTGTTAACCATTTCAGCTCAGCTATTTAGCCAGAGATCTGTGTGTGCTGCATAGTTTGATGTTTGTGTGATGGATTTACTGCAGATTCAGGCTAGACGTTTCACAGACCCATTAACTGTTCACTGTCCTCCACTAATCCTGACCAGTTCACTGTAAGGAAATGTTTATTTTGGAAATTAAATGTGCTGCTGCCTTGTCACTTGGTTGTACTTTTTAAAGGAGGATTACTGACTTGATCTTGCAGAGCTGGTTTAAATAGAGTGGCACAGCCCTGCAATACTATATACTTGTACACTGAGTTCAACCATAGACGCAGTCTCTGATCATCTCTTGTATCATTTCTGCAGTATCTAACCATCTCTTGTATCATGTCTGCAGTATCTAACCATCTCTTGTATCATGTCTGCAGTATCTAACCATCTCTTGTATCATGTCTGCAGTATCTAACCATCTCTTGTATCATGTCTGCAGTCTCTGACCATCTCTTGTATCATGTCTGCAGTCTTTAATCATCTCTTGTATCATGTCTGCAGACTCTGACCATCTCTTGTATCATGTCTGCAGACTCTGATCATCTCTTGTACCATATCTGCAGTCTCTCATAATATCTGCAGTCTCTGATCATCTCTTGTATCATATCTGCAGTCTCTGATCATCTTGTGTATCATGTCTGCAGTCTCTGATCATCTCTTGTATCATGTCCTAAATCTCTGACCATCTCCTGAAGTGTGTCTTACACATATACAACTCACATCACTCACACACACAGCCTACAGGCTGTGGGTGAGTCATATGAGGTGTATATGTGTGACACAGGCTGCATGTGAGTGACATTATACACACACACACAGAAAATGTTCACACATATACTAACGTCATGTCACCTCCCTGAAATTAGTTAGCCACCTCCCTGAAATGATTTTTTGCAGGTTGGGATGTATGGTATTTTACAATGAGGATGAGAAGGGGGCACCGTGAGGATGAGGAGGGAACACAGTGATGACGAGGAGGGGGCACAGTGATGAGGAGGGGGCACAGTGATGATGAGGAGGAGGCACAGTTATGACAAGGAGGAGGCACAGTGAGAAGGGGACACAATGATGATGAGGAGGAGGAGGCACAGTAAGGAAGGGACACAGTGACAATGAGGAGGGGCACAGTGAGAAGGGGACACAGTGATGATGAGGAGGGGGCACAGTAAGAAGGGGACACAATGATGATGACGAGGAGGCACAGTAGGGAAGGGACACAGTGACAATGAGGAGGGGCACAGTGATCAGGAGAAGGGGGCACAGTGATGATGAGGAGGGGGCACAGTGAGAAGGTGACACAGTGGTGATGATGAGGAAGGGGACATAGTGATAACAAGGGGTAACAGTGAAGACAAGGAGGGGACACAGTAAGGATGAGTAGGGATGGGCCAAACGGACCCCTGTTCGGTTCACACCAAAACTTCCGAACACCGCGAAAGTTCAGACCCAAATAACGAACCCCATTAAAGTCAATGGGACCCGATTGTCAAATATCAAATGTGCCCATTTTGAAGGCTTATATGCAAGTGATTGGGCATACAATGGTTATAGAGGCACGGGTCCTGCCCCGGGGGACATGTATCAATAAAAAAGAATTTGTGAAAAATTTCATTTTTAAATGAGCAGTGATTTTTTTTATTTTTAATGTGAATGCAATTTTTTTTAAATCTTTCCAATATAGTGCCAGGGGGTCCCCTTAGTATAACTGTAAAGTGGCACATCTGTACCATGTCTAGAATCTGCTGCAGCAATAATTGCATTTATAAAGCCCAAAAAATGACATTTTCCCTGCAAGCTGCCTTTATTTTGCTAAACAACAGCTGGGGAACCAGTGTGTATGATGAGGCCACAATGTAGTGCACTGGGAACAAGATTAGAGATTTTTTGGATACATTCTGGTGAAGTCACCTTGACTTTGGATAGAAGTAACGGGTGCGTATAAATTGGTCTTTGGGTGTCGGTGGCGCCTTCCCACCGTAACCCTATAAAGGTAATCTTGATGAAAGCAAGAATTGGCCTTGTTGTAAAAAATTGTAATGATATGCACCTGTCAAACAGGTGCAGAAAAAATGGTCTTTGGGTGTTATATGTGCCCATCAAAATACCAAAAACATTCTTCCAGATGAAGTGATTGAACACCCTCAAAGCTACGCAGCCTCGAAGTCCCACAGAGAGTCGACATCCCAAAAAGACCTAATCAGTGACATCGGAATCAGGGGCTTCATAGCTGGTGATCCAGGATTGATTAATTTTCATTAAAGTCAAAGGGTCCACGGAGTCTGTGGACAGATGCGTTTTATGATCAGTAACGAAACCTCCTGCAGCACTGAATGCCCATTCTGAAAGCACGCTGGATAGCACGGGCAAACTCACTAAACAGAGGAAATGATGCCCTGCCTGAGGACTGACCACCACGTCCACCTTTGCCTGTGGACACATTTGTTGCTGGCCCCCTTACAGTGCCATGGGAACGTTTGCCTGTACTTGTTGTCCTCCCAGACATTATTGGGAGGGAGGGGGGCGGTGCTTATAAGCAAATGTAAAGAAGAAGTTGAAATCTGTACGAAGATGCACTTTAATCAATGTAAAGAGGTGTTTGGTGCACTTTAATTTGAGTACTCACACTACAAAGACGCACTCCACGGATACACTAAAATATACAGCAATATAATGCGCCAAACATACAGTGACCAACAGAACTATATGGCGTTAAAATGGCAGTAACACACACAAAACGATATGGGGTTAAACTGGCAGTAACGTATACAGAACTATATGGCGTTAAACTGGCAGTAATGCACACAAAACTATATGGCGTTAAACTGGCAATAATGCACACAAAACAATACTACGTTAAACTGACAGAACTATATGGCATTAAACTGGCAGTAACACAGACAAAACGATATGGGGTTAAACTGTCAGTAACGCACACAGAACTATATGGCGTTAAACTGTCAGTAACGCACGCAAAACTATATGGCGTTCAACTAGCAGTAACGCATGCAAAACTATATGGCGTTAAACTGGCAGTAACGCACACAGAACTATATGGCAGTAAACTAGCAGTAACGCATGCAAAACTATATGGCGTTAAACTAGCAGTAACACATGCAAAACTATATGGCTCTAAACTAGAAGTAACGCATGCAAAACTATATCGCGTTAAACTGGCAGTAACGCACACAGAACTATATGGCGTTAAACTGGCAGTAACGCAGACAAAACGATATGGCGTTAAGTTGGCAGTAACCCACACAGAAGTAAGTGGCGTTAAACTGGCAGTAACACACACAGAAGTAAATGTTGTTAAACTGTCAGTAACGCAATCAACCTTCACTACACTGATGCTATCTGAACTGTCCCTACACTAGCTATGCACTAATGTCAAGATTACTGACACGGTCTCACTACACTACAGTGAACCTATGAGTGACCCAAAATGTGGTGGATGCTACCTGGGGGAATCTTTACATGGAGGCAATCTTTGGGGAGTCATGGATACCATCACTGTCACAATACTATCCCCTAATTGCTGCACCAGGTCTTCCTAGCTTGTATACTTACATGCCTTGAGAAGATAAGAAACATGTAAGAAACAGTTCACAGTTTGAAGGTCACAAACCTTGCACCTGAACCATCTGCCCAATCGTCCATACACAGCACCTGATACAGACCACCTAGGATTTAAAGCCTTACTGACTCACTGTCATACGACATGTGTGTCCATCTTAGTCGGTAAGAGTGTCCATCTTCTTATCTGTGAAGGGTTTGTTTCAGAGTGACTACAGACAACTTTGTTTTCCTTGTTTTCGGTTTGGTGTCACCTAAGGCCAAGTACACACGAGTGGACTTTCCCGCGGGAATGTCCGCCAGACTAGAGTCCGCCTGTGTGTGGGCTCCGGCTGACTTTTTCCTCCCAAAAGTCCGGCGGACTAAGTTTTAAGTTCAGACTTAAAATTGTCCGCTGGACTCGGCAGTCTGGCGGACAATCCCGCCGCCTGTGTGCTAGTCCGCGGGACTTTTGAAATGAACGGACTTGCCTCGTACACGGAGGAAAGTCCGTTCATTTAGAACGTGACTCTAGGTAGACGGGACTAGCGAATGCAGTGAATGCCGCTGTGCTAGCCCCGTCACCTAGCATGGATTTAAAGGGGAATCCCTACGCCGAAAAAACTGCATGGGGGTCCCCCCCAAATCCATCTGAGACCCTTATCCGAGCACGCAGCCCGGCCGGTCAGGAAAGGGGGTGGGGACGAGCGAGCGCCATGTCACATGGTGACCCCGCCCCATATGATGTCACAGTCCCAGCATCTTCCGGGACTGTGACATCATGGCGGAGGCGACAGCGGCAAAAAAAAACAGAAGAGCGGGACCCCCAGACGACGACGGTGGTGACGAAGGAGAAAGCCGGGCTCCTCCGCTCATGAAAGAGCTAGGTAAAAGAGCAGAAGATATGGGAGGAGTCCGGCGTGAAGACCCCCAAGACGGAAGAAGACCCCCGGAGCTGTGCAACAAAATATTTAAAAAAATTGTGTTGTTTTTTTATTTACACTTTTTTCCTTAGGTGAATGGGTAGGGATACATCGTACCCCATACTCATTCACATAGGGTGGGGGGCCGGGATCTGGGTGCCCCCCTTATTAAAGGGGGCTCCCGAATTTCGATAAGCCCCCCGCCCGCCAGGGTTGTCGGGAAGAGGCCCTTGTCCTCATCAACATGGGGACAAGGTGCTTTGGGGTGGGGGGGGCGCAGAGCCCCCCTTTCCCCAGGGCACCCCCCATGTTGAGGGCACGCGGCCTGGTATGGCTATGACTGGCCGGGCTGCGTGCTCGGATGAGGGTCTGAGATGGATTTGGGGGGGACCCCTACGCTGTTTTTTCGGCGTAGGGATTCCCCTTTAAATCCATGCCAGGTGACGGGGCTAGCGCGGCGGCATTCACTGCCTTCGCTAGTCCCGTCTACCTAGAGTCACTTTCCAAACGAACGGACTTTCCTCCGTGTGCGAGGCAAGTCCATTCATTTCAAAAGTCCAGCGGACTTTCGCCAAAACTCTGGCTGATTGTCCGCCGGAAAAGTCCGGGCGTGTGTGGGCAAGTTCGGCAGAACTCCGCTGGAAAGTCGGTTGGTTTGTCTGCTGGACTAGGTCCGGCGGACAATCCCGCCGGAAAGTCTGAGCGTGTGTACGCCGCATAACAGAAAGAAGCTTTCTCTGTTCACTTTTTGTTCATATGGACGGTTTTCCAACATCCATTGGAGTTTTTCACTTTTAATTTGACTCAATGCACATATTGGGTTTATTATGTTATGCACAGTTAATTCTTGCCTTTATATATTGTTCATGCATTTAAATATTCATATTGTGTTTTGGGTACACTTTTTGGTAGTTTTACCGAATCTCACTAGCGCTACACTATCTTTTCACCATGTGTAGGACTATGCTTAATGTAGTCTTTGAATGAGTACGATCTCTCAGCTATTTGAAGGATCCATGCCTGATAAAGTAAATTATGAAAAAATTGTTGAAAGAATATGACAAGCCTTCATCCAGCCATGACAAATTCTTGCCAAATTTGAGTTAACACAGTGATTTCCTATGATCGTTAGCTCCATCTAGTGGCCATAATGCTGCATTTTTCTTGAAATACCGAAATCAGGAAGAATAGTGCAATATTGCCTTATGGTTACGAGATGGAGCCAAAGATCATAGATAACCACTGTATGAAGTAAAATTCAACCAACATTTGTCAAGGCTGGATGATAGCTTCTCACATTTGTCCAATTTTTTCTTTTTTTTTTTTAAAGACCTCTAAGCGTTTGAAATTTTACACCAAAAAAAATGTACTCAATGCCATTGAAAGGTAATTAATCCATTTTTATTTTTCTACTGCTATCAATGGCCAACATGGTACAACACTTCCTCCATGTCTTTGGTGATCTCTGGTCTCCTTATGAATTGTTTGTTACATGATTAAGATCAGCCATGGAGTATATCTGAGGTGTATATCAGGGTGTGCTTCTTCCCCACATGAGAGCTGTGATGTCCAGCAACATTCATATAGAAGACATTTCCCGCACTCAAGGCACTAATACACCTCAAGGGTTGTGTGGGATCCCTGATGTACAGGAAGACAGGACTTCAGTGAGGAACAATTCCCTCACTCAGGACAGGAAAGTGGCTTCTGCCCCGTGTGAGATCTCTGATGTGTGTTAAGATTAGACTTCACTGAAAAACATTTCCCGCACTCAGGACAGGAATACGGCTTCTCCCCCGTGTGAGATCTCTGATGTGTGTAAAGATTGGACTTCCGTGAAAAACTTTTTCCACACTCAGGACAGGAATGCGGCTTTTCCCCCATGTGAGATCTCTGATGTATAGAAAGACTAGAATTCCGTGAAAAACTTTTCCCACACTCAGGACAGGAATACGGCTTTTCCCCAATGTGAGATCTCTGATGTATGGAAAGACTGGAATTACGTGAAAAACATTTCCCGCACTCTGGACAGGAATATGGCTTCTGTCCCGTGTGAGATCTTTGATGTGTTTTAAGATTGGATTTATCTAAAAAACATTTACCACAATCAGGACAGGAATATGGTTTCTCCCCCATATGAGCTCTCTGATGTGTATAAAGACTGGACTTTCGTGAAAAACATTTCCCGCACTCAGGACAGGAATGCAGCTTCTCCCCTCTATGAGATCTCTGATGTGTGTAAAGATTGTACATCTGTGAAAAACTTTTCCCACACTCAGAACAGGAAAGTGACTTCTCCCCCGTGTGAGATTTCTGATGTCTGTAAAGATGGGAAATATTTGAAAAGCATTTCTCGCACTCAAAACAGGAGTACGGCTTCTCTCCTGTGTGAGTTCTTTTATGCACATTAAGACCAGATTTAAAGTGAAAACCCTTCCCGCACTCAGGACAGGAAAACCTCTTATCTGTTGGAAGGACGGCACCGTCCCTCACAGTCTGAGGTTCCTCAGGATAAGAGGAATACGATGGTCCATCTACACTGTGTGGTGCCGGATGGACATTTGAGGTAGTCGGGTTTTCTCCTGGACTATACTGTGTGATGTCCTCATCTTCTACTTTACAGTCTGGAGACAAAGTGAGACAATCCTCTGAGGTTTTCCTCATCTCCCGTCCATCTACTAAAATAGAAATAGAAAAGATTATTACTAGACATGAGCAGATTGGTTCCCCTAAACCAGGACTCCGCCCACATCAGGCAGCTTTGTCTCTGATGATCTTACAATTCCACCCTCAAGGTAACTAGTAAATGGGTCCTCTGATCTCCTACCAGATCATTTCTTTATTCATGGACCTTAGTCAGAGAGTGAGGAAACAACGAGAACTGTCTTTTATAGGAGTGACAGTGATGAGGGGATTATAGGACGAGTGTCCCCACCCCCTCTATCACTCATTGCCATCTTCCCAACACAAGAAGTCCTGCACTTCCTTATTTAGTCCATGATTTAGTCATGAATAACAGCTGGGCTGAGCCCCACCAGAGGTCAGAGAGTGAGGATGGTGGGGGAACAAACAAGATGAAGACTGGACTGATCCTGAGGACCACTCACAGATGATTATACAGTAATTTTGGAGAGCGCTGCTCAGAGAGTGACATCACCTGGAACAGGAGACAGCTGGTAGGCAGTAAGAAACAAGAACTAATATGATGGAAAGTTTCCCAAAAGCAGCACTGATGACATTCTCTATGCTGCCCTCCTCCTCCAGAACCTCTCCCTGATGCTAGATACATTCTCCCTATCCAGCGGGTTACTCTCCTTCAACTTACCAGATGCAAAATGCGCACCAACTGCAGTGAGCCAGTGCTTTTTATAAGCACTGCCCTTTACTAAAGATGTCCAACAATAAAAAAAAAAAACTGTGAAATTTCAGCAAGGTAAACAGACTATTAACAAAAAAAAAAAAAAAGATAGGCAGTACATTATACAACATAATCAGAATACATGGCTGGCAACTGCTCCCGTTTAGACCAAATAGGGCAGTGACCCTCGCTGGGACCTTCCAGCTCATCTTCGGGATTATCATTTACTGGGGCTTGCCCGGGAGCCTTATGCCGCGCACACACGGTCGGAATTCTCGTCGGAAAAAGCTCTGATGGTTTTCCCATCGGAATTCCGACAGAATTTCGCTCAAACTGTCTTGCCTACACACGATCACACCAAATTCCAACGGTCAGTAACACAGCGGCATAAAACACGTTCGACAGCACTATAAAAGGGAAGTTTAATGCTTCTGAGCATGCATCGAATTGTTTCCGAGCATGCGTCGGAATTTTGCGTGTCGGAAATGCATACACACGATCGGAAAATCCGATAGAAAGGTTTTCCGTCGGAAAAATTGAGAACAGGTTCTCAATCCAAAGTCCGTCGGAAATTCCGACAGAAAAAGACCGATGGGCATACACACGGTCGGAAAATCCGATGAAAAGCTCCCATCGGACTGTTGTGTGTACGCGGCATTAGGTGCTTTGGGGTTATCATAAGTAGGCATAACACACTTGCCTGGGCTATAATTTGTGTCCTCATAGGAGTCCACAAGCTCCTTGGAACTCTGAGCACTCTGTAGAGTGATATTTCAAAGAATCAGCTGCATTTTCATATCCAGATCGGGGGGGGGGGGGGGGGGGGCAGCGGGAATCACCTTGAGGGGTGGCAAATAACACTCGACTGGTACCTGGTTAGAAGTTTTTGAGTTAATTAATATTTTAAGTGATAAAAGTTTCTGAAAATATATGATACACATGAATGTTATAATGTAATTTTAGTTTCTGAAGGTCACAGAAAGCACAGGGACAGAGGGCAGAGATATATGGTTTTGTTGTATAGGTACTTCTATTTTTGAGTTACTATGTCAGGACAATGGGTGGAGTTATATAACTTAACTTTAGACTGAAGCCATATAAGAATGGGTGTTATTATTAGGAAATGCTGACATAACATTATGAAACAGTATAAGAATGGATAAGGGTTGTATGGTAGGGAGGAGAGGAAGAGAGGTGGGAAGAGAAAGAACTCTACACTTTGGAAAATGTAACATCAGATGTCTCTTCCTCCTTCTGAGGCCATCACCATACCATATGTTACCAGATGTCAGTTGACTCTGCTTATCTTTCTGAACAATAAATAACTCTTCTTGAAGTATGGAACGAACAAAGGATTCTTCAATTTCTACTAAGAAACAAATTCCTAAAAGTAAAGGCCCGTACACACGATCGGACTTTTTGACAACCAACATGCAAATTAGCTGTTTTGGACCAACATCCGACCGTGTGTACGCTCCATCGGACCAACTTTTTCCAGGTTTCATCGGACTTTTGTTGGCTGTGCGAATGGACCAACTTTCTGCCAACAAAAGTCAGATGGACCAAAGTCCGACCGTGTGTACACAAAACCAACGGACTTTTGTACAAACCAATGCAGAACCAATGCAAAAGATCAGACAACAATACAGAAGTTGACCAAAGGTGGCGGTAAAGAGCAGAAAAACCAAGTGATTTGGTAAAAGTTGGCTGAAAAAGTCCTGCCGTGTGTATGCAATACCAACTTGGGGCCAACGCCCTTTGGACAAAAAATCCACAGGAAAGTTGGTCCACGGTCCGATCGTGTGTATGAGGCTTAAGTTGGAAATGCGGCCTTGGATAAAGATAGATACATACCTCCTCTACACACCCTCTAGGAGAGAGGACACTGACATATTACACAAAGACTTTGCTATACATCCAGAAACGCCTGGCACTCACAGGAAGTAGGTTTATGCTTTTGGGAGAGGAAACATTGTATTTGGGAAAGATCAGGGTCTTTTTCATTAATAGTGGCCCACTCTGCCAGCTTATGGATTATAGTCACCTCTGGCAATGGTTCTGCCTGTTGGCCCCTGGAAAAGTGTGTAGGAAAAGGTGTGGAGTCAATACAGGGGCCACTTCCAAGACCTCTTGACTTATATCCACATTGCGCATGGGCTTCTCTACTGGGAAATGGAAAAGGGCATCCATGTGGCTATTTAGCCATACCGGATTTTAGAGTATTTTCTAATTAAATTAAATTGGGCCAACCAGGCAAACCCCAACTTCGCCCCTTTTCAAGTAAGCAAGGGGGTTATTTTCGGCATAAATTAAAATTTTGCTCTGGGGATACTCTGCAAATTTTTCTGTGATGGCCCACACCAGGGATAACAGTTCCAATTTAAATGGGCTGTAGTTGTGAGGGTTGCATTCAGAGGGACGCAGGCTGCGGATTGCATAAGCGATTACCCTCTTGCACCCATCTTGCGCTTGTCTAGGCCTTTGCAAGCTGCCATTGGTGTAGACTCTGAAGGGCTTCGAGTAGTCAGAGTAATCCAGGAGAGGTGCAGCCATGAGATGTTGTTTAGGGCGTCCAACGCTTGCTGTTGGGGTTCACACAATTTAGGCCTGGCTGGAGGGTGACTGTCTCCTCTTTTGGTGAAGAGTCTGTCCACTCAGCAATATGGGCAAACTTGGGGATAAATTGTCTGTATACCCTACTAGCTAGTTATTTAAACTGCACTAGTCCCCTGTGTCAGTGCTGTTTGGTCTACTATCTTCTGGTGTCAGCCCGATGTGCTCCTGACTCTCTGGACACCGCCTGCACAGACCTCTGGATCATCTGCGGAATATGCTTCTGTCTAATTCTTCTGCTCATCTGCCTTGCTGTTACTGACCACGGCCTGACTCCTGGCTACACTTCTCCCTGCCTTCTGTACCCAATCTGCCTGCTAGTTGATGATCTGGACTGTCTGAGCCTGCCTATGGTTATTCTTCCTGCATCTGAACCAGCTGATCTGTGCCGGGCCCCAGCTCCAGTCCTCTTGCCAGTGTGTACCAACCAGCCATTCCTGTGTATCCTGATGCACATCAGCATCTGTCAGCGGAAGACTTACCGGGCACTCATGCAACTCTTTGCTCTGCGTTCCCTGTTACTATACCAGGGCTCCTGAGCCAGAGCTGTAAGGGAGGCCTACCCCTGGTTCTTCAGGCTCCATCCTCAGGTAGGTTACACCCAGCAAGAAGCACAGCTCTGTAAGTCTTTGGAGCCAGCCACTCCTGGACAGCTTGTACTTTGGTAGGGTTTGGGAAGACTCAGCCTCCACAACATGTCCCAGATAATGAATCTTTTGCTGCATCAAGTGGCACTTACAGAGTTTCAGCTTCAATCCATATTAAGAGAGGTGCATCAACATCCGGTCCAGATGGTGAATATGGACTTCAAAGGTTTTGGAAAAGATGATAATGTCATCCTGGTAGATCAGCACAAAGTTATAGTCTCCCAGACCCCATTCCATCAGTCTTTGAGAGGGGCTGGGGTGTTACTCAGCCTGAGTGGCATGGGATTAAACTCCAACAGCTCCAATGGGATGATGAAAGCTGTCTTTTCCCTGTACTGTTCTCTCACTAAGACCTGCCTATACCCACTATCCAAGGCGGGGAAATAATGGGTCTGGTCCAATGCCATGAGCAATTCTTCTACTCAAGGCAGGATGGGGTAGGCATCCCGGTGGGTACAGGTGTAGAGCTTGCAATAGTCCATGCAGAACCATAAACAACCATCCTTTTTGAGCACCAGAACAACTGGAGTGGCTCACAGACTACGGGTCTGCTTGCTTTTTCCACTCTGCAACGTATTGCAAATCAAGTCATTGACTTCTTGATGTGTGGATGGGGTAGTCTGTGGTCTTGGTGCATCCGTAATCCTCAGGACCAGTTGTGAAAACAAGTAAGTGTTTCTCCAGCAGTTGATGGAGGAGGCATTCCTGGGGTAATGAGTAGTCCTGGAAGGGAATGGCTAGTTGGTCCAACAGCTGCCGATACTGGTTAATGCCAAAGAGGGTCATGGCAAAAAAAAAGAATGCCGGCATTGCCCGGCAACAGAAAAATGTTTAAAAAAAAACAGCGTGGGTCCCTCTCAAAATCCATACCAGACCTGATTCGAGCATGCATATTGGAATATGGAAGCCCCCTTTAACAAAGGGGCCCTCCATAAGGAGGGGCTGTGCCACCAGGTGACATAGCCCGCCCCTTGCCTATAGAAGAACTGTCAAAGCGCAGAGCGGGCAGATGTCGGGAGGCCTCCTAGGAGGCAGAGTGTTTTTTTTTTATCTTCTATTTATGGGGTCGATCGATGATTGATGATCGATTTACATTGAGGGACATTATTTTTTTTATTTTTTAATAAAGTACTTGTCAAAAACTGTTTCTTATGGTTATTTATTTATTTTTACACTTCTTTGGTGAATGGGTAGGGGTACTCGATACCTATTCACATAGGGAGAAGGGGGGCGGGGTCCCCTTGTTAAAGGGGGCTTCCAGATTAAGACAACCCCCCTGCAGACCCCGACAACCACAGCCCAGGGTTGTCGGCATGAGGCCCTTGTCCCCATCAACATGGGGACCAGATGCTTTGGGGTGGGCAGAGCCCCCCTTTCCCAAAGCACACACCCCCAATGTTAAGGGCATGTGGCCTGGTATAGTTCAGGAGGCGGGGGGGGGGGGGGGCACTTGCCTGTCACTTCCCCTTTTCTGCCCCACAGAGGCACTGTGAAATAATGTATTTAGCTGCATCATTTTAAAAGAACACAGAGACTGCACTGCCTTATCTTGCTATGACAGAGGGGAAGAAAAGAACGTCTGCACACCACAAGGACGTTCCAACGATTTTATTCCAAAAAATAGCAAATGGCAGCCAACAAAGACAGCGTGTGCCGAACCCAGGAGGTGATGCGTCCGTTTCAAACTGACCTTAGTGCTTCTTCAAAAACTGAGAAGCACTGGTTTGAAGAAGCACTGAGGTCAGTGTGAAGCAGTTGCATCACCTCCTGGGTTCGGACGCGCTGTCTTTGTTGGCTGCCATTTGCTATTTTTTGGAATAAAATCGTTGGAACGTCCTTGTGGTGTGCAGCCGTTCTTTTCTTCCTATTGATCATCGGTGGTGAGCCGTGGCTTGCACCCAGCGCATCTGGACTGCAGTGATTGCTCACCTGGAGCAACGTCTTCCTTGTTTGAATATAACAGATTTTATCATAATTATGATCAGTGACTTTACATCCACAATGGAATAGGGGCAAGAGGGGGGGGGGGGGGGCTAGCTAACACACACACTGATTACTGAGCCTGCAAACAGGGAGGGAGGGGTGAGGGGGAGATTGTGGGATGACGGAGGCACATAAACTGACCACAGTATCGTGGATCAGTGGCCATGATTATTGTGGTCAGCACACCTAGGACACACAGGAAAAGGCATGATCAACCAGGTATTTTATAGAATAGAGAGAGACAAGTGACACTGCAGATGCATAATGTTGTTTGTCACATTTTAAAGGAACAGGAACCTTTTTTTTTAGGGTTACAACCACTTTAATGACCCACCTGTGCTGATCTCTGTAGGAGTGTCCTCCTCTATAAATGTCCCCGTTATTCCATCCTCTTCCATAGACTGCTGATCATCTCTCACACACCTCTCTTCTTCTTCTGATTTAACCTCAACTTTTATATCTATCAGAGCTTCACCCTAAACCAAGAAAATGAGAGTGAATATCATCTGTAAAATATAAGATTTATTATTGTGACATCACATAAAAAATCCACACATTCTATCCATAAGTGTGTTTTATAACCTCCATCCCACCAACCTTGTAACAGTGGGGGATGGTGTGATCTTCCTGTGTGGAATCCCGGGAATACAGAGGATGGGGACATCTCTCTGGTGGGTTTCTGGTATTTGGTGGCTCCATCATATCCTTGTGTCCTTCTGATAACTCCTCCATCACTCCATACTCCTCATCCTCCTCTTTATACTCTTCTTTAACAACAATATTATAATCACCAAGATTTCCACTCTAAAAGATATAAGATATTAATTGTAACAAACACATCTGCGTATAACTATAACTACCAATAATTGTCACTCATCTACCTGATGATGGTGGGGGATGGTGTGATCTTCCTTTGTGGAATCCCGGGAATACAGAGGACGGGGCCATCTCTCTGGTGGGTTTCTGTAGCTGGATGACTCCACCATGGTGTCCTGGTACAGATCTTTGTGTTCTTTTAGAGACTCCTCCATCACCCCATCCTCATCATCCTCCTCTTTTATCTCTTCTTTAACCTCAACTTTAGAATCTCTCAGGTTTCCACTCTGAATATATAATAAAAATGACATCAATGGTAACAATGCAGATAATGTACAGATCCTAATGATACTATCAGTGATTGTTCCTCATCTACCTGATGATGGTGGGGGATGGTGTGATCTTCCTGTGTGGAATCCCGGGAATACAGAGGACGGGGACATCTCTCTGGTGGGTTCCCATTACTGGATCCATCTGTAGGAAACACACACACTGACTGAATACATTGTTTCTATGTGTTTATCAGATGATGGGGGATCTAGGTGGACCCTCCGTACTGCTCTCT
>CM053028.1:574640570-574705570 GCA_028564925.1 Lithobates sylvaticus | reverse complement strand
TATATATATATAGAGAGAGAGAGAGAATAGAGAGAGAGAGAGTGAGAAAGAATACAGAGAGAGAGAGAGAGAGAGAGAGAGAGAGAGAGAGAGAGAGAGAGAGAGAGAGAGAGAGAGAGAGAGAGAGAGAGTAAATACAGAGAGAGAATAGAGAGAGAGAGAGAGAGAGAGAGAGAGAGAATGAATAGAGAGAGAGAGAGAGAGAGAGAATAGAGAGAAAGAGAGAGAGAGAGTAAATAGAGAGAGAGAGAGAGTAAATAGAGAGAGAGAGAGAGAGAGGGAGAGAGAGAGAGAATAAATAGAGAGAGGGAGAGGATAAATAGAGAGAGGGAGAATAAAGAGAGAGAGGGAGAATAAATATATATATATATATATATATATAGAGAGAGAGAGAGAGAGAGAGGGAATAAATAGAGAGGGAGAGAGAGAATTAATAGAGAGAGAGAGAATACATAGAGAGAGAGAGAATAAATAGAGAGAAAGGGAGAATACATAGAGAGACAGAGAATAAATAGAGAGAGAAGAGAGAGAGAGAGAGAGAATAAATAGAGAGAGAGAGAGAATAAATAGATAGACAGATATAGATAAAGGGAGAACTAAACATATATAGAAAATAAATAGATAATAGATAGATAGATAGATATAGTCAGATAGATAGATAGATAGAAGGTTAGATAGAGGGAGAGAAAAATAAAGAAATAAATATAGATAGACAGATAGATAAAGGGAGAAAAAAAGATAGATAGATAGAGAGTAGGGATGAGCCGGACACCCCCGGGTTCGGTTTCGCACCAGAACCTGCGAACGGACCGAAAGTTTGCGCGAACGTTCGAACCCTATTAGTTACAATGGACGCGAACGTTCGGAATCTAAAGTGCTAATTATAACATCCAATATGCATGTAAATGTCATAAAAGAGGTTTGGGGACCCGGGTCCTGCCCCAGGGGACATGTATCAATGCAAAAATAAGTTTTAAAAACTGACGTTTTTTCGGAAGCAGTAATTTTAATGATGCATTAAGTGGAAAAAAAAGTGAAATATTCCTTTAAATATGGTACCTGGGGGTGTCTAAAGTAAGCCTGTGAAGTGGCATGTGTTTCCCGTGTTTAGAACTGTCCTTGCACAAAATGACATTTGTAAAGGAAAAAAAGAAGCCATTTAAAACTGCTTGCGGCTTTAATATCATGTCTTGTCCTGGCAATATGGATGAAAATCTTTGAGAAAAATGGCATGGCTACCCCATCCCCCCCCCCCCCACCCCAGCCCATTACCAGCCCCTTTGGGTCTTGTATGGATATTAAGGGGAACTCTGCACCCAAAATAAAACCCTAGACCTACAACCCTATATACTCTGAACAGCAGTATACAGGCGGTGCAAACAAGACAGGGACTGTAGGTTTGTTCTTAAATAGAATCTGTTTGTAATTTTGAACAGGTACATTTTTTAAGTGTAGCTCCATCCAAAAAAATCTATTTTTAAGTTTTTTGGAGAACATAGGGAAGGGTTATCACCCCTGTAACATTTGTTTTGCTTTCCGTCTCAATGACAAATGTTTTTGGAAAAGTGGGTTTTTTATTGAAACAAGGATTGGTGATAAAGCATCAGTAGAGAGGAGATACCTTTTTCCCAAATTTAATCTAACAGGATAGAATTTCCCTTCCTAGGGGTAGGTTTCCTCTCACTTCCTGTTTTCTCCTTCCGTTTGCAAGTAGGAGTCGTTTCTAAGTTGGATGTTTGAAAGTAGGGGCCTGCCGTATATACTCTGCAGAAATTTGCCCCATTAGATGTTGGTGTTGCCACAACACTGTAAGCCCTCACAGTTACTCTTGGTGGGCACAGGAATGGGCCCTGCTGTGAATTATTAGATCAAGATTTGTAATTACACGCCCCTGTTAAACAGGGGCTGAAAAATTGTGCCTTAGGCACTGGTGCTGGTGCCACAACACTGCAACCCCTCACAGATACTGTACTTGGAGCACAGCAATCAGACCTGTTGCAAAGCATTGCATAAAAAAAAAAATGTAATTACACGCCCCTGTTAAACAGGGGCTGAAAAATTGGGCCTTAGGCACTGGTGCTGGTGCCACAACACTGCAACCCCTCACATATACTGTACTTGGAGCAGAGCAATCAGACCTGTTGCAAAGCATTGCATAAAAAATTGTAATTACACGCCCCTGTTAAACAGGGGCTAGCAACTTGGGCCTTAGGCACTGGTGCTGGTGCCACAACACTGCAACCCCTCACAGATACTGTACTTGGAGCACAGCAATCAGACATGTTGCAAAGCATTGCATAAAAAATTGTAATTACACGCCCCTGTTAAACAGGGGCTGAAAACTTGGGCCTTAGGCACTGGTGCTGGTGCCACAACACTGCCCCTCACAGATACTGTACTTGGAGCACAGCAATCAGACCTGTTGCAAAGCATTGCATAAAAAATTGTAATTACAAGCCCCTGTTAAACAGGGGCTGAAAAATTGGGCCTTAGCCACTGGTGGTGGCACCCAGAAACAAAAATGTTCTTCCAAGCTATCATCAGGATCATTGAGGAGGAAGAGGATAGTCAGTCAACATAACAGGACAGTCACTCAGCATCAGCATAGGCAGTCTTGAAGGGATGTGACATTTTAAAATAAATGATTCTGTTATATCAGCTTCAGGTGCCTGGTAGCTGGTGGTGATCCAAGACTGATTCATCTTTATGAAGGTCAGTCGATCAACCGAGTCGGTGGACAGGCGCACCCTGTGATCGGTGACAAAGCCTCCAGCAGCACTGAATGTGCGTTCCGAAAGAACGCTGGATGCAGGACAGGCCAGTAGCTCAATTGCATACTGTGCAAGCTCTGGCCAGTGATCCATCCTCAAGACCCAGTAGGCCAGAGGATTTTCGGTGGGAAAGGTGTCCAAGTCTGACCTTGCCCCTAGGTATTCCTGCACCATGTATATCAGACGCTGGCGATGGTTGCTGGAACCGATCATACCTTGGGGCTGCGGACTAAAAAATTGTCTGAACGCATCAGTCAGATGTCCACCTTCCCCACCGCTCCTTCTGCTACTGACCGAAGCCTCAGCAACTCGTCGTCCAGGACCAGGAGTTTGTAACCGCCCTGTCTCTGGGAATGCGTTGCACAGACCTTTCTGCAAGGCCTCCCGGAGATGTCTCATCCTCTGCTCCCTCTGCGACGGCAAGATAAGGTCCGCAACTTTACCCTTGTACCGTGGATCAAGGAGAGTGGCCAGCCAGTAATGGTCCCTCTCCTTGATCCGAAGAATACGAGGATCCTTCCGCAGGCTTTGCAGGATCAGGGAGGCCATGCAACGTAGGTTAGCTGAGGCATTCTGTCCAGAGTCTTCTGGGTCACTGAGGACGACATGATCCGCAGCCACCCCCTCCCAGCCACGTACAAGTCCACTGGTTTCTTGGGACTGTAAATCATCCCTAAAAGACTGCTGCTGCTGATGCTGAGTGCCAGGCTCCACCTCCATGCTGACACAATCCTCCTCCTCCTCATCCTCTTCCTGTGTGATGGGTGGGAGAGAAGGAACACTGTCTGGATAAAGGGGGCCTTGAGAGGCAAGGAAGTCCTCCTCTTCCTGCCTCTGTTCTGCCTCAAGTGCCCTGTCCATTATTCCACGCAGCGTATGCTCCAACAGGTGGACAAGAGGTACAGTGTCACTGATGCATGCACTGTCACTGCTCACCATCCTCGTGGCCTCCTCAAATGGTGACAGGACAGTGCATGCATCCCTGATCATGCTCCACTGGCGTGGGAAAAAAAATCTGAGCTCCCATTACCCTGTCCTGGTGCCGTAGTCGCACAGGTACTCATTGATGGCCCTCTGCTGCGTGTGCAGTCGCTGCAGCATGGCCAACGTTGAGTTCCACCTGGTGGGCATGTCACATATAAGGCGGTTCTTGGGCAGGTTCAACTCCTTTTGCAGCTCAGCCAGCCGAGCACTGGCATTGTATGATCAGCGGAAATGCACACAGACTTTCTGGCCTGCCTCAGGATATTCCGTAAGCCTGGGTACCTGACCAAGAACTGCTGCACCACCAGGTTAAGGACGTGAGCCATACAGGGCACATGGGTCAGCTGTCCCTGTCACAGGGCAGAGAGGAGGTTGGTGTCATTGTCACAAACCACCATTCCTTGCTTAAGCTGGCGTGGCGTCAACCACCTCTCGACCTACCCCTGCAGAGCTGACAGAACCTCTGCCCCAGTGTGGCTCCTGTCCCCCAAACACACCAGCGCAAGCACGGCATGGCATCTTTTTGCCTGTGTACTTGCGTAGCCCCTTGGACGCCTACGGAGCACCGCTGGTTCCGAGGACAGAGCACTCAAAGAGGCCATGGAGGAAGAAGAAGAGGAGGGGGTGGAGGAGAGAGGTGTGTCACAACCAGTAGGAGCATTTTGGAGGCGTAGTGGCGGAACAACCTCCAACACTACTGCACCTTGTCCTGCATCCTTCCCAGCTGCCAAAAGAGTGACCCAATGGGCCGTGAAAGACAGGTAACGTCCCTGTCCATGCCTGCTGGACCATGAGTCAGCGGTAATATGCACCTTACCGCTGACCGCCTGTCCAGCGAGGCATGGACATTGCCTTCCACATGACGGTAGAGAGCCGGAATCGCCTTCCGTGAGAAAAAGTGGTGTTTGGGAACCTGCCACTAAGGAACCGCACATTGAACAAACTCACGGAAGGGGGCCGAGTCTACCAACTGAAAAGGCAGCAGTTGAAGTGCTAGCAATTTAGCCAAGCTAGCATTCAACCGCTGGGCATGTGGATGGCTGGGAGTAAACTTCTTTCGACGGTCCAGCAGCTGGGGCAGGGATTTGCCTGGTACAATCGGACGTCGGTGTACTGCTAGCAGAGTGCCCGCAAGTACTTGGCTGTGACACACCTAATTCTACACCTACATTCCTCTCAGTGCAGCTTTCAGAGAGGATTGAAGGTATAGTGGGGTTGGAGATCCCAGCTGATGAGGAGCAAGGAGAGGTCCGCTTTGTTCTTTGGTGTGGGTCTTTAAGGTGAGCTTGCAAACGAGCTGCATGGCAGGTCAACATATGTCTGGTCATGCTTGTGGTGCCCAAGCGGCTGATGTTTTGGCCACGCGAGATACGCTTGAGACATATGTTGCAAATAGCAGTGATGCGATCTGATGCACTCATCTCAAAAAAGGCCCACACCAAAGAACTTTTGTAATAACGTGCAGAGGCAGCGCCCTGCAGAGGCGGAGCTCTGCAGTGTGATTAAGTTGGTGTGCTGGCCTCAAGCTGGCCCCCGGAGGGCATCCTGCCTCGTTGGAGATGTGCCGCCTCCTCCTCCTCCTCTCTCCGTTCAGGCACCCACGTGGAGTCCGTGACCTCATCATCCCCTCCCTCTTCACCACTTGAGCAAACCTGGCAGTAAGCTGCCGCTGGTGGAACATAACTGCCAGATTGCTGTCCTTGAGCATCCCCTCTCTCTGCGCTCACGCTACTGCCTTCCTCTAGCTGGGTATCATCATTCGAGCCTTCAAAACGCTGGGCATCCTCCTGGAGCATGTACCCAACACTGTGCTCAAACAGTTCGGGGGACTCCTCAGGAGTAGGGATGAGCCGAACACCCCCCCGTTCGGCTCGCACCAGAACCCGCGAACGGACCTAAAGTCCGTGCGAGCTTTAGAACCCTATTAGTTTTAATGGATGCGAACGCTCAAAATTAAAAGTGCTAATTTTAAAGGCTAATATGCATGTTAATGTCATAAAAAGTGTTTGGGGACCTGGGTCCTGCCCCAGGGGACATGTATCAATGCAAATTTTTTTTTTTTTTTAAACGGCCGTTTTTTCAGGAGCAGTGATTTTAATAATGCTTAAATTGAAACAATAAAAGTGTAATATTCCTTTAAATTTCGTACCTGGGGGGTGTCTATAGTATGCATGTAAAGGGGCGCATGTTTCCCGTGTTTAGAACTGTCTCTGCAAAAAGTGTAATTTTTGCAAGTAAAAAAGCTATTTAAAATCACTCGCGGCTAATGTGAATTGACGGCTCCCGTAATACAGAGAACAGTCATTCATTGAAACTGAAAGTCATTCAAAAAAAAAAAGTCATTCATAAAAAAAAAGAGTGGGGGTCCCCCAAATTCAATAACCAGGCCCTTCAGGTCTGGGATGGATATTAAGGGGAACCCCAGCCAAAAAAAAAAAATGGCGTAGGGCCCCCCTCAAAATCCATACCAGACCCTTGAGGTCTGGGATGGATTTTAAGGAGAACCCTAGCCAAAAAAAATGGAGTGGGGTCCCCCTCAAAATCCATACCAGACCCATATCCGAGCACGCAACCTGGCAGGCCGCAGGAAAAGAGGGGGGACGAGAGCGGCCCCCCCTCCCGCCTGAACCGTACCAGGCCACATGCCCTCAACATTGGGAGGATGCTTTGGGGTCCCCCCCAAAGAACCTTGTCCCCATGTTGATGAGGACAAGGGCCTCTTCCCCACAACACTGGCCATTGGTTGTGGGGGTCTGCGGGCGGGGGGCTTATTGGAATCTGGAAGCCCCCTTTAACAAGGGGACCCCCAGATCCCGGCCCCCCCCCTGTGTGAAATGGTAAGGGGGTACCCTACCATTTCACCAAAAAAGTGTCAAAAATGGTAAAAATGACAGGAGAGATCTTCTTTCTTCTTTCTTCATCCTTCGGTTTCTTCATCTTCTCCTTCCGTCATCTTCTTCCATCTTCTTCCATCTTCTTCTTCCTCCGATCCGCTTCTTCTTGCGCTGGTCTTCTCGTCCTTCTCGTCCGGCATCTTCTTCCGTCGGTGTCTCTTCTTGGGCCGCTCCGCGCAATGGGAGGCTCCCGCTGTGTGAGGCTCCGCTCTGTCTGACAGGTCTTTTATAACGGAGGGCACCTGGTGACCCCCCCCCCCCTCTGACGTCATGGGGAAAGCCATAGGGAATTCCCCATGACGTCCCCGTGCGTCAGAGGGGGCGGGGTCACCAGGTGCCCTCCATTATAAAAGACCTGTCAGACGGAGCGGAGCCTCACACAGCGGGAGCCTCCCATTCCGCGGAGAGGCCCAAGAAGAGACACCGACACCGACGCCGACGGAAGAAGATGCCGGACGAGAAGGACGAGAAGACCAGCGCAAGAAGAAGCGGATCGGAGGAAGAAGAAGATGGAAGAAGATGGGAGAAGATGACGGAAGGAGAAGATGAAGAAACCGAAGGATGAAGAAAGAAGATTTTAATAAAGGAATTGTCAAAGACCGTCTCCTGTAATTTTTACCATTTTTGACACTTTTTTGGGGAAATGGTAGGGTTGTACCCCCTTACCATTTCACACAGGGGGGGGGGCCGGGATCTGGGGGTCCCCTTGTTAAAGGGGGCTTCCAGATTCCGATAAGCCCCCCGCCCGCAGACTCCCACAACCAATGGCCAGGGTTGTGGGGAAGAGGCCCTTGTCCTCATCAACATGGGGACAAGGTGCTTTGGGGGGGACCCCAAAGCATCCTCCCAATGTTGAGGGCATGTGGCCTGGTACGGTTCAGGCGGGAGGGGGGGCGCTCTCGTCCCCCCTTCTTTTCCTGCGGCCTGCCAGGTTGCGTGCTCGGATAAGGGTCTGGTATGGATTTTGAGGGGGACCCCACGCCATTTTTTTGGGCTAGGGTTCCCCTTAAAATCCATCCCAGACCTCAAGGGTCTGGTATGGATTTTGAGGGGGACCCTACGCCATTTTTTTTTTTTTTGGCTGGGGTTCCCCTTAATATCCATCCCAGACCTGAAGGGCCTGGTTATTGAATTTGGGGGGACCCCCACGCTTTTTTTTTTGTTTTTTATTAACCACTTGACCACTGGGCACTTAAACACCCTTAATAACCAGACCAATTTTCAGCTTTCGGTGCTCTCACATTTTGAATGACAATTACTCATTCATACAACACTGTACCCAAATTAAATTTTTGTCCTTTTTTTCACACAAATAGAGCTTTCTTTTGGTGGTATTTAATCACCGTTGAGTTTTTTATTTTTTGCGCTATAAAAGAAAAAAGACTGAAAATTCGGTAAAAAAATGAATTTTTCTTCGTTTCTGTTATAAAATTTAGCAAATTTTGTCATTTTTCTTGATAAATTTTGGCCAAAATTTATACTGCTACATATCCTTGGTAAAAATAAGTACAAATTGGGGTATATTATTTGGTCGTTGTGAAAGTTTTAGAGTCCACAAGCTATGGTGCCAATATCTGAAAATTGATCACACCTGAAGTACTGACGGCCTATCTCATTTCTTGAGTCCATAACATGCCAGAAAAGTACAAATACCCCCCAAATGACCCCTTTTTGGAAAGAAGACATTCCAAGGTATTTGGAAAGAGGCATGGTGAGTTTTTTGAAGTTGTAATTTTTTCCCACAATTCTTTGAAAAATCAAGATTTTTTTTCTTATTTTTATTTTTTTCACAAAATTGTCATATTAGCAGGTTATTTCTCACACACAGCATATGCATACCACAAATTACACCCCAAAACACATTCTGCTATTACTCCCGAGTACGGCAATGCCACATGTGTGAGACTTTTACACAGCGTGGCCACATACAGAGGCCCAACATGCAGGGAGCGCCATCAGGTGTTCTGGAGCACCCGGGACAATTCTGACATTTCTCTCCTACATGTAAAAATCATCATTTATTTGATAGAAAATTACATAGAACCCCAAAACATTATATATGTTTTTTTTAGAAAAGACCCTAGAGAATACAATGGCGGTCGTTGCAACTTTTTATCTAGCACGGTACTAAAAAAGTTTTGTGCTTTACAAAAAACAAAACTGTAAATTTAGCCCAATGTTTTTGCATAATGTGAAAGATGAAGTTACGCCGAGTAAATAGATACCTAACAAAATTGCACGTGCTCGTGGAATGGCGCCAAACTTCGCTACTTAAAAATCCCCATAGGCGGCGCTTTAAAACTTTTTACTGGTTACATGTTTTGAGTTACAGAGGAGGTCTAGGGCCAAAATTATTGTTCTCGCTCCAACGTTCGCAGCGATACCTCACATGTGTGGTTTGAACACCGTTTTCATATGTGGGCGGGACTTACGTATGCGTTCGCTTCTGCATGCGAGCGCACGGGGACAGGGGCGCTTTACATTTTTTTTATTGTTCATTTTACTTTATTTATTTTAGTTTGACACTTTTTTCCCCCAAAAATTTTTTTTGATCACTTTTATTCCTATTACAAGGAATGTAAACATCCCTTGTAATAGGAATATGGCATGACAGGTCCTCTTTACAGTGACATATGGGGTCAATAAGACCCCACATCTCACCTCTAGGCTGGAAAGCCTGAAATAAAATAAAAAACGATCCTGGCTTTGATCGTAGCAAGCATTGCAGGGTATCGCAGAATATCGCAGGATATGGCTGGGTATGGCATGGCAGGGTATGGCAGGGTATGGCAGGTAATGGCAGAGTATGGCAGGGTATGGCAGAGTATCGCAGGGTATGGCAGAGTATCGCAGGGTATGGCAGAGTATCGCAGGGTATGGCAGGGTATCGCTGGGTATCGCTGGGTATTATTGCAGGGTATGGCAGGGTATCGCAGGTAATCGCAGAGTATGGCAGGGTATGGCATGGCAGGGTATGGCAGAGTATCGCAGGGTATGGCAGAGTATCGCAGGGTATGGCAGAGTATCGCAGGGTATGGCAGGGTATCGCAGGGTATGGCAGGGTATGGCAGAGTATCGCAGGGTATGGCAGAGTATCGCAGGTAATGGCAGAGTATCGCAGGGTATGGCAGAGTATCGCAGGGTA
This sequence comes from Lithobates sylvaticus, assembly GCA_028564925.1. Taxonomy (NCBI): domain Eukaryota; kingdom Metazoa; phylum Chordata; class Amphibia; order Anura; family Ranidae; genus Lithobates; species Lithobates sylvaticus. The sequence continues at coordinate 574,695,776 of CM053028.1, read as the reverse complement.
TGGCAGGTAATGGCAGAGTATCGCAGAGTATGGCAGAGTATGGCAGAGTATCGCAGGGTATGGCAGAGTATCGCAGAGTATCGCAGGGTATGGCAGAGTATCGCAGGGTATGGCAGAGTATCGCAGGGTATGGCAGAGTATCGCAGAGTATCGCAGGGTATGGCAGAGTATCGCAGGGTATGGCAGAGTATCGCAGGGAATGGCAGAGTATCGCAGGGAATGGCAGAATATAGCAGGGTAAGGCACAGTATTGGAGGGTATGGCAGATTTGGTATCCATCCATCCATGCTCAGCCATCCCTCCATACCCTGCAATACCCAGCAATACACTGCAGGCTATTGCTGTGTATTGCAGGGTATGGAGGGATGGCTGAGCATGGATGGATGGATGGATGGATCGGTGGCATGCAGAGCAGGCTGTGGGCACTACAGATCCCGCCCACAGCACTGCTGCCACCGATCCCTCCCCCTCTCCTCTCACACTGTACCGATCGGTACAGAGAGAGGAGGGGAGAGGAACCGGCGTCATCAAATGACGCCGGTTTGCTTACATGTGATCGCTCCGTCATTTGACGGAGCGATCACGTGGTAGACGGCCGCGATGAGCGGCCGTTTACCGTGATCCGTGATCCGCCGGGTCCTCTGGACCCGGCGATCACGGATGTACTCGAGTGCGCGCCCCAGGGGGCGCGCAAGAGGGGAATTCCGGGAGGACGTCATATGACGCCCTCCCAGAGTTAAGCAACCGGCCTGTAGCCGTCATTCGGCTATGGGCCGGTTGTAAAGTGGTTAATGAATGACAGTTCTCTATGTTACAGGAGCCATCAATTCATTAGCCGCGAGTGCTTTTAAATAGCTTTTTTCCTGCAAAAATTACACTTTTTGCAGGGAAAGTTCTAAGCACAGGAAACCTGCCCCCCTTCAGAGGCCACCTATAGACACCCCCCAGATGTGATACTGCAATGCTGTTCTAACAGCACGCACACACAAATCCCCAGAAATAGAGCATATCTTGTCAGCAGTTAGCAACACACTGACACGCTGACACTGTGACTGAAACATAATATGCGAGGCCGCCGCTGTCTTATACTGTGGGGCGTGTACTAAAGCCCCTGAGCTATAATTGGCTACAGGCATCCTGCCTGTAGCCAATTATGGCTCTCCTCGCTGCCGGCGCTGTGATTGGCCAAGCATGCGGGGTCACAGTGCATGCTTGGCCAATCATCAGCCAGCATTGCACTGCGACTAGCGCAATGCATTGCGGGCCGCTCGCATCACACGAATTTGATGCGAGCGGCCCAATTAGTTCTGGGCTCGCCGAGCGAGCGAACGCCCGGCACTCGATTCGAACATGGGTTTGAATCGAACACCGGGCCCATCCCTACTCAGGAGGACATGGTGGGTCTAGGGAAGGGGTGTCTGTTGATGACATTGAGTACGCGTTGGCAGCTGCTTTGCCAGTACCCTGAGCCTGGGTGAGAGAGGATGAGGAGGATGAGGAGGGCTTGGTCATCCACTCTACCAAGCCTTCGGCATGATGCGGCTCAACATGTCCAGCTGCCGAAAAGAAGGACAAGCGTGTCCCATGGCCACGTGCTGATGACGATGCACCACGTCCACAACCAGCACTGTTGTCTCTAGACACAGAGCCTGCTTTCCCTGTTTTCTTGGCTCGTGACTGTCTGCCTCTCCTTGTTGGTCTTCCAGACATTGTAATGGGTAGTGTATATTGTGCTGGAGTCACACAGCACACACACTAACTCCTGCAGATGGCTGCCTTAGATGACAACAGGCCAGAAGGGCAGATACAGGGTAATGTGGTTTAGTGTGCTGTGTTATAGTCACAGAGCACACGCACACACACACACTAACTCCTGCAGATGGCTGGCTGCCTTAGATGACAACAGGCCAGAAGGGCAGGTACAGCGTAATGTGGTTTAGTGTGCTGTGTTATAGTCACAGAGCACACACACACACTCCTGCAGATGGCTGGCTGCCTTAGATGACAACAGGCCAGAAGGGCAAATACAGCGTAATGTGGTTTAGTGTGCTGTGTTATAGTCACAGAGCACACACACACACACACACACTCCTGCAGATGTCTGGCTGGCTGGCTGCCTTAGATGAAAACAGGCCAGAAGAGCAGATACAGCGTAATGTGGTTTAGTGTGCTGTGTTATAGTCACAGAGCACACGCACACACACACTCCTGCAGATGGCTGGCTGCCTTAGATGACAACAGGCCAGAAGAGCAGATACAGCGTAATGTGGTTTAGTGTGCTGTGTTATAGTCACAGAGCACACACACACACACACACACACACACTCCTGCAGATGTCTGGCTGGCTGGCTGCCTTAGATGAAAACAGGCCAGAAGAGCAGATACAGCGTAATGTGGTTTAGTGTGCTGTGTTATAGTCACAGAGCACACACACACACACTCCTGCAGATGGCTGGCTGCCTTAGATGACAACAGGCCAGAAGAGCAGATACAGCGTAATGTGGTTTAGTGTGCTGTGTTATAGTCACAGAGCACACACACTCACTCCTGCAGATGTCTGGCTGGCTGGCTGCCTTAGATGAAAACAGGCCAGAAGAGCAGATACAGCGTAATGTGGTTTAGTGTGCTGTGTTATAGTCACAGAGCACACACACACACACACACTCCTGCAGATGGCTGGCTGGCTGCCTTAGATGACAACAGGCCAGAAGAGCAGATACAGCATAATGTGGTTTAGTGTGCTGTGTTATAGTCACATAGCACACACACACACTCCTGCAGATGGCTGGCTGGCTGCCTTAGATGACAACAGGCCAGAATAGCAGATACAGCGTAATGTGGTTTAGTGTGCTGTGTTATAGTCACAGAGCACACACACACTCCTGCAGATGGCTGGCTGGCTGCCTTAGATGACAACAGGCCAGAAGAGCAGATACAGCGTAATGTGGTTTAGTGTGCTGTGTTATAGTCACAGAGCATACACACACTCCTGCAGATGGCTGGCTGACTGGCTGCCTTAGATGACAACAGGCCAGAAGAGCAGATACAGCGTAATGTGGTTTAGTGTGCTGTGTTATAGTCACAGAGCACACACACACACTCCTGCAGATGGCTGGCTGCCTTAGATGACAACAGGCCAGAAGAGCAGATACAGCGTAATGTGGTTTAGTGTGCTGTGTTATAGTCACAGAGCACACACACACACTCCTGCAGATGGCTGGCTGGCTGCCTTAGATGAAAACAGGCCAGAAGAGCAGATACAGCGTAATGTGGTTTAGTGTGCTGTGTTATAGTCACAGAGCACACACACACACACACACTCCTGCAGATGGCTGGCTGGCTGCCTTAGATGACAACAGGCCAGAAGAGCAGATACAGCATAATGTGGTTTAGTGTGCTGTGTTATAGTCACATAGCACACACACACACTCCTGCAGATGGCTGGCTGGCTGCCTTAGATGACAACAGGCCAGAATAGCAGATACAGCGTAATGTGGTTTAGTGTGCTGTGTTATAGTCACAGAGCACACACACACTCCTGCAGATGGCTGGCTGGCTGGCTGCCTTAGATGACAACAGGCCAGAAGAGCAGATACAGCGTAATGTGGTTTAGTGTGCTGTGTTATAGTCACAGAGCATACACACACTCCTGCAGATGGCTGGCTGACTGGCTGCCTTAGATGACAACAGGCCAGAAGAGCAGATACAGCGTAATGTGGTTTAGTGTGCTGTGTTATAGTCACAGAGCACACACACACACTCCTGCAGATGGCTGGCTGCCTTAGATGACAACAGGCCAGAAGAGCAGATACAGCGTAATGTGGTTTAGTGTGCTGTGTTATAGTCACAGAGCACACACACACACTCCTGCAGATGGCTGGCTGGCTGCCTTAGATGACAACAGGCCAGAAGAGCAGATACAGCGTAATGTGGTTTAGTGTGCTACTGCTGTGCTATACTAACACAGCACGCACACACACTAACTACTCCTGCAGATGGCTGGATTGGTAGAGATTGAGAACAGCACTGAGAAGAATAAACTACCCTGCCTATTTTTCCTTTTTCCCTACACTAATCCCCAGAATCCACAAGCAGATAATGCAGATAATAATGAATCACAAGCAGATAATGCAGATAAAGCAGATAATGCACAAGAAGACACTGTACAGTACAGTCTGTCACTGTTCCTAACGCCGGAACACACTACATGGGTTCAAATCGAACACCGGGCCCATCCCTAATAGAGAGAGAGAGAGAAAGAAAGAAAGAAAAAAGAAAGAAAGAAAGAAAGAAAGAAAAAAAAGAAAGAGAGATAGATAGAGGGAGAGCTTCTCTGGTGGAAGAGACACAGATGTCTTCTTTGTGTCGAACAGTGATCCAAGGTACACCAACTGTTGAGTTGGGATGAGATGGCTCTTTTTGAAGTTGATGATCCACTTAAACTTCTGCAGAGTGTGGACGAGGATCTCTCTGTGTGCTAATAATTCTTCTTGATCTTCTTGATCTGGTGGACTCAAAGACCCTGCACCCTGAGCGGGGCTAGCATTGCAATGAGGACTTTTGTGAAGGTTCTCGGGGACCTGCACAGACCAAAGGGAAGGCTTGTAAACTGTAAATGCATCTGGCCGACTGCAAACCTTAGGTGCCTCTGGAAGGCTGGCAAGATTGGAATATGGAGGTACGCGTCTTGCAGATCCACAGAGAGCAGACCCGGCTGTATGGTTTGAATGATGGTGTGAATGGACTCCATTTTGAATTTTTCCAACAGAATAAAACGATTTAGACCCTTCAAGTCGATGACTGTGCGCCACCCCCCGTCCTTCTTGTGTACCATGAATAGGGTGGAGTAAAACCCTGAGTACTTTTCCGAGGAGGGAACCGCTATTACTGCTTTCTTCTTTTGGAGGGAATGAACGTTTTTCAGGACAGCTGCTTTCTGCTGCGTCTCTGGAATCTTGGTGGGTAAAAAGCGATCTGGGGGAGTGTGCTGAGAAACCTCCAGGAGTGGCCCTGTGAGACCGTGGATCTTACCCAGGCATCTGTAGAGTTTTTTGCCCAGATGTTTGCAAAGTGCGCCAGTCTGGCCCCTACTGGAAGCATCTGGGACTGCACCCCGTCAAAAAGATTTACTAGACTCCTGCGGTACACTCTGCATCTTCTGCTTGTGGGCTCTAGGGAAAGATGACTGTGCCCCCCCCCCCCTCCAGCCACCAGTCGGGGCCCTGGACTGCCGAGAGAATCTATAGTCTCTGGATCTGTAGGAATGAAACCTACTGGAAAAAAGGTTTGACCTTCGCTGTCTTTTGTCTTGTGGGAGTAGACCAGACTTGCCCCCTGACATTCTCGAGATGGCCGACTCCATCTTGGAACCAAAGAGGAACTTGCCATCGTAAGGTATCTTACACAAAGACTGTTTTGAATAGAAAGGATCCGCTGACCATGGTTTTAGCCATATGGCCCTCTTTACTGTTACTGTGTGCAACATAGTCCTGGCAGAGCACTTGACCGTGTCTATTGCTGCTTCCCCTATAAAATCATCTGACACCTTCAGTTCATCCAGAGCTCGAACGATATCTGCCCTTGGTGCTCCCTCCTTCACTGCCGACTCGATGTTCTGAGTCCAAACTTTCAGGGCGCTAGCCACTGAAGTGAGGGATACAGCTGGATGGCAGGCTGCCTTGGCTGCCTGATAGGCTTTCTTAAGATCTAAGTCTATTTTCCTGTCCATCAAATCCTTGAAAGAGGACAAATCCTTCATAGGTAGAGTCACATTCTTTGCCAAGCGGACGACTGCCACATTGACCGTAGGTGGTGTGTCAAGTGATATTCCCTCTATCTCCTGTAGAGGATATCATTTCTGCACACGGTTGAGTGAAAGCCTCTTAGACTGTAAGGACACCTCACTGAGCAAAGTCATACTGCTTGCTGAAGTCCCCGGCTGATCTTCCAATGGGACCCCTTGGGTGGGCGGCTGGGCTGATGTAAACTCAGACAAGGAATCATATACTACCGTTTTTAGTAATGTCGCAATGTCGAGACTTGCGCAGTGTCCTGTTCCCTGTCCACTGCAAACTCTTCAAGACAGTCTTTGCACACCAGTTTGTTGGATAGGGGGACTGCACCACAGGCCCAGCATGATTTCTTGCTGGGACGCCTGTATTGCTCTGGAGAAGAGGAGGTGCGACGTCCCCTCCTCAGAAAAAAAAACTCCACGTCTTTGGTCTCCGTGACTGTACTCTTCGCTGGTTTAGCGTTACTTACCCTTCTACTTCCTCCTCTCCTCTTCCATTCTCCATTGGGGTTCCCCTAACGGTTCTGTTCTTGGACCTCGCCTATTCTCAATCTACACCTCCTCCCTGGTTCAGTTGATTGCCTCCCATGGCTTTTCATATCATTTCTACACTGATGACACCCAAATCTATCTCTCTACCCCTCAACTCACTCCAACAGTCTCCACACACATCACTAATTTACTGACAGACATCTCAGTCTGGATGTCACACCACTTCCTCAAACTCAATCTATCCAAAACTGAGCTCATAATATTTCCACCCCCACGTGTCCCTTCCCCTGACTTCTCTGTCAAGATCAATGGCACAACCATCAAGCCGTCCCTGCATGCCAGGGTCCTAGGAGTAATCCTTGACTCTGAACTCTCTTTTCAGCACAACATCCAATCCCTGTCCAAAGCTTGCCGCCTCAACCCCTGCAACATCTCCAAAATACTCCCCTTCCTAACCAATGACACCACAAAGCTCCTAATTCTCTCCCTCGTTATCTCTCGCCTCGACTACTGCAACTCCCTCCTCATTGGCTTACCTCATCTACCTTACAAACCGCTCAGTGCCTGCTACCCCTCTCTGTGAATCCCTCCACTGGCTCACCCAATGAATTAAACTCAAAATACTAACAACATTTTACAAAGCCATCCACAGCTCTGCCCCCAGCTACTTTACTAACCTAGTCTCTAAATACCGTCCAAATTGTTCTCTTCATTCCTCCCAAGGCCTCCTGCAATCTAGCTCCCTTGTCACCTCATCCCATGCTCACCTCCGGGACTTCTCCAGAGCCTCTCTGATTCTCTCTGCCCCAATCTGTCTGACTATTTCCTTCTCTGTCCACTCTTAGGGGATCCCTGGAAACTCATCTCTTCAGAGAAGCCTTTGCTGCCCCCACCTAACAACTGTACATTTATTTTCTCCATCAGCACATCCCCCACAGTTAACACCTTTTGTTTCATTTGACCCTCCCTCCTAGATTGTAAGCTCTCAGGATAAGGGCCCTCTTATTCCTCCTGTATTGTAACTGTACTGTCTGCCCTCACGTTGTAAAGCGCTGTGCAAACTGTTGGCACTATATAAATCCTGAATAAAAGAGTGTGACTGAACCGGCCTATTGTACACTACTCGGCGCCTGCTGTTTGGGATACAGTCTGTTAATGCAGGTAGACACACCCGTATAAATAGTAATAAATATATAAATAACTGAATAAATATATAAATAAATATCAGCAGCTGTTTCAATAAATAGAAAATATAAAAAAAAATATAAAAAAAATGGATAGTAAAAAATTTCAAGCACTGATGTACATGAGAAATAGACTACTAAAAACAGCGCTAGATTTCCAGTATCACAATGTTCAATCCAAATATTTTTGAAAAGATACTGGGTTCCCAATCGTAAGAATATAACTGCAAAGATAAACTTAAAAGGAAAACGTTCGTTCGGTGCAGAAAATGGTGAGTGAACAGTTCAAGATTGCATCAAGGTGACATCATCTGTAGACCAAGTAATACCAAGTGACTTGTTCCACCACGTGCGGAGAAATCCCCCTTAGGGGTTTAAACTCACCAGAGGTAAGAATCAAACAGGCATATCAGGTATAGGTCATCGAATGGTTAAACTGCATCTGCTATTCGTCCACCAAAATAGCCACCAATCAGCCTTGTAAACTTCTTATAATCTCAGCATCATCAAACACCACTGCATCAGGGGTCCAGGGGGGAATTGGCTCCAAATAAACTCGCCATAAAAACAAATAAAGTTTTGCACATAGCGTAATTCTGTTTATTTTTAAAACATGTAAATAAAACCACCCATAAAAGATCCCATAAGTATAGCAGCGTACATTAAAGTTACTTTCAGTTATGCAAACAAGAATCACTTGCGTTTTGGGTTTGTTAGAAAAACCCCACAGCGGCATCCATAGTGCTTCCTGTGGTCTGTAGAGTGTCTATCCAGACACAGGGACAGCTTCCTGGTAGCAGTGGAGCGCAGCTGGAACGCAGGCGTCACTTCCGGTCAGCGTCGTGTAGGCCACGCCCTTACGCGTTTCGTCACTTCCGACTTCAACAGAGGGCGTGGCTACACGACGCTCAACGGGGCTATTTGTATCCAGCCCCTTTGGGCTATAACCAATCAGAAAATAGAACACACATCTACCTGCTAATAGGGTAGAGACAATCCTGATAGGTAATGCCCATATTGTGAGTGGGAAATGTAAACACGCAATGATTATATTAAATACACTGCGTGCGGGAGAAACAATACAGCAATGACAGCCAATTAATCATAATAGGGAAATGCGGGCATTTGTACATCGGAACATGTGGAGTGACAGTTAAAACCAGGCACATGACGTTTTAAAACAAGGAACCTGACGTTTTAAAACACGGTCATATTGAGCTGTAACATAGTGTGGTGTGCCCACAGTGAAAACACTGTCATTGCGGGCTGAAAATGCATATATAAAATACTGTGCGATAAACGTATGTCAGTGTGAGTCAAGGAATGCAATTCATTCCAAACATCTTATATGACTAGAAACGGCATTTAACTGTCACCTTAATCATTAGTCTTAGGTGGCAGTGAGAAGCTATATGCCGGTCTATCCGATCGCATGTGTATGGGAGTAATCATGCGATATTGGTATTAAGGTGTATTCAACCCATGATGGCACAAATTAGTATAGTGTAATAAAGTGACCACGACTGCGTGTCACACTGGGTATTTTGGCATATATACCACAGAAGATGAGTTCCAATATCAATTTGCCTATGTAGTAGGTAGTTATAGAGTCACTTAACGTGATTGTGTATATCACATATTGGAGGGCAAGAGATTAGTGAGCTTGATAACAGCCCATGAGGAGTTATAATACCGGAATGTGTATGCTTTTATAATTAAAGTTAGAAACGTATAAGAGCATTCCCAAAATATAGGGGCACTTCAAAATTATATAAAGTGCAAATAAATAGCAAATAAATACGAGAGTGGATCAGACACAATAAGATATTAAATGCGAGCAAGTATAAGTGTATACATATATATATATAAAAAGGATAAATACGTATAAATATAAAAAATATAAGTAAATATATAAATATATATAAAAATATGCATTTCAGCGATCTTAAAAGCGATAAAACCACACAAAATCGCATAAGAAGTCGCATAAAAATGGCATAAAAAGTCGCATCTAAAATATAGTAAATCATCCATAAAAACATATAAAATTATATAAGTATAATTGGTACTAATAGGCAGAGACCCATAAAATATATGTTTAAATCAGGATGATAAAAAATACGAGATATAAAATGGAGGGCATGTAAGATGTTGCTAGAATCAATAAATATATATATATATGCATATGTAAAATACAAACAATATAAATATAAATATAAGCCTAAAACAGAGCATAAAATTCATTTAATTCATTAAAATATGGTAACAGAGCCCTTGAGAGTATTCGGGACATAACTTGATCAATGGTCACTGATAAAACAATTTATGTCAAGGTCTACATTCAAACCTTTTGGCGACAAAGTGTCTACCAAGTATATCCATTCTGTCTCTTTCTTAGATAATTCACGTACCCGATTTGAACCTCTCCAATTGGGCTTGAGGTGGTCTATCCCCCAGAATTTTAACCCTGAGGGGTCCTGTTTATGATGATTCTTAAAGTGAAGGGATAAATTATGCTCTTTATATCCAAGTTTGATGTTTGCGATATGCTCAGCGATCCTGATACGTAGAAGCCTTTTAGTCCTGCCTATGTATATCAACTTGCAGGGACACTGAATCGCATACACAACATAAGACGTGTTGCAGGTAATGAACTCTTTTATTTTGAATTCATTGTTATTAGTGGTAGAGGTAAAGGTTTCTAATGCCCGTATCTGTACATTAACCTCTCTACATGCCCTGCACTTTCTGCATGAATAGAATCCGTCTTTGTCCCAAAACGATGGGTGTTTGGATGGGGGATCTAGAATCTTCTTTACGATTTTGTCTGCATGACTTGGTGCCTTTTTATAAATAAAACCTGGTATCTGTGGGAGAGCTGTTTTCAAAATCTTGTCCATCTGGAGTATATGCCAATGGGTCTGAAATATTGCTTCCACCTCTTTATATTGTGCATGGAAACCTGACAAGAAACTCCATTCTTGGCTGTTTCTGTTTGATGGGGTGGTTTTCTCTTCCAGTAGGCTATGTCTTGGCACCATAGAGACGTCATTAATCACTTTATCGAGTCGTTCTCCCTTGTAGCCCTTCTCCTCAAATTTTTTCTTAATTATAGATGATTGCGTGTTAAAATCAGACTCTTTAGTGCAATTTCTTCTAATCCTTGTAAATTGGCCTTTGGGTATGTTTTTAAGCCACATAGGGTGATGTCCACTCTGTATTGGGAGGTAGCTATTAGCATCTGTTGGTTTAAAAAAGACTTTTGTTTGTAGTTTGTTTGTTTCTCTAAAAATGGTCACATCAAGGAAGTTGATACTCTGTGTGTTTATTTCACTTGTGAGCACAATATTACTGGAGTTGCAATTCAGTTCAGTTAAAAATAGTTCCAATGATGCACGAGATCCCGACCATATAAAAAACAAATCATCAATATATCGTTTATATAAAACCAAACTTTCTTTTCTAAAAGCAAAAATGTTCTTATCTTCCCATTCACCCATGAAGAGATTTGCTATACTTGGTGCGAATCTGGCCCCCATGGCTACGCCTCTTTTCTGAGAGTAGAAGTGGCCACTATACCAGAAGTAGTTATGGCTTAAACAAAAGTCTAGTGCATACCGAAGAAAGCATTTTTGATTGTGATTTAGATCCTCTCTTTGGCTAAGAGCCCAATTTAGGGCCAGCAGCGCATCATCGTGTTGGATTATAGTGTATAGTGATGATACGTCTGCTGTGACCAGAAAGACTTCATCAATCCTCAATGGACACAAGCGGGTACCATACGGAAATAAACAAATAGAAACTCCATAGTGTATCACTCAAACAAAATTTAATAAAGATAAGAGGTTTACACTTACAGGAATGTAGTTAAAAGATAGCATGTAGATAAAAAGCCGGCCGGCTCGTGTTAGCTGCCCGTTGCTTCCGGGTCTAGCGCGGTGTTGTGGTGACGTCAGCACGCCGCTCTCCCTATGCCGTTTCGTCATCTTTGACGAAACGGCGTAGGGAGAGCGGCGTGCTGACATCACCACAACACCGCGCTAGACCTGGAAGCAACGGGCAGCTAACACGAGCCGGCCGGCTTTTTATCATCTTATATCCAGTGAAAACTACCTCACCTCCTCCTGAGACCCGTGGCTGGGGAGATAAGCCTAAGGCCCTTATGATCTCTCTGACAGGAGATCTTGCGATTTGGTAAGAGGCAGCTGTTCTCGGTGGTGGAGGCTTTTCTATCAGGCCACTTCTTTCCTTTGGGTGCTATATGAGTGGTGTCACCATTGGATTTCCTGAATTTTGACATATGGACATTATGTTGATCATTGAACTCTTTGCTCATTGATATGTTCACATTACTTCACGGTTCAATTTAGCTCTTGAGTGATATGTGGCGAAATGGGGCTTTCTTTACTTTGAATGTTTTCATCACTTAAATGTTCACCAATTTCCTCAGATTATGATATCAATATTTGTTAATATTTGATGTACAATTATATTTCTTATGTATTTATATCATTTTTTAATTTTGGTATAGCATTCTTGAGTATAGTTACCACACTCTATCACTGGTGTGTTTAATTAGTAGTTTGCAGCGCAGTCATTTCTTCTGTATATCAGGGTGTGCTTCTTCCCCACATGAGAGCTGTGATGTCCAGCAACATTCATATAGAAGTCATTTCCCGCACTCAAGGCACTAATACACCTCGAGGGTTGTGTGGGATCCCTGATGTACAGAAAGACAGGACTTCAGTGAGGAACAATTCCCTCACTCAGGACAGGAATATGGCTTCTCTCCTGTGTGAGATCTCTGATGTGTGGAAAGATTGCACTTCTGTGAAAAACATTTCCCGCACTCAGGACAGGAAAATTGCTTCTCTCCCGTATGACATCTCTGATGTTTGTAAAGACTGGATCTGTCTGAAAAACATTTCCCGCACTCAGAACAAGAAAATGGCTTCTCACCCCTGTGAGATCTCTGATGTGTGTAAAGATTTGACTTCTCTGAAAAACATTTCCCGCACTCAGGACAGGAATACGGCTTCTCCCCTGTGTGAGATCTCTGATGTCTGTAAAGATGGGACTTCTGTGAAAAACATTTCCCGCACTCAGAACAGAAATACGGCTTCTCACCCGTGTGAGATCTCTGATGTGTGTAAAGAATGGACTTGTCTGAAAAGCATTTCCTGCACTCGGGACAGGAATAAGGCTTCTCCCCGGTGTGAGATCTCTGATGTGTGGAAAGCCTGGACTTCTGTGTAAAACATTTCCCGCACTCAGGACAGGAGTGCGGCTTCTCCCCCGTGTGCAATATCTGATGGGTGTAAAGATGATGCTTCTGTGAAAAACATTTCCCACACTCAGGACAGGAATACGGCTTCTGCCCCGTGTGAGATCTTTTATGCACTTTAAGTTTGGATTTAGAAGGGAAACACTTCCCGCACTCAGTACAGGAAAGCCTCTTCTCTGTTGGAAGGACGGCACCGTCCCGCACAGTCTGAGGTTCCTCAGGATAAGAGGAATACGATGGTCCATCTACACTGTGTGGTGCCGGATGGACATTTGAGGTAGTCGGGTTTTCTCCTGGACTATACTGTGTGATGTCCTCATCTTCTACTTTACAGTCTGGAGACAAAGTGAGACAATCCTCTGAGGTTTTCCTCATCTCCCGTCCATCTACTAAAATAGAAATACAAAGATTATTACTAGACATGAGCAGATTGGTTCCCCTAAACCAGGACTCCGCCCACATCAGGCAGCTTTGTCTCTGAGGATCTTACAATTCCCCCCTCAAGGTAACTAGTAAATGGGTCCTCTGTAGGGCGGCAACTAATGATTATTTTCATAATTGATTTGCTTATTCATGAACCTTAGTCAGAGAGTGAGCAACAATGATGCCGTGTACACACGATCGGACTATCCGCCCGGCTTTCTGGCAGACAATCCGCTCGTCTGTGTGCTAGTCCGCCGGACTTTCCAAATGAACGGACTAGCCCACACGCGGACTTAAGTCCGTTCATTTTGAATGTGACTCCAGGTACGACGGGACTGACGAAGGAAGTCAATGTCACCGCCTTCATCGGCGAGATTGACACCTTGCGAGCCCCGTCGCCTGGTATGGGTTTTAAGGGTAACCCCTACGCCGAAAAAACAACGTGGGGGTCCCCCCAAAGTCCATACCAGACCCTTATCCAAGCACGCAGCCTTGCCGGTCAGGAAAGGGGGTGGGGACGAGCAAGCGCCCCCCCCCCCCCTCCTGAACCGTACCAGGCCGCGTGCCCTTAACATGGGGGGTGCTTTGGGGAAAGGGGGGCCCTGCGGCCCCCCCACCCCAAAGCACCTTGTCCCCATGTTGATGAGGACAAGGGCCTCTTCCCGACAACCCTGGCCCCCAGATCCTGGCCCCCCACTCTATGTGAGTGATTATGGGGTACGTCGTACCCCTACCCATTCACCTAAGGGAAAAAGTGTTAACTAAAAAAAAAAACACACTACAAGGGTTTTTAAAGTAGTTTATTACACAGCTCCGGGGGTCTTCTTCCGACTTCGGGGGTCTTCTCGCCGGACTCCTCTGCTATCTTCTGCTCTTTTTCCGCTCTTTTACTAGCGGAGGAGCCCGGCTTTCTCCTTCGTTGTCGCCGTCCGGGGGTCTTCTTCCGACCTCGGGGGTCTTCTTCCGACTTCTCCGCGCTTTCTGGCCTTTTCTCATGCTCTCCGGTTGTTCTGCCGGGCTCCTCCGCTATCTTCTGGCAGCTCTTTTACTAGCGTTGGCCCGGTCTTCTCGCTCGTCGCTGTCGCCGCCACCTTCTTCTTTCTTCTTCTACTCTTATTCCAATGTTGACACAACGCTCTCTCTTGCTGTAATGCCAGGGACACGTTGCACGGCGACTTATATAGGCATAAGGGGCAGGGTCACCGGGTGATGTCACATGGTGACCCCGCCCCTTATGACGTCACAGTCCCGGGGGATGCTGGGACATCATAAGGGGCAGAAAGTCTGTTTGTGTGTGGGCAATTTCGCTCGTTCGGAAAGTCCGGCGGACCTCCGCTGGATAGTCCGGCGGATTGTCCGCCGGATAGTCTGATCGTGTGTACGTGGCATGAGAACTGTCTTTTATAGGAGTGACAGTGATAAGGGGATTATAGGATGAGTGTCCCCACCCAGGCATGGGGCAGAAGATCCAAGGTACGTGCCTAGGTTGAGTAACGCCTATATTGAAAATGAACATTTTCCTGCCAGCTGAACCCCAGAATCTCCATAAATCCAGTCTAGATACATAAATTGTGTCTGCAGCACAGAGAAGGAAGATTATCCGAGAGAAATACAGGAATACAGGACAGGGAACACATCTCAGGAAAGTGACCAGGGGATTACAAAAACAGCAGAAAGAGGGCCCCTGGGTCAGTGTGATAATAAAAGCAAGTAACACTTTATTCAGATACACTTACATAAAAGTATCTTGCAGGCTGCACACCGGGTGGATGTGGATCACCAATCAAGCAGTCAGCCGTCATAAGGGAAAAAAGTTTAGCCTGAAGAAGGAGGCGGTGATTCTGATTTGGTCTCTTGCTAGCTCTGTGAGAGCTGGAGATGCTGTTGGTTATACACCTACATATAGAAAATGCAAATATAATACCGCGCTGTGGGCTCCGGCTCCGCGTGTGTGGGCTCCAGCTGACTTTTTTTTTCCAAAAGTCCGGCGGACTTTGAAAGAAGACTTGACTCAAAATTGCCTGCCGGACTCGGCTTTCCAGGGGATAATCAGCACGTCTGTATGCTAGTCCGCCGGACTTTCCAAATGAACGGACTAGCCCACACGCGGACTAAAGTCCGTTGATTTTGAATGTGACTCCAGGTACGACGGGACTAGCGAAGGAAGTCAATGTCACTGCCTTCATCAGCGAGATTGACACCTTGCGACCCCCGTCGCCTGGTATGGGTTTTAAGGGTAACCCCAACGCCGAAAAAACAGCATGGGGGTCCCCCCAAAGTTCATACCAGACCAGCAAGCACCCCCCCTTCCCGAACCGTACCAGGCCGCGTGCCCTTAACATGGGCGTGCCGTTAACCTGCGGTCCCCCCACCCCCAAAGCACCTGGTCCCCATGTTGATGAGGACAAGAGCCTATTCCCGACAACCCTGGCCGTTGGTTGTCGGTGTCTGCACGTGGGGGCTTATCAGAATCACCGTATGTGAATGAGTATGGGGTACCATTCACCTGAGGGAAAAAGTGTCAATAAAAAAAAAACACACTACACAGGTTTTTAAAGTAGTTTATTTCACAGCTCCGGGGGTCTTCTTCCGACTTCGGGGGTCTTCTCGCCAGACTCCTCCGCTATCTTCTGCTCTTTTACCGCTCTTTTACTAGCGGAGGAGCCGGCTTTCTCCTTCGTCGTCGCCGTCCGCGGGTCTTCTTCCGACTTTGGGGGTCTTCTTCTGACTTCTCTGCGCTTTCTGGCCTCTTCTCCCACTCTCCGGTTGTTCTGCCGGGCTCCTCCACTATCTTCTGGCAGCTCTTTTACTAGCGTTGGCCCGGTCTTCTCGCTCGTCGCTGTCGCCTTCTTCTTCCGATGTTGACACGACGCTCTCTCTCGCTGTAAGGCCAGGGACACGTTGCGTGGCGACTTATATAGGCATAAGGGGCGGCGTCACTGGGTGATGTCACCCGGGGGATGCTGGGACTGTGACATCATAAGGGGCGGAAAAGTCTCTTCGTGTGTGGGCAATTTTGCTTGTTCAGAAAGTCCGGCGGACCTCCGCTGGAAAGTCCGGCGGATTGTCCGCCGGATAGTCTGATCGTGTGTACGTGGCATGAGAACTGTCTTTTATAGGAGTGACAGTGATAAGGGGATTATAGGATGAGTGTCCCCACCCAGGCATGGGGCAGAAGATCCAAGGTACGTGCCTAGGTTGAGTAACGCCTATATTGAAAATAAACATTTTCCTGCCAGCTGAACCCCAGAATCTCCATAAATCCAGTCTAGATACATAAATTGTGTCTGCAGCACAGAGAAGGAAGATTATCCGAGAGAAATACAGGAATACAGGACGGGGAACACAGCTCAGGAAAGTGACCAGGGGATTACAAAAACAGCAGAAAGAGGGCCCCTGGGTCAGTGTGATAATAAAAGCAAGTAACACTTTATTCAGATACACTTACATAAAAGTATCTTGCAGGCTGCACACCGGGTGGATGTGGATCACCAATCAAGCAGTCAGCCGTCATAAGGGAAAAAAGTTTAGCCTGAAGAAGGAGGCGGTGATTCTGATTTGGTCTCTTGCTAGCTCTGTGAGAGCTGGAGATGCTGTTGGTTATACACCTACATATAGAAAATGCAAATATAATACCGCGCTGTGGGCTCCGGCTCCGCGTGTGTGGGCTCCAGCTGACTTTTTTTTTCCAAAATTCCGGCGGACTTTGAAAGAAGACTTGACTCAAAATTGCCTGCCGGACTCGGCTTTCCGGCGGACAATCCGCACGTCTGTGTGCTAGTCCGCCGGACTTTCCAAATGAATGGACTAGCCCACACGCGGACTAAAGTCCGTTGATTTTGAATGTGACTCCAGGTACGACGGGACTAGCGAAGGAAGTCAATGTCACTGCCTTCATCAGCGAGATTGACACCTTGCGACCCCCGTCGCCTGGTATGGGTTTTAAGGGTAACCCCAATGCCGAAAAAACAGCATGGGGGTCCCCCCCAAAGTTCATACCAGACCAGCAAGCACCCCCCCCCTTCCCGAACCGTACCAGGCCGCGTGCCCTTAACATGGGCGTGCCGTTAACCTGCGGTCCCCCCACCCCCAAAGCACCTGGTCCCCATGTTGATGAGGACAAGAGCCTATTCCCGACAACCCTGGCCGTTGGTTGTCGGTGTCTGCACGTGGGGGCTTATCAGAATCACCGTATGTGAATGAGTATGGGGTACCATTCACCTGAGGGAAAAAGTGTCAATAAAAAAAAAAACACACTACACAGGTTTTTAAAGTAGTTTATTTCACAGCTCCGGGGGTCTTCTTCCGACTTCGGGGGTCTTCTCGCCAGACTCCTCCGCTATCTTCTGCTCTTTTACCGCTCTTTTACTAGCGGAGGAGCCCGGCTTTCTCCTTCGTCGTCGCCGTCCGCGGGTCTTCTTCCGACTTTGGGGGTCTTCTTCTGACTTCTCTGCGCTTTCTGGCCTCTTCTCCCACTCTCCGGTTGTTCTGCCGGGCTCCTCCACTATCTTCTGGCAGCTCTTTTACTAGCGTTGGCCCGGTCTTCTCGCTCGTCGCTGTCGCCTTCTTCTTCCGATGTTGACACGACGCTCTCTCTCGCTGTAAGGCCAGGGACACGTTGCGTGGCGACTTATATAGGCATAAGGGGCGGCGTCACTGGGTGATGTCACCCGGGGGATGCTGGGACTGTGACATCATAAGGGGCGGAAAAGTCTCTTCGTGTGTGGGCAATTTTGCTTGTTCAGAAAGTCCGGCGGACCTCCGCTGGAAAGTCCGGCGGATTGTCCGCCGGATAGTCTGATCGTGTGTACGCGGCATGAGAACTGTCTTTTATAGGAGTGACAGTGATGAGGGGATTATAGGATGAGTGTCCCCACCCAGGCATGGGGCAGAAAATCTAAGGTACGTGCCTAGGTTGTGTAACGCCTATATTGAAAATCAACATTTTGCTGCCAGCTGAACCCCAGAATCTCCATAAATCCAGTCTAGATACATACATTTTGTCTGCAGCACAGCAAAGGAAGATTATCCGAGAGAAATACAGGAATACAGGATGGGGAACACATCTCAGGAAAGTGACCAGGGGATTACAAAAACAGCAGAAAGAGGGCCCCTGGGTCAGTGTGATAATAAAATCAAGTAACACTTTATTCAGATACACTTACATAAAAGTATCTTGCAGGCTGCACATAGGGTGGATGTGGATCACCAAACAGTCAGCCGTCATAAGGGAAAAAAGTTTAGCCTGAAGAAGGAGGCGGCACCTCGTAAATGTTTTGCGGCCCGCCCCCATTCTGACTTGGTCTCTTGCTAGCTCTGTGAGAGCTGGAGATGTTGTTGGTTATACACCTCCATATAGAAAGTGCAAATATAATACCGCGCTGTGCCCCTGGGAAAAGCAGCTAACACAGCAAGAAGACAATTGCAATACTAGTATTAAATGGAAAATGCAGCGCTGAAATTCTGAGTGAACAAAGTAAATCTCACAAATAATAAATACAAGTAATGTGGAACTCTAATGCGATAAATGTTCAGTAATTCTGTATAAAGAAAACACATAGACATTGAGTCCATAGGTGAAGTGAAAAACGTGATGAATCTGGATGGCCCTTAAAGCAACATTCGCCAATTGTTCATAACATCTTTAAGACATCTGAAAATGGTGAACGAATAATAGTCCACCACCGATAGGATGAAGACCTACCAGATGGTTTGAACTCAAAGGGACATACGTCCTATGAGTTAAACGGGCTTGTATTGGCAAATGCCAAAATTGGAGACATCCGACCTGGAGACCTTTGACACAGAAGCCAGGTCCTCACACAGTCATTGGGGTAGTAGTCTCCATAGAGGGTATTTCATAAGAAAATTGTATGGTTTCTCCCATATGTTCATGTATATATCGAGGAAAGGAGAACAAAAAAGGGCCATGTAGCGCAATTCCGTATAAAAATTAGAAATTTAATAAAGTTAAAAACC
The DNA here is from genome assembly GCA_028564925.1 of Lithobates sylvaticus. Classification (NCBI taxonomy): domain Eukaryota; kingdom Metazoa; phylum Chordata; class Amphibia; order Anura; family Ranidae; genus Lithobates; species Lithobates sylvaticus. The sequence goes on along the minus strand of CM053028.1, from coordinate 574,676,623 downwards.
TCCCATTTTTGAGAAGAATAAACAGCTCTTAAGAAATGTGTATGGTGGCAGTAGACAGTGGAGCCCGTTCTGATGCGTTTGGTCTAAATAGACATCATCAGGGGCGCCAGTCCACTGTAGCCATTCTGATTATATAAGAAATAATGGCCAATAATGAGAAACAGACCAGTGATGCGTCATCAATCTCGGAAGTGCAAATCAGCGATCACTTCCTGTGAAACAAAGATAGCAAATCGGCGTGCGTACCACGCCTCGCATTGGAATCACATTGAAACTGTAGAACACACGTGCGTGGAGACGTGCGCTCCACGCCTCGCTCCAAGGAAAGTGTATGGAAAAGCAGGATGCACGTCAAGCCCACCAATGAATGGCAAGGCGCACATACAGCCCCTAGAGAAAACTAGAAGGACACGCATCACACACCTCTCTCGCATATTTTTCTACTAATTTTGACATGGTAGTAGCTATAAAGTCCCATATATAGGGGGTTCTCTATTTCTCTCGCAAGGAGAGACATGCGCCAAATAACCCACAGAGGGAAGGCACAATGACGTACACACCATGCCCCCCCCCCCAAGAGGGGGAGCGAGGACATGATGTCCAAACATGCCTTAAAGTGCCTGTACTGATAAAAATATAGGGGTTGTGATTAACAGTCCAACAATAGTTAATAGTAAACGCCCAGAAGGACAGTGAATGGCCAGAACCCACAAGGGCACGTCCACATGCCCTAATGGTTAAATCATAGAAAAATATGAGCCCATGTAATAAAATTAAGAAAAATAAATAAATAAAAAATAAAACTATTTGTAAACCCATGTAATATTCGTAACATATAACTGACCAGTCCATCAGCCACATGGAAAACAAGAAAATAAATAAATGCATTTGGAAAATAACGCCAATAAGTAAATATGTAATGAATGAGATTGAACCTAAATCTAAATTGAACCTAAATGTAAGTTATGACAGTCCAGCGGGCTGATACTAATCTGGGGTCAACAACTATACACATTGTTCAGCAAAAAGCAAAATAGATCCCTAAAAGAGATAAAATTAAACATAATAAATAACATAAAAGAAAGGGGAAGTCCCAGAATACCACATACATTGAAGATATTAAAATCTTAGAATATGATTGTCAATTTTTACACCCTATTGATGAATGCGTTAATGTCCACTCCATGTTCATGCCGAGTGGGAAGTGGGACTGTAACTCATAAATCCAGAAGGTCTCTAAACGTGAGACGCCTCTCATGGCACCTCCCCTCCAAGGGGGAATATACCTGTCAATAACTAAGAATTCAGTCCCTTTGGGATCTCTATTGTGACACTGTCTGTAGTGCCTAGGCACACTACGTTTGGTATCCCCACTTTTGATCAAGGCAATGTGTTCACTGACTCTGATGGAGAATGTTTGAATCATTCGGCCAACATATTGTTTGCCACACGGGCAGGTGATCAAATAGACAACATGTTTGGTCGCACAATTGCAGAAATGTTTAATCTTTTTTTCTCCTCTTTCTTTCTCTCTCCTTTTTTTCTCCTCTGAATTCTCCTCCCCCTCTGGATGCTCTCTTAGGTCAGGACCTCTTTTTCTCGCCTGGGTGTCCTCGTGAAAAACCTGATTACCATAGGTATTAGGGTTATGTTGGTTATCCATATGGAGATTGCTTGTAGGCTCCTTCTATGTATGACTGATAATCCTCATTATGTAGATCTCTAGGTGGAGAATACCTATTATGGGTAGTCATAGGAGGGCGGTTATGGTGGCGGATGTCGGATGTCTCCAATTTTGGCATTTGCCAATACAAGCCCGTTTGACTCATAGGACGTATGTCCTTTTGAGTTAAAACCATCTGGTAAGCCTTCCTCCTATCGGTGGTGGACTATATTCAGACATTGTTCCAATATTGTTTTATTATTCATTCACCATTTCCGAATGTCTTAAAGATGTTATGAACACTTGGCGAATGTTCCTTTAAGGGCCATCTGGATTCATCACGGTTTTCACTTCACCTATGGACTTAATGTCTATGTGTTTTCTTGTTGATTTTTTTATACAGAATTACTGAACATTTATCGCATTAGAGTTCCACATCACTTGTATTTATTATTTTTGAGATTTACTTTGTATACACCTCCATATGGCAGGTCTGAGCTTATCCCCACAGTGGTCTTCTCACCCCTTGTGACGGCTGACTGCTTGATTAGTGATCCACATCCACCCTGTGTGCAGCTTGCAAGATACTTTTATGTAAGTGTATCTGAATAAAGAGTTACTTGCTTTTACTATCACACTGACCCCGGCGCCCTCTTTCTGCTGTTTTTGTTTGTCTGAGGGAACTCCCATTTCCTGCTGAGGAGCTGCCGGTGACTGTGTGTGCAATCCCCATCCACCTGTGGATCCATCCGTCCTGTGGACTTCTCCTTGATATCCCTTACTACTATGGACTGTATGGACTAATTCTTATTAATTCATTTTGGGTATATATTGTTGTTTCTCCCCTCCCTGTTATTGATACCTTAAGATCCACCTTATAGCTGCCAGTGAGCGCTGACTCACACACTACCTGACAGTTCTGTGTGATACATTGCAGGATATTACAGGCTGATATCCCTCAGTCCCCGTCCTACTCTGGACCAATCAGTGAGCAGTATGGGTGGAGGAATGTATTTAGTGTTAATGACCCACCTGTGCTGATCTCTGTAGGAGTGTCCTCCTCTATAAATGTCCCCGTTATTCCATCCTCCTCCATAGACTGCTGATCATCCCTCACATACCTCTCTTCTTCTTCTTCTGCTTTAACCTCAAATTCTATATCGATTGGATCTCCACTCTAAACCAAGAAAATGAGAGAGAATATCATCTGTAAAATATAAGCTCACATAAAAAGTCCTCCATAAGTCCGTGTTCTAGATCAGGGGTCTCCAAACTTTGAAAGCAAGGGGCCAGTTTTTGTCCTTCAGACTTTAGGGGGGCCAAACTGTGGCCAGTAGCAGTGGAAATTGTCCTGGCATCAGTGGGCATAAACATCTCCATATTTGGTCTTAGTGGGAGGAATAGTGCCCCATCGTTGGCACCTTTAGAAGAAATGGTGCCCCATTATTGGTGTCAGTGGGAGAAATGGTGCCCCATCCTTGGTATTAGTTGTCAGAATAACTTCTCATATCAGTGAGAGGAATAGTGCCCCAAGGGCCGGATAAAGGCAAGCAAAGGGCCACATCTGGCCACAGTTTGGAGACCACTGTTCTAGATGCTCCGTCCCACCAACCTTGTAACAGTGAGGGATGGTGTGATCTTCCTGTGTGGAATCCCGGGAATACAGAGGATGGGGACATCTCTCTGGTGGGTTCCTGGTATTAGATTGCACCATCATATCCTTGTGTGCATCTGAAAGTTCCTCCATCACACCATACTCCTCATCCTCCTCTTTATACTCTTCTTTAACATCAATATTATCATCCCCGAGGTTTCCACTCTGAATATATAATAAAACATTCATTGTAACAATCATGCTGTGTATAAATCAGAACTACCAATAATTGTCAATCATCTACCTGATGATGGTGGGGGATGGTGTGACCTTCCTGTGTGGAATCCCGGGAATACAGAGGACGGGGACATCTCTCTGATGGATTTCTGTAGCTGGATGACTCCACCATGGTGTCCTGGTACAGATCTTTGTGTCCTTTAGGAAACTCCTCCATCACCCCATCCTCATCATCCTCCTCTTTTATCTCTTCTTTAACTTCAACTTTAGAATCTCTCAGGTTTCCACTCTGAATATATAATAAAAATAACATCAATTGTAACAATGCAGATAATGTACAGATCCTAATGATACTATCAGTGATTGTTCCTCATCTACCTGATGATGGTGGGGGATGGTGTGACCTTCCTGTGTGGGATCCCGGGAATACAGAGGACGGGGACATCTCTCTGGTGGGTTCCCATTACTGGATCCATCTGTAGGAAACACACACACTGACTGAATACATTGTTTCTATGTGTTTATCAGATGATGGGGGATCTAGGTGGACCCTCCGTACTGCTCTCTCCTTTACAATAAAGTCTCCTCTTACCCGGTGATGTGAGGGGCGGCTGATGGTCCATCATGACGTCCTTGTAGAGATCCTTGTGTCCTTCTAAATACTCCCACTCCTCCATGGAGAAATAGACAGTGACATCCTGACACCTTATAGGAACCTGACACACACAATGATACAGTCACCATCCAGACACATCTCTTGTCTGTTACTGGATAATGTCCCAGAATTCCCAGCACCGCTCACCTCTCCTCCATCATCTCTCTGGTGACTTCTAGAATCTTCTTTGTATTTCTCTATTCTATCAGGGAGGGAGGTGGAGGCAATGTGATGGTCATATGATCTCCAGACTTCACAGGAGGAAAACTCTAGATCTGAACACAAGAAGTAAAATCAAACGACATTCCCAGAATCCTCCTCACCTCACCATTCAGGTCTCCATTTTTTATCAAAACCCCACTGGGATATAGTTTACCCAGACAGGGTCCTCCATTCTGTAGGTTAAAAGCATGTTGCAAGGAATTCTGGGACCAACAATCTTGCTTTGCTTGTGAAAGGGACATTGGATCTGTGAGGTCAGTGTGATGTCATAGAATTATCTGACTCTGGATAAAGGGACATTGGGAGGAGAAGTTGTGAGGTCAGTGTGATGTCATAGTGTGATGTCATTCATATACGATTCTCGCTGATTGGAGGGACATTGGGACTAGGAGTTGTGAGGTCAGTGTGAGGAGCTGGGAGGCCAGTGTGATGTCATATTCTCTGACTGGGATTGGAAGGAAATAGGGAGGAGGGGCTGTGAGGGGCGCTCTGTGAGGTTTCTGTACATAAAATATTTTTTCCCAGATGCGTCCCACCTCTCCCAAACTGAAAGATGAACTTTGTCTTTGGGCTTTGTCAGGACACATCATATTCCTGTGATCTTTGTGTACTCCGGAGACTTTACTGATCACATTTTAGGATGAATATCTGAGACTGGGATCATTATGGAGAGCTTAGTATTCAGGACTACAACATTTTTTTTTTTCCTTTTTGAATCTTATAAAAAAAAAAAGACATAAATATTCCAATCCCCCCTAAATAACCCCATCCCCCACCACTAATTAAAAAGTCAAATAACCCGTTAGTATAGACTGATTAGGGGAGAAGGTGATTGGTGGGAAAGGTAACACATCTCCAAAATGAAGAGAATGTTCCGGCCCCATAAGTGGAGAAATGTTCTGCCTCTGATGGGGTTCATCTACATTTCCACACTATATATGTGTGTATCATCATCTGCTGGAGATAAAAGACATCACAGTGACTATGGAGGAAGAGGACGGACATGACGGGGGGTTACTGGGTGTAAATAGAAAATAAGATCTTATTACCTCCTCTGCTGCCACTTCCAGCAATGTTTTCTCCCTACTTCCTCCCGACACACCTCTCACCTGGAACTTCCTGTCTGTACCTGAACTCACTTCCTGTCTTCCATAGAGACGTTCTGTCTGGGTAGAATTGAGATCTCCACCTTGTGGAGCTCAGAGGAACTGCAGCCTTGAGAAACGTCTCGTAGTGTGAACACGGCCTTGTGCTGTGTGTGTATGTACTGTATATCCTTATCCACTTCAGCCCCGGAAGAATTTACCCCCTTCCTGACCCAACAATTTTTTGCGAAACGGCACTACGTCGCTTTAACTGACAATTGCGCGATCACCTCTGCGTTTTTTTTTGCGCTGTGAACAAAAAAAAAAGAGTGAAAATTTTGAAAAAAAAAACACTATATTTTTTTACTTTTTGCTATGTAGCACTGGCTGCTGACGAGCAGGCACTATTGTTTTTCAAAAATTAAGTTGCCTGAGGCCACAGTTGGGCTTCAGGGTAATTTCTCTAAATTTCTGGTTTCAGTACCAGTCCAGCTAGGTTGCACTGGGTTCTCCTTGACCGCAGGTGTTGCTGTCACCACCGGCAAGAGTAGAAACGCAGTCTAGCTGGATGCATTGAATGCCACTTACTGCTCGGAACCAGCCCAGTGGGAGTGTTTCTCCCACTGTGCATTTTGGGGGGGTGGTATTTAAGGTACCGATGCCATACTTGAAGGGGTTTATTTTCTGTCTTTTTGGTTCTGGTGGTCCTCCTGACCCAGCCCCATGGCCCTCCTGGCCTGGGGTGCGGAACTATGCATTCGGTGTCTCGGGGGTTGGCCCGAGGCGACGCAACTGAAGGGATAGGCCCGAGTGAATTTCGGAGCCTACTGATCCAGGGATGGTCCGGTGCCGTCTCATCTGAAGGGAGAGGCCCAGCAACTGAAGAACCCCAGGGGAGGACTCTTTCAGGAGAAGACCGTGCGCAGGGCTGGTTTCTCTGGAGGAGCCTGGAGACTTAGTTGAAAGGACGCAACCTGGATCAACACTCATACGGTATCGCCAGATCGGCTGAGAGAAACTGGTACCGTATGTCAGTTCTTTAAATTCATCCAAATCCCTCAGTAACGCTCAAGTGTAACTCACAAGTCTGTGGCAGAGACTTTACCGAGCATCTCACCGTCTGCTAGGCCTAGTGAGAGAGGCCTATCCGTGGGTTGCTGGATCCAGTTTGTGGAACAGTTTTATCCTCTGGATTCTTCAAATACCTTCACCCTGCAATTTAAGTGCCTGAACTCCCCCCTAACCCTCTACCCTTTATCAAGAGACTTTGTCTTTTTTCTAAATAAACAACCCAAAAGAGGATTCAGTGTCAGTTTCAACATTCTTTGGGCCACTTTCCACGGGATCCCCAAGACGGAGAAGCAAGCAGGCGAGGTAACGGTAAGCCCAAATAAAACCAGCAGCTCCTTCGGGGGTTAGTGCTACACTATAATAAATATCCCAATTTTTTTTCCCTCAGTTTAGGCCGATATGTAATCTTCTACATATTTTTGGTAAAAAAAAAAAAAAAATCGCACTAAGCGTATATTGATTGGTTTGCGCAAAAGTTATAGCGCCTACAAAATAGGTTATTGATTTATGAAATTTTTATTATTTATTAATAATGGTGGCGATCTGTGATTTTTAGTGGGACTGCGACATTGCAGCGGACAGATCGGACACTTTTTTGAAACCATTGACATTTCTACAGCGATCAGTGCTATAAATAGCCACTGATTATTATTATTATTATACAGGCTTTATATAGCGCCAACAGTTTGCACAGCGCTTAACAAAATGAAGGCAGACATTACAGTTACATTACAATTTGGTACAAGAGGAATCAGAAGGCCCTGCTCACGGATCTGGAAAATACTGTATAAATGTCACTGGCAGGGAAGGGGTTAACACTAGGGGGGGATCAAGGGGTTAAATGTGTTCCCTCACTGTGTGTTCTAACTGTGGGGGGATGGGACTGACTGGGGGAGTAGACCGATCAATGTTCCTATATACTAGGAACACACAATCTGTCTCCTCTCCCCTGACAGGACGTGGATTTATGTGTTTACACACAGATCCACGTTTCTGCTCCGTCAGGAGCGATCGCGGGTGCCCAGTGGACATTGTGGCTGCCGGGCGCGCGTATCAGCTCCTCAGGGATGCGGCGGGCGTGCCCGTGCGCCCCCTGTATCCCTTAAAGTGCCCGCCGTACAGCTACGGCGATTCACGCAGGGGAGCCATTCTGCCGCCGTCAAACGACAGCAGGCAGTTGGCATGTGGTTATAGATGGGTTATCTCCACTCCCACCAAAGGGGGTAGAGATATATTACTGCCTAGTCCAGCCTCTCTCAGCCAGGGTTCCTCCAAAGGTTTCTAGGGGTTCGTTGACTAATAAACAATTTCTGCAAATAATAATGGTCTAGAACTAGATGAGGGTGTGTTTCTCTGCACACCAAAAGGCCACTTAACTAAAACTTAACCTTTATTGTAAATCATAAAAAGTATGTAAATGACCATATCAGGTATACCTATAGGATGAGGTCAATGTCATTATATATGAATTAACGTTTTATCTCTATATAGTAATATTAACATCTAGAAAGTTTAAATAGTGAAACTTCTCTTGATATATACATATAGACAATATGAGGGTTATAATCTCCTCCTACATTCAATATAAGGCTCCAGGCTGTATAGAGGATATGTAAATTCAAGGTCTACTCACCAATAGATGAGTGAGATGGGGGTATACCTGTCTCTCCTCCCATCTATTGGTCACATATAAAAATGAGATGAACAGAAAAATATAAAGTATGCCAGTAAATAATGTCTTACTGAAGATATGGGGTATCGACCAAAATGAGGAGTGGTGAGTGAGGAGTGTGCGAGCGCTGTGTGAGCTCCTCCACCCTCCACCCGACCGAGCAAAACACTGGAGTATGCTTTCGTGAGGCCCGTCTATTCCCGCCCTTACTAACCCTCTAATCCTCTGTGGATAGTCCTGGAGTCCCGGAGTGCCTTCCGAGGTCAGCCCGAGCCTGAGCTATCTAGCGCAGCATCGCCGTAGCAGAGACAGCCGAGCCCGAAAGCCAAGCCGAGGGTGACGTCACACGCTGTCTCCGGCTCGCCGCTCGTGTTGGAGGGAGGAGAGCGGCGGGAGATTCAAACGGATAGACCGGCTTTCTGAAATAGCTGGTGCGGCTGGTGCCGCTGAGTGAAGTACAGGACACCGGAGGAGGGGAGAAAAGCCTAGGGGGCTTTCTGGATGTCTGGATGTTTGGATGAAAACCTCTGCCTTTGAAGACCCTCTCAAAATCTACAGAGAAGGTGAGAGGATAACATAATAGGAGCGCTGCACAGGTACCTGTTTATTTTACAGCACAAGTGAAAGACTGTTTTTCTGGGCGCTATGCATATATATCTGAACTCTCCTTAATGGCAAATTGAGGACTGCTATTTTGCAAAGAAAAATATAAGCTGTGTGCCAGGTTAGGCATCTGTGCTGGTTTATCCCTTTTTTTTTTTTTTTTTTTTTGGCTGCAAGCAGAGGAGCGTCATCTGCCCCCCTTCTTCCTTTATTTCTCCTTTATAAACTCAGCTCCTTTCTAAAGGAAACCTCACTATAGAACATTAATTGTGTGCTGTGTGCTGTTTATATAACCCCGGTCCTTTGAGGACTATTTTTATTGCCAAAAAATAAAAAATATATGTCATGCTGTGCAGCTCTGCCGGGTTCCACCGTTAGTGGATAAGGACTGTCTCCCCCCTTTTTTTTTTTTTCTTTTTTTTTTTTTTTTTTGGTTGTTTTTTTTTTTTTTTTTTTTTTTTTTTAAACACTACAGGGGGGTGCATATATGCTGAGTTCTTCTTCTAAAAACTGCAAAATTGAAGACTGCTTTTTTTTGCCCAGAATACAAACTGTGCTGAGCGAAATACATGTGCTGTGCTCTTTTTTCCTAAATGATAATCTGAAGACCATCTTACCGCCAAAAACACAGGTTGTGCGTGATAAGTATATGCTATTAGTTCTCTTTTAAAGGCAACCTCAGGACGGCTTTTATATATAAATGCAATTTAAAAAGACCTCTATCTGCAAAACTGCAGACGGTGCAAATCTTTGCTAAACAGCTGGGCGGGCCTTTATTTTCAACTACTTTGCAAAATACAAGGGCAAGGTGACAATATGTCAGCCAGGAGAAGGATAGACGAACAAACCAACCAGGAAAACGTTGGGACACAATCACTAAGATCAGCCAAAGATAAGGACAAGGAAAAAGGGGTCCAATCTATAACAGCAAATGGGGCATCAGCCGCAGCAAAGCTGGAAAAATACGCCCACAATACAGATCACACCCCCACTAAAGGAGGACAGCAAGCTCAAGTTAAAATGCCAACCGATAGAAAGAGCCAAGGACAATCAAGTAACCTAGTAGTGGCCCCAAGTGGGGTAAAGAATTCAACCAACAAAAATCTGGGAGCCCCTGGAAAATTAGAACCGGCTTCGGTTCAAGTATTAACAGAAGAAGGGGGGCCGACATTAAAGGACGTATTGGCGGCAGTTAATATATGCAAACATTCCCTAGGGGAATTATGTAGCCAAATGAAAGATATTAAAGATGAATTGTCCCTGATGCGCCAGGAGCTTGAAAAGACGGCTGACAGAATAACAGCAACTGAAGGGAGAATTAGTCAAATCGAGGATGACATGTACCCATTAAATCAAGAGGTTAAAAGTCTAAAAGAGCAGTCGGATAAATTTGCAGGAAAACTGGATGAATTGGAAAACAGACTCCGAAGGGATAATGTGAGGCTGGTAGGCCTACCAGAAAAGAGCGAAGGATCTGATTCGATCGTATTTATGGAAAAATGGCTCATTGAAGTATTTGGAAGAGAGACATTCTCACAACAATTCTCGGTCGAAAGGGCGCATAGAGTCCCGTCCAGACCTCCACCCCAAGGAGGGCACCCTAGATCTATGTTAATGAAATTTTTGAACTTCAAAGATAAAGTGACGCTTCTCCGCAGGGCTAGAGAGATGGGGAACATTTTCTTTAATGGAGTTAAAGTTTCATTATATCCTGATTTTTCACCCGATTTGCAGAAGCGTAGAGCAGGTTTTATAGAGGTTAAACGTAGACTCCAGAAATTTGATGTCACTTATGCATTACTGTACCCAGCCCGGCTACGTGTGGTAGCTTTGGGAGAGACCTTCTTTTTTGACTCCCCTGTAAGCGTGACAATATGGCTGGAGGATAAAAAAGACCAACTAATAACCAAAACGAGGGGATAATAAGGTTAAGGGAAAGGGAATAAACATAGAGGGATGGGAAGGGATGTGTTCTTAGAGATGTGTGTTTCAGAGAAATTTAATGTGTGTGTATATATACGGAGTGGAGGGTGGTGAGAGTCACATAGCACGAAAGGGAGGATATGATTGATTGGGGAGAGGGGGAGGGAGAGGGGAGGGTGGTAGGTACGGGAGGAGGGCGGAGGGTGGGAGTGGGTTTGTATACAAGAGAGGGGGAGGGGGAGGGGAGGGGGAAAGGTATGGGATGCTTGGTAAGGGTCACAAAAAAAGCCTCTGGGGATAACCTAGAATGGTACATGGGGGGAGGGGGGAGGTGGGGTCATCGATGTAAAAATTGGAAAAAACATGTAACACATATGAAAGTAAGCGGCAAGCAGAAAACACTTATAGATAAATATTTAGAGGAAAGTTTCACATTTTCTCACTTAGAAAGACATATCGAGATACGATGCAAAATTTGGGAGGGAAGAAAAGAGAAAAGAAAAGAAAACACTGATAAATATATAGAAGAAAGATTCACATTTTATCACATAGTGGGAAATATTAAGATAGGCAAAGGATTTTTTATATACCTTTGTTTTTCTTCACAAGGGTTTTTCCCTCTTGTTAAAAATCTCTCTTCCCTTTCTCTTTTTTTTTCCCTCTCTAGTTCCTTTTTTTTTTTTTTTTTTTTTTTTTTTTTTTTTTTCCCCCCTCTCTCCCTTTTCCCCCTCTCTCCTTGGTGTTATGTTCTAGGCATCCATCAATAGGGATTCCATCTTCTATTGCTTTCTTTTCTTGATAGCCTATGCAGACTAGGGTAATTAATATCGGTTCCTGGAATGTACGGGGGTTGGGTACACCGGCTAAGAGAGCAGCTGTGGTAGAGACCCTGGAAAGGAGCGATGTAGGATTGATCTGCCTACAGGAGACACATTTAACCCAAGATACTAAATTATTAAATCAGAGTAAAAAATATCAACATCAATACCACTCGGTACACACCTCCTACTCAAGGGGAGTGGCGGTGATGGTAAAAAAAGAGGTGGGCTTCACCTGTCGGCAGACCAGTATAGATAGGGAAGGACGGTATATTTTCCTGCATTGTGTAATAGAAAATCGAGAATATGTTCTCGCCAATATTTACATCCCCCCTCCGTTTAAGCTTGATGTGATGTATAGCCTAATGGAATTTTTATCAGACAAAGCTGGGATACCAGTCATAGCAGTAGGGGACTTTAACGAGGTTATTAATAAAAAATTAGACAGGTTTCCTTTAGGTACACAGAGGCAGAAGGTAGATGAGAGCCGATTACACCAGTTCTTGCAAGAAGTGGGGCTGTTTGACATGTGGAGAGTGAGAAACCCGGGGGTGCTGCAATTCTCGTGTTTCTCAAGTTCCTACTCTACTCTTTCACGGATCGATTTAGCCTTGGGAAACGGAGAAGCATGCCAAACAGTAAGGGATATTGAATATCAGCCTAGGGGGGTATCGGACCATGCCTTGTTGATTGTCTCAATAAATTTAGAAGGGAAAAGACCTCCCAGAACATGGAAAATGAATCCAGTCTGGTTCGAAATAATAGGGGATCCAAATGAGGTGCTGTTAAAACTGGAAGAATTTATAGAGTTTAACAAAGAGACAGTGACAAGAGGAGTAATGTGGGATGCACTGAAGGCCTATCTGCGAGGTATCCTTATTCAACTAGTCTCAAAAATCAAAAAATCCTCAAGAGAATGGGAAAAAAATAGTAAGATGGAGTTGATGAAAGCAGAAAGAGAATACGTTGAAGACCCCACCCCAGAAAGACAAAGTAGATGGCTAACTAAACAACAGGAATACAAAGAAGTAATTATTAGGAAATCAGAGAATAAAAGACTGTTTCAGAAACAGGTGGCTTATGGGGAGGGGGAAAAGGTCGGAAAGATGTTGGCACAGTTAGTGAGAGCTAACTCCCCTCCCTCCACCGTCCCTGCGATTAGGACGGAGAAAGGAGAAATCTCATTAAAGACGTCAGTAATTACAGAGACTTTTAGAATATACTATGACAAATTATATAAATCGCGGGGGACGATGGAGGAAGGGGAAGCGGACACATTTTTTAGTAACGCTGAAATTACGGCTCTCACTGAAGAAGAAAGGGAGGCAATGGAGGCACCGTTAACGCTGGAGGAAATCCAGCTGGCGGTAAAAGAAATGGCCAATCAGAAATCACCAGGACCAGATGGTCTCCCCGCGGAAACCTATAAGCAATATGGGAAAATTCTACTGCCAGAACTTCTTAAGGTATTAAATTGGGCAAAGGAGGAGGGGAAGTTGCCAACGTCTATGACAGAGGCAACGATAATAGTTCTGCATAAAGAGGGGAAGGACCCATTAGAGACCAAGTCTTATAGACCGATTTCCCTACTCTGCTCGGATGCTAAAATATTAGCTAAAGCAATGGCAATTAGATTAAACAAAATTATCTCTAGATTAATACATCCTGATCAAACAGGGTTTATACCCTGTAGGTCTACTAGTATGAACATTAGGAGACTATACCTTAATTTACAGATACCAATAGAGAACACGGGTACAAGGGCAGTCATGGCGTTGGATGTGGTTAAAGCTTTTGATAGCTTAGAGTGGGGATATTTATGGCGAGTCTTAAAGGAATTTGGATTTGGCCCCTCATTTATTAAATGGATTAAAACCCTGTATAAGAGTCCCAGTGCTAAAATTAGGGTTAATGGTGAGTATTCCGAGGGGATTCAATTGGAGAGAGGGACAAGGCAGGGCTGCCCATTGTCCCCCCTGCTCTTCGCGCTTGCAATGGAACCCTTAGCAAGTGTAATTAGATCAAACACAAATATGCAGGGGTTCCGAAGAGCAGGGGGTGAAGAGAGAATCGCACTGTATGCGGACGATGTCCTTCTCTTCCTGGGGGATACGGGGCAATCCCTCAGGCAGGTGATGAACATCCTCACGGACTTTGGTAAAATCTCAGGACTCACCATAAACTGGGAAAAATCTGCATTATTGCCTATAGATCCTCTAGGGAACCAGAACGTGCAGGATATTTCACAGCTAGAGGTAGTTGAACAAATGAAATACTTAGGCATATATATAACAAGGAACCCTAACAATTACATAAATGATAATATAGTACCGCTTTTAGCTAGATTTAAAAGTAAAATTGCAATCTGGAGACGTCTCCCATTGTCGATCGCAGGGAGGTGTAACCTAATCAAAATGGTATGGCAGCCACAGCTTCTGTACCTGCTGCATAACTGTCCAATATGGATAGATAAAAAATGGTTCAGAAAGATAGACACGTTGTTTAGGGAACTTATATGGAAGGGAGGTCAGCCTAGGATTGGGTTACAAATACTACAACTAGCAACAAGAAAGGGAGGAATGGCAGTACCGCATCCACGGAGCTACTTCCTAGCAGCCCAACTGCAACATCTAGGAACTATGACAGGAGGAAGCAACAAGGAATTAATGATTGCAGGAACCCCGCACAAATCAATAGTAGAAGCCCTTGAGGCAAATTCCTTTCTTTACAGAATCCCCACGGTGAAACTGGCCTTAAAAGTGTGGAAGGCAGTAAAAGTAGTAAAAGGGTTAGAGGGTATGACAAAATACACCCCCCTCTGGAATAACAAAAACTTACAGGAAGTAGAAAAGATAGGGAAAATTAGAGAGTGGGAAATAAAAGGGATAGATAAGTTGGCACAGATGTACGAGGGCAAGGTATTGAAGACATTTACAGCACTGCGTGCGGAATATGATATACCCAAACATTCCTTCTATAAATATCTACAAATTAGACACGCTTTAAATAGTCAATTTAAGAATCAAGATCCAATTTGGAACAACTCCCCAGTGTATCAAAGAATAGGCTCCCAAAACAAGAGTAGAGGATTTATAGCAGAAACTTATTCACACATATGCGAAGGTAGCTTAGAAAATCCAGAACAGCTTAAGTGTAGGGGGAAATGGGAGAAAGAATTTGGAACGTTCTCAGATGAACAGTGGCTGAGGATATTGGAGAAAGGACACGTGGTATCGGTCTCGCCTGCTCAGAAGGTCTCATATTTGATGTTGCTACACAGGACATACTATACACCTAAGAGACTATATGAGTTCGGATTGAGAACAGATGCCAGGTGCCCTAGGTGCCAGGATACTGGGGATTTAGCACATATGGTATGGAAGTGCCCAAAACTGCACCGTTACTGGACTGAAATCCTTAACATCCTGGACACCGTATTAGAAGTTAGACTGGAAATGAACCCCAGACTGTGTATAATGGGATTGGATGAGGGGATAATTGGTGGTCCCTCTGTAATCAACGCTGTGATGAGAGGCTTGTTCCAGGCGAGAAAATTAATAGCGCAGAGGTGGCAAGCTGAGAAACCCCCAACGGTAGGAGAATGGAAAAGGTTAACAACAGAAACAGTATGGAAAGAAAGAACAGTGTATATAAGGAGAGGAAATCTGAGAGAGTTTGAAGCTATGTGGAGACCATGGTTGGATAAATTGGAAAACCCACTATGGGGTGGGGGGAGAGAGGGGGAGAGGGAATAAGTCGGGTGTCAAGAGGGAGGATCGGGAAGGATAAAGGGGACTAAAGGTTGAAGGGTACTCCTTGCAAAGGGTGAGAAGTGGAATTTTTTTTCTTTTTTTCTTTTTTAAATGTATGTACTATGTAAGTAAAGAATGTACTTTGTATAATAATGAAGAAAATAAATAAAGATTATATAATTTAAAAAAAAGAAGATATGGGGTATCTGTCTTCTGCCCTATGAAATGATCTCTCAGATATGTAATATGGGTACAACTCATCCACGTGGACACAAATAACCACTGCTGGACGAGCCCCATGTATCACCATATCAACAAAAATACTTCTCTCTTAATCAAGACTGCATTGACACAAGACATGGGATGAGATACTCCCTGTATATATACATCGGGGGGTCTGTGTGCTGTTTTGGAAATTATAAGTGTATGAGTATGATCTCAGGTATTAGTATGAAGACATGTCTGATGAAGGGAACTAAGGGGACTACCTACAGAAAATTCATGGGATGAATGTGACAAACATTCATCCAGTCATTACATATTCTGACCATAATGTAGCAAAGTGATTTCCTATGATTGTCAACTCCATCTAGTGACCATAATGGGGTATTTTTCCTGACATGCCTCCATTAGTAAAAATAGCACAATACCACATTATGACCAATTAGTGTATGAAATAAAATACATACAATATTCATCTTAGCTGTTTGAATGCCGCTCACATTCATTGAACTCAAAAAAAAATTCAATAGACCTCTAATGCCGCGTACACATGGTCGGACTTTTCAATGGCAAATGTGCGATCGGAGCTTGTTGTCGGAAATTTCCGATCGTGTGTAGGCTCCATCAGACATTTTCCATCGGAATTTCTGTCACAGAAAATTTGAGATCTGGATCTCAAATTTTCCGACAACAAAATCAGTTTTCGTAAATTCCGATCGTGTGTACACAATTCCGACGCACAAAGTTCCATGTATGCTCGGAATCAAGCAGAAGAGCCGCACAGGCTATTGAAGTTCATTTTTCTTGGCTCGTCGTATGTGTTGTACGTCACCACGTTCCTGACGTTCGGAATTTCCGACCAACTTTGTGTGACCGTGTGTATGCAAGAGCATACACAACATCCGTCGGAAAAAAAAAACAAGGATTTTGATGTCAGAATGTGCGATCGTGTGTACGCGGCATAAGTGTTTGTGAAATCTTACACCACAAAATGTACTCTATTTGTCTATGTCTATTTTTCAATATAAGGTAATGACTCAATTTTTATTTTTCTCCTGCTATCAATGGCCAACACGGTACAACACTTCATCCATGTCTTTGGTGATCTCTGATCTCCTTATGAACTCAGGGATGTGCAATTCCTATCGCCTGACCCCCGGGACATGCAGTTCTGAGGGCCGGACAGGTCGTTTTTTTTTTTAACATTTAGCCCTGCTGTGGGTGAGCAAGGAGCAGGTTTACTTGTCGGATGGAAGCATTCGGGTGGCTGAGCGAATGTTTCCACACCCCCCCGGTAAAGTGCCCCCACCCCGACACACACTCGCTATGTATCCCGGGGTCCTCTTACCCATCTGCGGACCCGGGACCAGCATAGCGGGTGATGATGGGTAGAGGGGAGGGAGGAGAGAGGACGCACATCCGATCTCCTCCCCTTCTTCTTCCTGACCCGGAAGTGACACGTATGATGTCACTTCCTGGTCCCCAGAGACAGTTTCCCCGCTATGAAGGCCGGGAAATAATATAATACTGTGTGATGTATTGCATAACATTCAGTGGAGCACACGGGACACATTGGGGGGTCTTTTAGACCCTGGATATCTCCTTAAAGAGAACCTGCCACCAAAAAATCATCACATAGGGGACTTTTTGTCAGTGTTTCTCAATCTTTTTTCAGTCAAGGCACCCTCCAAAATAATGGACAGTCTTGAGGCACCCTCCAAAATTATGGACAGTCTTGAGGCGCCCTCCAAAATTATGGACAGTCTTGAGGCGCCCTCCAAAATTATAGACAGTCTTGCGTCGCCCTCCAAAATTATGGATAGTCTTGAGGCGCCCTCCAAAATTATGGACAAACTTGAGGCGCCCTTCAAAATTATGGACAGTCTTGAGGCGCCCTTCAAAATTATGGAGTCTTAAGGGGACCCTCCAAAATTATGGACAGTCTTGAGGGCCCCAATCTAAAATTTAAAAACTATTCTAATAGTTCCACATAATGCAACAACATCAACACACGTAGGACACCCAAAGTTATTTATTTTGTATATAAGTGATTTATTCTTCTAAAGCAAATACACTTTTGCAAACTGGTACTGACTAGTATTACAATGTTTCTCTTCTCCCTCAGTTTTTCTCCATCACTCAGTTAATGAGACCCCAAAGCTGATGGAGAGAGGCGGGGGAGGGTCACACAAGGATGATATTCAGGCGACTGACATCTTCCTTATCAGCTCATGATGTCATTGGTCGTTAGGAGGTTGGCAGCTAGAAGGTTGTAATGATGTACAATGAAAACCTGAGGCTTTGTGTAACTAAAATGCTTCATCCAACCTCCGGCTTGTATACAATTTTGGGGCAATTGTTCTGCATTTTGCCAAGGGGCCCCTGAAGAAACCTCAAGGCACCCTGGTTCAAAAAGGCTGCTCTATGTGATGAAAAAAAAGTTTTGTAATTGTACAAAATTGTATTTAAACCCAGGCACATAACCCCCTACCAAAAAAAAATCTGATGTCCTGCCCCCACATATACACATGTATAATGTAAAAAAGACCGCGCTGACCTAAAAAGTAGACCTAAAATATATAAAACAGGCTGCAGTAATAGGGAGATAACCAAATAACAGAGAACAGAAAAAAACTGCGCCACAACATGTAATTAATAAAAGAACTAATGAAATTAAACTTTAAACAGGATAGTAACTGAGTGGGATTTCACAGGCATATTAGTAGTCCATAGAAGAGGGCAAAAAGATGGTGAACAGAAGTCTATGTAATCTATGATGAATCCACTTCTTCACGATAACACCTTAGTGCACACAAATCCAACAGGTGAATCCCACCACCAGTAATCAAAGCTGCTTACCAGAGAGCAGCTATCAGAAAGCACAGCTCCTCATACACAGGATAGAACATCCAGCACCACACTTCCCCAGATGAATAAAGCACAAGCCTCAAAACTCAGCAGTCAGTAAATGCTCTGCGATCAATGGGTAACATCATGGACCACGTGGATTAAAATGAGGAGACCATAGCGTCCTCACTGGGAGGACGTGCAGTGACGTCACCGCACCTGAGACGAGGAGGAAGGGCTCCATGCATGCCGGCCGGCATTTTTTAAAAAAAGCATTACTTATCTGCTCAAATGTGAGTACTTTGTACTGCTTGTTTCTTATTAAAACCCATTGCTTTTACTGTATCACGCTATGGTCTCCTCATTTTAATCCACATGGTCCATGATGTTACCCATTGATCGCCGAGCATTTACTGACTGCTGAGTTTTGAGGCTTGTGCTTTATTCATCTGGGGAAGTGTGGTGCTGGACGTTCTATCCTGTGTATGAGGAGCTGTGCTTTCTGATAGCTGCTCTCTGGTAAGCAGCTTCGATTACTGGTGGTGGGATTCACCTGTTGGATTTGTGTGTACTAAGGTGTTATCGTGAAGAAGTGGATTCATCATAGATTACATAGACTTCTGTTCACCATCTTTTTTGCCCTCTTCTATGGACTACTAATATGCCTGTGAAATCCCACTCAGTTACATATACACATGTGCAAACAAACTCACACATTGGGGTGCCTACGTCTGAAAATTTTGATTGCGATACACATGTTACATATCACCACACACCGGAATGAGAGCAATAATTCTATCACCAGACCTCCTCTGTAACACTAATGTGATGACCTATAGGGGGCTTTTAAAGTGTCACCTATAGAAAATATAGGGGACTGAAGGTTGTCACCATTTCACAGGCGCACACAAATTTAAGGTTTGATATGTTCTGCATCTATTTGCTGGGTGCAACCTCGGCTTTTATATTTTACCAAAAAATTGGGTAATTTATTTTGTTTTTGTGCCCCCTAAAATTAACTTTAGTGTGTTTTTTTTATAGAAATGTTGTGTTTCCTAGACTTTTGCGATAATATCGCGTGACAGTGATGGCGAACCTTGGCACCCCAGATGTTTTGGAACTACATTTCCCATGATGCTCAACAACAGTGCCGAGTGCATCAGCATCATAGGAAATGTAGTTCCAAAACATCTGGGGTGCTACGGTTAACCATCACTGCTCTAGGGTGTCTGCTTTCAGAAAATATATCATGATTTGCGGGTTTTATATAATCTTCCCGCCCAGCCTATAGCAGAATGACGGCCAGGCGGGGGTTCCATTATCCTGACATGACATCATATGACCTCCAGAAGAATAAGCTGCACGGCGATCAGTTGTATGTTGAGTCACTCTGACACATCTCATCTCCAATATTGGTAAATAGCCTATGATGTAGGCTCTTTACCATGTGATCAGCTGTGTCCAATCAAAGCTAATCACATCGTCGGTAATTAATAAATATAGTTGACAACTATTTTCATAATGGAGTAGTTCTTTCAGCCCTACATCTCTAAATCTCCCACCAGTTCATTTCTTTATTTAGTCAGACTTCAATGACCAGTTGTTGGCGCCGTACCCAATTGCCCATAAGGCCAGACGCTGGTACAAAAAAGTGTCTGTATACCTATTTGAATTGGCTCTGCTGAACGCTTATGTGCTATACAAAGCTTCAGGACGAACTGGATCCTTCCTTAAATTCCAGGAAGAGATCATCACAGTCCTTCTGTTTCCAGATGGTGCTGTGCCCCAACTTCCCAATGCAAATGCAGTGAGCCGGCTGCATGAGAGGCACTTCCCAGAAGTCCTCTGCGGTACCTCAGGCCAAAGAACACCCCAAAAAAGGTTGTTGTACCTGTAGGAAACACAGATACAGGTGTGACACCCACTTTTATTGTCCCTCCTGTCCTAACCAATCTGATCTCTGCAACAGTGAATGTTTCCAAAGCTACCACACACTAGAGGAGTATTAGCTTAGTGTTTAGCACTGCACAGTTATAGGGCACACTTTCACAGGGTCTCCAAAGATGCCATCGCATTTTTAGAGACCCGAACCTGGAACATTTACAGTTATGCCGCGTACACATGATCACACATTCCGACAACAAAATCCATGTTTTTTTTCCAACGGATGTTGGCTCAAAATTGTCTTGCATACACACGATCACACAATGTTGTCGGAAATTCCGAATGTCAAGAACGCGGTGACGTACAACACGTATGACGGCACTATAAATGGAAAGTTCAATACCAAGTGCATCCCCCTTTGGGCTCCTTCTGCTAATCTCATGTTAGTAGAATTTTGGTGAGAGACGATTCGCACTTTTCAGCCTCGTGCTTTTCAGATCAGTACTGCTCTTCAGTTTGTGCTTGTGGGTTCTTATCTGGTTTTCAGTGCGTGTAGTTAGTTTGTATCTGTTTTTTCAGTACTCGTTTCTGATTATCAGCTTGCTCTTCTCAGGCCTTTCTGTTTTTCAGTGCTTTCTGTTAGTTTGTTCTGACCAGCTGACCATTTTGAAGCCGTGTTGCAGTTACGTACTCATCGTACAGTTTGTGCTGTGCAGGGGCTTGGTGTTGGGGTTCATACTTTGACCCAAGCCCAATCCATGAACAGGGTGGGGAGGAGTTCATTGACGAAGAATTGGTTGCTCCAGCGTGATCAATTCTCTCATATGCCTTTGTTGCGGAAGATCCGTGAGAATAATCCTGATGATTTCAGGAATTATCTCCGGATGACGGACCCCGTTTTTCACCATTTGTTGGCTTTGCTGTCCCCTTATATTAGCAGGCAGGACACCTGTATGAGGCAAGCCATCACTCCCGAGCAGAGGCTAGTCGCCACGTTGCGGTACTTGGTGACAGGGAGAAGTCTGCAGGACATCAAGTTCTCAACAGGCATCTCCCCCCAGGCTCTGGGGATCATTATTCCAGAGACCTGTTCTGCCATCATTCAGGTCCTGCAGAAGGACTATATTAAGGTAAGTTTTCTCCTTTAACATCACATTCTATGTATTTAATGTTTGCTAATGTATTGTATTTCTTTCATTATTCCCTGATTACCATGATTGTAATATGCTGTGAATGTCCCCTTTGTCCTCATGCATGCTGGAAGTTTTTACTGCTCCTTTTTTGTCCTTCATGCATATTTGCCTTCACTGACCTCCCAAACATGCTATCCTGGGCCCATACCCACCTAGCCTAGTCACTTAACAATGTATTTTGTCAGCTCCATAGTAGTGCTTTACCCTAAACACCCCCTATAATCTGTTTAAATTTTATTTGTGTCTTTAAATTAATACAGAGTGCCAGAGGCTTTTTTTGGGGGGGGTCCCAAACTCATTTGGAACCCTCCCCCCAACCGCTAAGTCAACCGATACCAATCCTCTATCTGCTGACTTTGCCAAACCCATACACACTATACCTACCTCTTTTGTGGTCGTATTATGGATGAATTCACCAAAGCATGTAGTGCAAAGGCCTGCCTGAATACTTTCAAATGGTACTGTTTAAAGTTTTGTTCTCCTATTATCTTGATAGGTAATTGCAGAATGTAAAAATTTGTCCAGTGGGCTGTCAATAGTGTAAGTAAGGAGGGGCTGGGCAAAGAAACACACATTATTTATGCATTCAGCTCTCAATGAATTGGAGAGGGTTACCCGTCCAAAACATACCCCACCTAAAATTTTTACAATGGGCCATCAGAGGGGGGTGAGGAATCTGATAAGTGAACCTTCTCATTTTGTCTTTAAATACTCCTTCAAATAAATGTTAATACTGATTTTGTCCAATAATGTTTGTGTCTAATCTGCTTGCAATGTTTATGTGCAAAATTACAATTTTTTTTCATGTTTGACTCCACAGTTTCCTTCAATGCCACAGGAATGGCAAACTGTGGCATCCCAGTTTGCCCAGCGGTGTCCCAACTGTTGAGGGTCACACCGAGTTTTACAGACGGCTCCAGAAAGGCAGCATGGGCTTGACACATCCGGAAGACAATGTGGTGGGACTCCCGTTCATCAGATGAAGCATTTGCGCTGGGGGACCATCTTATGCGGCGATTCCCTATGAGGACCCTCACCCCGGACCAGAGGGTTGTTAATTACTGGCTGGCCAGAAGTGGTGGAGAATACGTTTGGAATATTGGCCTGCCGGTTCTGCCTATTTCCCACAGCTATTAATATGGCGGAATATAAACTCAATCACATAATTCTTGCATGCTGCATTTTACATACATTTTTGCGCAAAAATGCAGCAAACTATGTTGCCTCAGTTGGGACTGAGGCTGGCTTATTACTGGATACAACAACTCTGATGGCTCTTGAAGCTGGCCGTCCTGGCTTGCCCCCCAATGCGCCCGCAAAGTTTGCCAAAGGTATCTAGAGTACTTTGCGGGTAGGGGGGCCATTGATATGCCACAGAATCTCTAAACATTTAAAAAATACATTTTTGGGGGAGAAACTGAAATAATATTTCCTTTGATCCTTTGATTTACTGCTTGTGTTTCTTTTAGCTGTCTCCTAGGTTCTCCAATGTGCTATTTTTTTTGCCATTTTCTTCAGCAGTGCAAACATAATTTATTTAATACATGAGGTGACAATCTCTTCTTCAGCGAACTATTATGTTGTGGGTCTGCTACACACACACCTTGTTTTTGTTGTTAATGTATGTAATGCATTAATGATAAAAATATTCATAATTTTCAGCACCATGAATTTTTTTTTGGGAGTCACGAAAATGGCGTGATTGTGGCAAATTATAAAGCATCGTGGGAGTTATTTACTAAAGTAAAATCCACTTTGCACTCCAAGTGCACTGCAAAAGTGAAAGTGCACTTGTAGTGCAAAGTGGATTTGCCTTTAGTAAATAACCCCAATTGTCACTGTAAACACCAACTTAGTACCAAAACTGCTATTGAGCATTGAAAGAAGAAGCCACACATTTGGCTTTCTATATACTTCAAAAAAGTTTTAAATATTAACAAATTTTTTAATTTTGGTGTGTTTTAGATTCTGCCTAAAACATCAATGATGTTTTTGAGTCTTTTTTCCACATCATTGATGTCTTCCTTGGTCTTCTGTAAATCACGATTGCACACTATGATCGCCCCGATGATGACGTGTGCACTTGCACTTGTGAAATTAGATTCTTCTTCCACAACATCCACATCACCTTAAAGAAAAAAACACACCATGTATTATAAATATGCAGGCATCCATCTATTACCTGAAGCCGTGGTCTCAGACACTCACCTGTTGTGTTCACTATTTTGCCCACTTCATAAACCTCTCCTTCCTCCACATCCTCAGATTGTGGTGTGGGGATTTGCTTTTCTTTAGGAGGTTGGGGGTCCCTGGTGTTCTCAGATGTCCCGAGTCTTTTCTCCCCTATGTGAATAAAAAAAAGGTATACTTAGCACACAGATATTTGGGGGCAGAAATAGTAATATGAAACATTGCTTGGAAGTGTCGTACAATTGTCCTTTTGTTTTTCCTTTTCTAAAGCTGGAATACTTACCTTTTTTGTACAATTTTCACACATGGAGACACCCCTAGTATCCACTGGAGCACCTGTGTGGGACACCCTAAAAAGTTTGTTCTGGTGTCCCACACTAGTGCTCCTGCGTCCAGATGTGTAAACAGCTGCTGAGTGTCCTCTCCTTACACTGAATCAAGTTTATATTTCATTATAGTTACAAACCCATCTAAACAAAAATGTACTAAACTTCTTTTAATACAAATAGGCATGATCAAATGTAGTTAACCTGTATCTCCCAAAAACATTGTATTAGTGGGCGAACGAACAATGTTTACTACGAACAATTACTGTGCCCACGAACCTAAAGGTTGCCATTTTAAACTGTACAACAGTAAAGAAAAGCACATGGAGCAGCATGCAAGTAATAATAATAATAGGAACACAGGACAACTACCATATATACTCGAGTATAAGCCTAGTTTTTCAGCACATTTTTTGTGCTGAAAATGCCTTATTGGCTTATACTGGAGTCAAGCACTTTTCTGCAGCAGAAAATTACATTTTCCAAACCGATTTTGGGGCCCCGTATCTCCGGGCCACTTGGTGCTAGGAACCCATATTTGGTGTGCAAACCCAGTGGAACCTGCACCACAACATATCCAGCTGGGGTTCCTAGCACCAGGTGGCTCCAAGATACAGGGCCCCAAAGTCCGTTTGGAAAATGTCATTCCCTGCTGCAGAAAAGTGCTTGACATTTTCTGAACCGATTTTGGGGCCCCGTATCTCGGGGCCACTTGGTGCTAGGAACCCCAGCTTTGTATATGTTATAGTGCTGGTTCCACTGGGTTTGCACACCAAGTGACCTGAGATACAGGTCCCCAAAATTAGTCAATTGTGTCTATCTGCAGCAATGTCATTTCGGGACCCTTTGGTTTGGTCCAGAGACCCCAAATTTTGGCTGCATCTAGGAACCCTTAACTACAGAGTTTGAAGTTCGGGGGACCTATGGCTGCAAATTGGCACAGTGAGGCATGCAAATGGGCACAGTGAGGTTGCAAATGGGCATTGTTGACCCTCTTTTCCACTTACAGTAGCTGCGCATTTCTCACCCTAGGCTTATACTCGAGTCAATACGTTTTCCCAGTTTTTTGTGGTAAAATTAGGTGCCTCGGCTTATATTCAGGTCGGCTTATACTCGAGTATAGATGGTACTTACTTTTTTGAAGAACTCTCTTGATCCTTCTGTACTGATCCTGCTCCCTCAATTCAGGTCTGACCATCGTTTTCTCAGTTGATCCTTGGATCGTCGTACCCCAAAATTCTTCTGCAGACTTTTCACAACTTTAGTCATGATCTTGGCCTTTCTCACATTTGGGTTTAGGTAAGGTCCATAATTCCCATCATAGCCGGCCCTCTTCAAGATGTCCACCATCTCTACAAAGGACATATTTGAGGCCTTAAATCTCCTCCGGGATCAGGATCTTCATGGCTCCGGCCTTTCATCGTTGCTGCTGCGGCTGTCTGCATGCACTTGCTCTGTCTCCGCCATGTACTTTTCCACTGCACCGAAAGACAAGGGGCGGGGAATAGACTAGAAAGAACATCTGGGGCGGGCGGAGTTCCATGCATGCGCAGTGTATATAAAGCGTAATACGCGTGTGTCGTACGTACGATCTGTGAGCGGAGGAATGAGTATTGGAAGCGCCGATCATTAGAACGAAGGTACAATTTGAACTTGGGGCATCAGTGGTCGATACTGCTTATAGATTGAGGCCTATATTGGGACAAGATTAAGAGAGTTTAGCCTGACATTAGGGTTTGTCTTGTCTTGCAGAGAAAATGGATTCAATGACCACAACTTTCTCCCCCTATTCATAGATAAGTACAGGGAGCTATCCTGTCTGTGGCAGGTGAAACATCTGCATTATAATCATAAACAAAAGAGGCAGGCAGTGCTGTAGAAACTGCTGTAGTTGGTGAAGCCGGTGATCCCCACGGGAACCATCCCCTATTTGAAGGCCAAAATTGGTGGCCTGAGAAGCACTTATAATAGGGAGCACAATAAGGTCCAGGATTCCATGAGATCAGGAGCAGCAGCAGATGAAATTTATGTCCCCAGGCAGTGGTACTATGACAGACTGCGTTTTCTGTCAGACCAGACTGAAGTCAGGTAATCACTCTCAACCCTTCCTTCCATGCTTCCTTCCACCCCAGCTGAGGCTTCCAACAACCAACCTGGGCCTTCCAGCCAGGAAGAAGAAGTGGAGGAGCCCAGCTTGAGTCAGGTATAGCATTGCTCTACATATTTCTTGTCGTAAAATTAATGAGGTTAACTAGATGTTATTATTAATCACTAATTACTGATTTAATAAAGTGTTTTACATATTAATAGACAGTAGTGGCCAAAAATGTTTGGGACAAGAATGAAAAATGCTGGCGTCAGAATGATAGTATTTTCTATTTGTTAACATTCAATTTGCAACAGTCATGAGCTGAAAATTGTGTGTGATTGATGAACAAAAAACTAAAACTATGTCCCTTTTTCATACACGGGAAACCCTCAGCCAGGAGAAGGCTGTGTAATGTGGCAGCCAGGAGGAGGCTGTGGAATGTGGCAGCCAGGAGGAGGCGGGGGTAAGTGGCAGCCAGGAGGTGGCCCAGCCCAGTAGCCTGACAGAATCTCAGGTCCCTCCCCTCTGCCTTCCAACCTAAAGGCCCAGGAAGGGGAGGAACTGTCATAAACCAGATGTGACCAGAACTGTGTGACTGCAACAGAGTAAACCAACCAATATATATAACAAAGGGGATACCAGAATCGTAGTCAAGCCAGGCCAGGGTCATAAACGGGAGGTCATCAGATGGGGGGAAAAGGAGAAAGGGATCAGGTGCAGGACAAGGTTCCAGGGATGCAGGGACAGGCAGGATCAGGTACAACAGGTTTCAGGGATCAAGGTTTAGGCTAAACGGGTAACAGGATGCAGATCAGGGCTCAGGGACAAAACCAAGGCAAACATGTAAATGCTTGCTGGGTATTTATAGTCCTGTGATTGGCCTCAAGTGACGCCTGATTGCAGGAGGTGCTGTCTGCCCCACACTGCCAGGATCCATCCGCTGGTGGATGCCAGTACTGCAGCCCAAAGATGACATAACCGCAGGGAAAAGCTCTCCTGACAGTTCCAAACTGCCAGGAGACAACGTCTGGTGGACCGCAGTACTGCAGGCCAAAAGACAGCTATTACCAGCGGATGGAACATTTCCTGACAGTACCCCCCTCTCAAAGGAGCGGCCTCCGGACGATCCAACTGGTTGTAATTGTCCATAGTCTAAGGCATCAAGCAGAACAATGGGTAGGGGTACTTCAGGCTGGACAACAGGCACTTCAGGGCAGACAGCAGGCTCCGGGTTCATAAGCTGGGCGGCAGGCACCTTAAACTGGGCAACAGGCACATCAAGTGGGGCAGCCGGCATGGGTACATCAAACTGGGCAGCAGGCACATCAAGCGGGGCAGCGGGCACATCAAGCGGGGGCAGCAGGCACATCAAGCAGGGCAGCAGGCATGGGCACTTTAGGCTGGGAAACAGGCACGGGCACATCAAGCGGGGCAGCAGACACATCAAGCGGGGCAGCAGGCATGGGCACTTTAGGCGGGGCAGCAGGCACGGGCACATCAAGCGGGGCAGCAGACACATCAAGCGGGGCAGCAGGCATGGGCACTTTAGGCGGGGCAGCAGGCACAGGCACATAAAGCTGAGCAGCAGGCACATCAAGCTGGGCAGTAGGCACGGGCACATCAAGCTGAGCAGCGGGCACATCAAGCTGGGCAGCGGGCACATCAAGCTGGACAGCAGGCCCGGGCACATCGGGCTGGGCAGCAGGCACAGGCACATCAGGCTGGGCGGCAGGCACGGGCACATCAAGCTGGGCAGAAGGCACATCAAACTGGGCAGCAGGCACGGGCACTTTAGGCTGGGCAGCAGGCGCGGGCACATCAAGCTGGGCAGCAGGCACATCAAGCTGGGCAGCAGGCATGGGCACATCAAGCTGGGCAGCAGGCACATCGGGCTGGGCAGCAGACAGGAATACATTGGGCTGGGCAGCAGACAGGAACACATCGGGCTGGACAGCAGACAGGAACACATCGGGCTGGGCAGCAGACAGGAACACATCGGGCTGGGCAGCAGACAGGAACTCATCGGGCTGGGCAGCAGACAGGAACTCATCAGGCTGGGCAGCTGGCACATCAGACTGGGAAGCTGGCAGCGGGTCATCAGACTGGGAAGCTGGCAGCGGGTCATCAGACTGGGAAGCTGGCAGTGGGCCATCAGACTGGGAAGCTGGCAGCGGGCCATCAGACTGTAAGCTGGCAGCGGGCCATCAGACTGGGAAGCTGGCAGTGGGTCATCAGACTGGGAAGCTGGCAGCGGGTCATCAGACTGGGAAGCAGGCAGCGGGTCATCAGACTGGGAAGCAGGCAGCGGGTCATCAGACTGGAAGGCCGGCACCAGGACATCTGACTGGAAGGCCGGGACATCAGACTGGAAGGCAGGCAGCGGGTCATCAGACTGGGAATCAGGCAGCGGGTCATCAGACTGAGAAGCAGGCAGCGGGTCATCAGACTGGAATGCCAGCACCGGGACATCAGACTGGAAGGCCGGGACATCAGACTGGAAGGCAGGCAGCAGGTCATCAGACTGAAAGGCAGGCAGTGGGTCATCAGACTGGAAGGCAGGCAGCGGGTCATCAGACTGGAAGGCCAGGACATTAGACTGGAAGGCAGGCAGCGGGACATCAGACTGGAAGGCTGGAACGTCAGGCTGGAAGGCCGGCAGTGGGACATCAGGCTGGAAGGCTGGGACATCAGGCTGGAAGGCAGGCAGACGAGACATCAGACTGTAAGACTGGGACGTCAAGCTGGAAGGCTGGAACATCAGGCTGGAAGGCCAACACCAGGACATCAGACTGGAAGGCTGGGACCTCAGGCTGGAGAGCTAGGACATCAGACTGGGAGGCTGGAACGTCAGGCTTGAAGGCTGGAACATCAGGCTGGAAGGCCGGCAGCGGGACATCAGACTGGACGCTGGCACCTCTGGCTGGAACAGATTGGTGAGTGTGGAGGCAGGGTGGGTTAATAGCAGGATTGTTTTGGTTGGGAAAAACTTTTTTTTTTTTTTTTTTTTGGTTTAGTCACTGAAGCTCTGTAGGTGGGGGGTGCAGCAGACTGGAAAGGAGGATTGGGATACAGCAGAGAGAAGGTAACAGCAGCTGGGGAAAGTTTTTGTGGATTAGTAGGCAGCCGAGGAGAGGCAGGTGGGTTGTATGCAGGATAGGTACAGGGAGCAGAGACCGGATACGAGTATTCGGTTGGAAGCAACGTATACTGGGCTGCTACTGGGTTTGGCATAGATGATGGGGAAACAGACTTTTGGGCAGGCAAGTGTCTGATGGCAGAGGTGGTTTGTTGTGGGTTGGTTGGGGCTGGTTGTAACATATCAGACCATGCTGAGAGTATTGGTTGAACAAAGAATGGATCACATGCTGCCTGTCTAAAAATGGTCTGTACTGAGTGAATATATTCTATAAGCTTCTGCTGAGGACAAACGGAATAGTGCTCAAAAAAGCATGCGGAATCATCCTCTAACAGCCACACCAGAGATTCCACCTGATCAGCACTGAAAGGGGGAGAAAAATCATCAGCGGTCTTTGGAACACAGGACAGGGCTAGCTCAGCACATATTTGGATCAAAGGCTGCACATCCCTAAACAACATACAGCCCTGGTCAACCAGGGAGTGGGCCAAACGGATGATCTCAAGCAGCTGGTCATTGGTCCACTCTTTCAGTGTCTGGCGGAGATACTCGCCACTCTCTGACGCCAGCAGAGCATAATAGGAAATCACATTAGGATTCATTCCAGCAAAGCCAACAGAACCAAGATGGTTCCTCTGTGCAGCCACTTCTGGTCAGGGATGGCCTTGGTTTCTGTCATAAACCGGATGTGACCAGAACTGTGTGACTGCTACAGAGTAAACCAAGCAATATATATAACAAAGGGGATACCAGAATCGTAGTCAAGCCAGGCCATGGTCATAAACGGGAGGTTAGCAGATGGGGGGAAAATTAGAAAGGGATCAGGTGCAGGACAAGGTTCCAGGGATGCAGGGACAGGCAGGATCAGGTACAACAGGTTTCAGGGATCAAGGTTTAGGCTAAACGGGTAACAGGATGGAGATCAGGGCTCAGGGACAAAACCAAGGCAAACATGTAAATGCTTGCTGGGTATTTATAGTCCTGTGATTGGCCTCAAGTGACGCCTGATTGCAGGAGGTGCTGTCTGCCCCACACTGCCAGGATTCATCCGCTGGTGGATGCCACTACTGCAGCCCAAAGATGACATAACAGCAGGGAAAAGCTCTCCTGACAGTTCCAAACTGCCAGGAGACACCTGCTGGTGGACCGCAGTACTGCACGCCAGAAGACAGATATTACCAGCGGATGGAACATTTCCTGACAGGAACGTGGAGGAGGCAGCACTTGGGTTGATCAGGCAGGCTAATGCAGGCCCTCACAACCCCCCTCAATCTTCAAGAGGCCTTGCAAGAAATGGAGGAGGGCCAACGCCTCTTGTGTGAGGAAATAATGTATCTGACCCTAAAAAAGGGGTTGAGGTGCCAACTCACAAAAAACCCCACCTGTGTGAGTTCGACCAACCTCCACCTCCTGCCACAACTCCAACACCACAGCTACAGCCTGGAAGGAAGCTTGGAAGGAAGAGAGTAAGGAAGACAAGAAAGTGATGGCCTGGTTTCAGTCTGGTCTGACAAAAGACGCAGACTGTTATATGACCACAGCCTGGGGAGATATATGTCATCTGCTGCTGTTCCTGATCTCTTGGAGTCCTGGAACGGATTGTGCTCACTATTTTAATGGACTCCTCGGGCTACCAATTTTGCCTTTTTAAATAGTTGATGTGTACCCTGGAGTACGAAGGCTTCGCCAATTTCACCAGTTTCTCCAGCGTTGCCTTCCTCTTTATTTTCTAGAAAAATAAATACAAAACATTATTATGGAGATCGGATGAAAAAAAAAAGATTATTCAGGAGATCACGAGAAATAATAAAGAAATCTGTTTGTCAGAACTCTGTGTGAATATCAGCAGCAAAACAACATCATTATTCTAGCATTGTAAAGAAGAAGAGAATGTGAAGCATTAAAAGATTTTAACATTTGCAGCGTGACAAATGTGCCCTCTCCATTACAAACGCTAGTTTTACCAGACTTCGGAATTTACGAAAAACTGATTTTGTTGTCGGAAAATTTGAGATCCAGCTCTCAAATTTTGTTTGTCGGAAATTCCGATGGAAACTGTCCAATGGAGCCTACACATTGTCGGCATTTCCGACAACAAGGTCCCATCGAACATTTGTTGATGGAAATTCTGACCGTGTATATGCGGCATTAGAGTGACCAGGTGCCGGACATGCAGTGATCTATGGGAAGCTTCCCAGCCTGCAATCAGCGGATTGCAGGCTTAGAAGCCGATTTGCCCACATTTAGGGAGTGTACGGGGGGCAAGAGATGTGCCCCGCAAACACTCCCCCATTCTCTAAGCTCCAGTAATTTGCCTGCAGCAGTTCCTGTTCTTTTATTTTAATGGCCGAGACCGGAGGACGGTGGGAGGTGCTTTTCACGGCACTTCCAGTCTCTCGGCTCACTGTATTTGGTGTGAGTGGATGAGTGGACTGAGACGGAGCCGGGCGTGTGGTGTGTGGAAGAAGCCAGCATGACTGACTCAGACTCCTGCTGGCGCGGCTTCTGGTATTGTATGTAGTGTCACTGTCAGGCTTGTTGTGTGTCTCTCTCTCTTTTTGACTCAGTCGCTGAGTCTGTATGTGGCCACAGCATGTGAGCTGCCCCTCTGCTCCGCAGTGCTCTGCCCCTCTCTCGTTCTCCCCACTCACTGACTGGGGGGTCTGTGCTGATGATGGGGGGTGCAGACTTGGGGGGGTGGTAATTGTGCAGATGGGAGGGGGGGTAATTGTGCAGACGGGGGGTGGTAAGTGTGCAGACGGGGGGTAATTGTGCAGATGGGGGTAATTGTGCAGACCCCGTCTGCACAATTATCCCCCATCTGCGCAATTACCCCCCGTCTGCACAATTACCCCCCAGGCTTTGTGCAAAATTCTATATACCAGGCTTTGTGCGAAATGCTATATACCAGGCTTTTTTGCGAAAGGCTATATACCAGACTTTGTACGAAATGCTATATACCAGACTTTGTGCGAAATGCTATATGCCAGGCTTTGTGAGACATGCTATAGGCCAGGCTTTGTGAGACAGGCTATATACCAGGATTGTGAAAAATGCTATATACCAGGATTTGTGAGAAATGCTATATACCAGGATTATGAGACATGCTATATACCAGGATTTGTGAGAAATGCTATATACCAGGATTTGTGAGAAATGCTATATACCAGGATTGTGAGAAATGCTATGTACCAGGCTTTGTGAGAAATGCTATATACCAGGATTGTGAGACATGCTATGTACCAGGGTTTGTGAGAAATGCTATATACCAGGATTGTGAGACATGCTATGCACCAGGATTTGTGAGAAATGCTATATACCAGGATTTGAGGTCTGATGGGTCATTAATTGGGACTGATCTGAGGGGTGAAGGGACAGGAATTGGATTGATGGCACAGTGGTTGCATTTGATGGCACAGTGGCTGCGTTTGATGGCACAGTGGCTGCATTTGATGGCACAGTGGGGGTAATTGATGGGCACAGTGGCTGCATTTGATCGCACAGTGGGAGCAATTGATGGGCACAGTGGCTGCATTTGATGGTACAGTGGCTGCGTTTGATAGTACAGTGAGGCTGCAATTGATGGGGGTTTTTTCCCACAAAAAAAATTTGAGCACCAGCCACCACTGGGCCTGGTATTGGACTGGGGGGGATCCCATGCTCTTTTTTTCAATGAGTTTTATCTATATTGCTGAGACCCGACAATTCATTACAGCTGCGATCAGTTTTAAATTACAATTTTTCCTTTAGAAATTTAATTTTGCTGTGGTATTGTTCTAAACACGGGAAAACTGCGCCACTTTACAGGTATACTATAGACACCTCCCAGGCACGATATTTAAAGGAATATTTCATTTTTATTGTTTCACTGTAAGCATTAAAAGAATCACTGTTCCCGAAAAAACTGGTGTTTTAAAAAAAAAGTTTGCATTGATACATGTCCCCTCGGGCAGGACCCGGGTCCCCAAACACTTTTTAAGACAATAACATGCATATACGCCCTTAAAATAAACACTTTTGATTTTTCATGTTAGTGTCCCATAGACTTTAACCGTTTTCCAGCGGCTGAATTTGCCCCAAACGCCGCATATTGTTCGGTGTTCGCAGAACATCTGAACAATCAATGTTCGGCCCGAACTTATGCCTGGCCGAACAGTTTGCCCATCCCTAGTTATCAAAACGCTCCCTAGGAATGTTTATCATTGTTGGTATAACTGGCATATATCTGGTCTCCTACACATCCCTTCATGGATCATCTAGTCAACTGACTTTCATGTGCAAGGCTCCTTCATACACCTTTTGTTACCAGCGCAGTAGCTGGACACTGATTCTTTGATATATGAGCTCCCATTGCAGCCGTTTGGTTTTCCTTTCTGCCATTAATAGACCTCTTTGACTGACTGGTTTTGTGGGTTTGTGTTTTCATGTATGTAGCCCCCATCTATGATAGACGACTGGATGACTACTAGCTCCCTCAAACTTAATGAATCAAAGACAGAACTTCTTATTCTACATGCAAAGCATAACCCCCGAGCCAAGATCCCTTGGACACCTCCTACCATCTTTGGACGGACCAGGGGAGGGCTGGCAGCCTTAGGCCTGGGGGGCAAGTCCAGTCAAGTGGCCCATTGAACCACTGAATCAGCTCACCATCCATCTACACCACATTCCCTGCACAGAGAGAGAGAGAGAGAGAGAGAGAGAGAGAGAGAGAGAGGAGACTGCTCCATATTGCCCCAGAGAGGGAGAGGCCACTTGGCACTGCCTGCACAGAGAGAGCGAGAGACCATTTAACACTGCCTGCACCTAGAGAGAGAACGCTTGACACTGCCTGCACAGAGACAGAGAGGCTCTTGGCACTGCCTGCACAAAGAGAGAGAGGCCACTTGACACTGCCTGCACAAAGAGAGAGAGGCCACTTGACACTGCCTGCACAAAGAGAGAGAGGCCACTTGTCACTGCCTGCACAGAGAGAGAGAGGCCACTTATCACTGCCTGCACAGAGAGAGAGAGGCCACTTGGCACAGCCTGCACAGAGAGAGAGAGGCCACTTGGCACAGCCTGCACAGAGAGAGGGAGGCCACTTGTCACTGCCTGCACAGAGAGAGAGAGAGGCCACTTGGCACTGCCTGCACAGAGAGAGATGCCACTTGGCACTGCCTGCACAGAGAGAGATGCCACTTGGCACTGCCTGCACATAGAGAGATGCCACATGGCACTGCCTGCACAGAGAGAGATGCCACTTGGCACTGCCTGCACATAGAGAGATGCCACTTGGCACTGCCTGCACAGAGAGAGAGAGGTAACTTGGCACTGCCTGCACAGAGAGAGAGGCCACTTGGCACTGCCTGCACAGAGAGAGAGGCCACTTGGCACTGCCTGCACAGAGAAAGAGGCCACTTGGCACTGCCTGCAGAGAGAGAGAGAGGCCACTTGGTCCTGCCTGCAGAGAAAGAGATAGGCCACTTGGCACAGCCTGCACAGAGAGAAAGGCCACTTGGCACAGCCTGCCCAGAGAGAGAGAGGCCACTTGGCACTGCCTGCACAGAGAGAGAGGCCACTTGGCACTGCCTGCACGGAGAGAGAGAGGCCACTTGGCACTGCCTGCACGGAGAGAGAGGCCACTTGGCACTGCCTGCACAGAGAGAGAGGCCACTTGGCACTGCCTGCAGAGAAAGAGAGAGGCTACTTGGCACTGCCTGCACAGAGAGAGAGAGGCCACTTGGCACTGCCTGCACAGAGAGAGAGATGCCACTTGGCACTGCCTGCACGGAGAGAGAGATGCCACTTGGCACTGCCTGCAGAGAGAGAGAGAGGCCACTTGGCACTGCCTGCAGAGAAAGAGAGAGGCCACTTGGCACTGCCTGCACAGAGAGAAAGGCCACTTGGCACAGCCTGCACAGAGAGAAAGGCCACTTGGCACAGCCTGCACAGAGAGAGGGGCCACTTGGCACTGCCTGCACAGAGAGAGGGGCCCCTTGCACTGCCTGCACAGAGAGAGGGGCCACTTGGCACTGCCTGCACGGAGAGAGGGGCCACTTCGCACTGCCTGCACAGAGAGAGAGACCGCTGGACACTGGCATTTAGGGGGTTAAAACAGGCAGGGAGGAAATGTAATATCACCTTCTCTGTCTGTCACTTTTCAGTGGAGTGGCAGTGCCTGCTGTAAGTGAATACAAGCCTTCCATAGCCATAGTCCCTCAGTCTTCTTTTAGGTTGCACATTTTTGCTGCATTTTCTGGAAGTGCACCAAATACGCAGCATGCAGGACGTTTTGTGCACTTTCAGAACATGCAGCAAAATGTGCAAACTCTATGGGACCAGGGGTAAAACATGCAGGAAGACTGCCAGTACACCAGCACTACAGACAAATCGCAGCATGCCAGTGTGAGCCCACATCAACACCTAGGAGGGCAAGCAAGGCAGTGTCACAGGCTGCTAGGAAAATAAAAAAGTTTGTAAACAAAAAAAAAAAAAAATAGGGCGATAGGTGGAGGGAGAAGTTCACTTACTTGGTGTTTCCCAGCCTCCCAGGAGCCTCACTGTATTCAAGCCGACTGCTCAGATTTAACTTTCCCTCCCCACACATCCTCTTCACAGACAGCACACAGGCTGCCCGGAGTGTGGGCGGGGAAATAGAGAGCAGGTCCAGCCTCTGCCAGCCATTCGTGTGGAGGAGGGAGGGGCTGGGCGGGGCTGTGCTGTGCTCTGTAACACAGACTGTTGGCCCTGAGACATCCCTAGCTCACAGTACTGGATGGAGATGCAGCACTCGGCCTGCTCAAAAACTGCACATTCTGAGCTGGCGACACAGCAGCCTTTGTAGAGGATATGAGAGCAGCCCAGGGGGCAATTGCATCTCTGCCCCCCT
>CM053028.1:574562729-574640098 GCA_028564925.1 Lithobates sylvaticus | reverse complement strand
AGAGAGAAAAACCTATAGAACTGCCTCCTCCCATTAGGAAAGCTTGGTGAAAAATAAATGCCAGAAGTGAGGAGGAAATAGTAGCTAGGTCTAAGTGATGGTAGTTAAACTAGCCGTATTAACATCCACTTTTGAGTTAACCACCTGATTACTTTGCACTTAAACCCCCCTCGTGACCAGACCAATTTTCAGCTTTTGGCGCTGACGCACTTGGAATGACAATTGCGCGGTCATACGACACTGTACCCAAATGAAATTGTTATCATTTTTTCCCCACAAATAGAGCTTTCTTTTGGTGGTATTTGATCACCTCTGCGTTTTTTATTTTTTGCGCAATAAACAAAAGAAGAGCGACAAATTTTAAAAAAAAACAATATTTTTTACTTTTTGCTATACTAAATATCCCCAAAAAATATATAAAAAAACATTTTTTTTCCTCAGTTTAGGCCGAAACGTATTCTTCTACATATTTTTGGTAAAAAAAAAATCGCAATTAGCGATTATTGATTAGTTTGCGCAAAAGTTATAGCGTTTACAAAATAGGGGATAGTTTTATAGCATTTTTATTAATATTATTTTTTTTTTACTAGTAATGGCGGTGATCAGCGATTTTTATTGTGACTGCGACATTATGGCGGACACATCGGACATTTTTGACACATTTTTGGCACCATTGTCATTTATACAGCAATCAATGCTATTTAAATGCATTGATTGCTGTATAAATGACACTGGCAGTGAAGGGGTTAACCTCTAGGGGGCGGGGAGGGGTTAATTATGTTCCCTGGGAGTGTTTCTTACTGTGGGGGTAGGGGACTCACAAGGGGAGGAGACCGATCGGTGTTTCTCTGTACAGAGAACACCATCGGCTCCTCTCCTCTGACAGGACCGTTGATCTGTGTGTTTACACACACAGATCCACGGTCCCGCTGTGTTACCGGGCAATCGCGGGTGCCCAGCGGACATCGCGGCCGCTGGGCACGCGCATCGGGTGCCCAGTGACACGGCGAGAGCGCGCGCGCTCCCTGGAGTGCACAGAAGGGGAGGACGTCATATGACGTGCTCCCGGCACAACAGATCCGCGCTGTAGCCGTCATTTGGCTATAGCGCGGATCTCAGCTAGTTAATCTGACCCAGAAGGGCCAGGGGGAGGGGGCTACTCAGTAGGGGAATCCGTATTGCAAAGACTAATATGATATTGTTAAGTATGGGACCTTTACATGAGTTCAATACCAGTATCGTAATATCTACACCGATCTATATCCAGACCACAACTACACCCCCCAAACCCTGTGACACGAAAGAGCTTCTCAGGGATTTGCAATAAAACAGTTAAGGTCTATATCAAGGTTGAGGCCCCTTGGAGCAAGGGACCCCAACCTATATATCCAGGCTGTCTCATTCTGAGATATAAGGGTGTTTTTATTTCCCTCTCTCCAATGGTCCTTAATGTAATCGATTCCATAGAAGATTAGGCCTGATGGGTCCCTATGGTGAAATTCGTCAAAATGACAAGATAGATTATGCTTTGGGAAACCCTTTTTTATATTATTCATATGTTTCCGTATTCGCACAAACAAGGGACATGTGGTCCTACCCACATATTGTAAATGACACGGGCACTTACTCACTGTTATTAGCCTATCTAGCCCACATGGACGATAGGCTTCCAGTATTAGTCTCCCTAAAAGACACTGAGGGAAATAACATTACAGACCCCTCTCAACAGTGCTGGTGCAAGAATTTTTGACACCCTAGGCGAAACCTCATTTTGCCGCCCCCCCCCCACTTTGGCTCTGCCCCTGACTCCACCCCCTTTGCCCTTGTAACACATGTGACTTGACACATACACTGACCTACCTGACCAGGGCCTATTTTGTGCCCTAGGCAAGACCAGCTATTTGGAGGTGAGGGGGGCTAAGAGAGAGGTGGACTGAGAGGGAGGCTGAGAGAGGGAGGGCTGAGAGAGAGGGAGGCTGTGAGAGAAGGAAGTTGAGAGAGGGAGGGCTAAGAGAGGGGGGCTGGGAGAGGGAGGGAGGGCTAAGAATGGAGGGCTGAGAGAGAGCGCTGCTTGATATGACTCTGTGGAGGACAGTTCGGGAGTAAAATAGCCAGTGGCCGGGCGCCCTAGGCGGCAGTGCGCCCTAGGCGGTTGCCTAATCCGCCTAGTGGTAGCACCGGCCCTGCCTCTCAAGTAGCATCCCAGTTTTTACAATTCTATAAAAACCTTTATAAATCCCATACTGCACATATTAGTATTTAAATACAATCCAATTCGCCAGATTAAAACCAGAACAAGTGAAATTACTAGATGCACCCATAACTACACAGGATATTACCGATGCGATTGCCCAACTGGCCAAGTCTAAAGCTCCTGGACTAGATGGACTGCCCCTGGAGTTCTATGCAACATACTCAGAAACACTCATACCTAAACTCAAGGATCTCTACCAATCCATATTTGACACAAACTCGCTCCCTCTCTATCCATGCAGGAGGCCCAAATAATGAATGAATGATTTGTATAGCGCTGCAAATGCGAACTGAATCGCCTCAAGGCGCTTGGTCTGTTCTGTGTTGTCCTGCTTCTTAGAAGAGGTAGGTCTTGAGTTTTTTTCTGTCCTGTGTTGTCCTACTTCTTAGAAGAGGTGGATCTTGAGTTTTTTTCTGAAGGCCCGATGGTTTTCTTCCATGCGGATGTTGGTGGGTAGAGCGTTCCATAGCCGTGGTCCTTGGACTGTGAATCTTCGTTCTCCCTTTGATTTGTAGCGGGACTTGGGGATGAGAAGGCGGTTTTGGTTTGTTGATCGGAGGCTGCGATTGGGTGTGTAGTGTTTTATTTTTTCACATAGGTATTGAGGAGCGTTTCCTTGTGTACATTTGTGGGTGAGGCAGAGGGTCTTGAATGTGATCCTATCCTTTACCGTTAGCCAATGGAGGGTCCTTAGGGATGGGGAGATTGATTCCCAGGGTTTCTTTCCCGTGACTAGTCTTGCTGCTGTGTTTTGGACGACTTGTAGGCGTGCAATCTGGTAATTAGGTAGTCCTATGTAGAGGGAATTTGCGTAGTCGAGTCGCGAATTGATGATTGTTCCAACTACTACCGCTTTCTCCTTTTCTGGAATGAAGGGGATGAGTCTGCATAGCAGACGGAGAAGATGGTGGGATCCACTGACTACTGATCCTATTTGTGCATCCATAGTCATCTCTGAGTCAAAGATGACTCAGAGACTTTTGGCTTTGGTGCTTGGAAGGATGGTCTGTCCAAGGATGGTGGGTGGTGTCCATGGGGTCTTAGTTTTTTTATTTCGGTTTGCGTTGAGGAGCAGAAGCTCTGTTTTCGATCCATTGAGTTTGAGGGAGCTAGTGGTCATCCAGTCATCTATCAATGTGAGACATTTTTCTAGTTTCTGGTATTGGTCTTTTTGTCCGGTGATGCAGAAGTAAAGTTGAGTGTCGTCAGCGTATGAATGGAAGCATAGATCCGATTTGCTGATGATTTTGAAGAGTGGACGGATGTAAATGTTGAAGAGTACTGGTGACAAGGGTGATCCTTGAGGGACTCCATAAGAAATTGCCCGAGTTTCAGAAGTGAAGGCTCCTAGTTTCACTGTCTGCGAACGATTTCCTAAGAAGGAAGCGAACCATGGAAGATCTGAATCTGTAACTCCTGCCACTTCTTTCAGGCGGATGAGAAGAGTATTGTGGTCCACTGTGTCGAACGCTGCACTAAGGTCCAGCAGTACCAAGAGACAAGATTCTCCGTCATCAGCTGCTTCAAGGGCGTCGTCCCATATTTTTAGAAGTGCCGTTTCTGTGCCATGGCCTGGGCGGAAGCCTGATTGCAGTGGGTCCAAGAGTTTGTGTGTGTCCAGGTGGAGTTGTAGCTGTTGTACTACTGCTTTCTCCATAATCTTGGAGATGGTGTTCAGGCTTGTTACCGGTCTGCGATAGTTAGGATCTTTGGGGTCGAGGTTGGGTTTCTTTAGGAGTGGTTTGACAATGCCTTGCTTGAGGGCGATTGGAACAATCCCTTCTTTGAACGACTGATTTACTAGATGTGTTATAGTAAGGGCCAAGATGTCGGAATCATTCTTTCAGGAGTTTTGTGGGAATGATGTCATTGGGTGATGTGCTGTCTCAGAGGCTCTTGATGATGTTTTTGGTGTTATCAGTGGTGATCGGGGTCAGCGAAAAATTTGGTGATTGTGTAATATTCGAGTGGATTCCCTCTCCTTGCTTTGGTTGAATAAGGTTGGTTATTTTTTGTTTGTTGAATTATTTTCCGAATGTTGTCGATTTTGTTGATAAAAAAATCCGATAACTCGTCGCAGTATTCTTGAGTTTC
Source organism: Lithobates sylvaticus (assembly GCA_028564925.1). Lineage (NCBI taxonomy): Eukaryota > Metazoa > Chordata > Amphibia > Anura > Ranidae > Lithobates > Lithobates sylvaticus. The sequence continues at coordinate 574,635,750 of CM053028.1, read as the reverse complement.
GTTTGCTGGGGGCTCAAGGCAGGTGGGGTTCATAGTCTGGGCGACTAGTTTGAAAAGTTCACGTGGGCGGTTTAAGGCTTTTGAGAGGGTGTTTGAGAAATGTTCTTTTTTTGCTTTGAAGATTGCTTTGTGATATTTCTTGGTGAGTATTTTTGTAGTTTGTGTGATTTTCCTTTGTAGAATTTCTTTTCCAGGCTCTTTCAGCTCTTCTGTGTTCCCGTTTCAGTAAGAGTGCCATTAGACCATCCAGAATTTTTCCTGCGGATGTGTGCTCTACGTTTCGGAGCGACTGAGTCTGCTGTTTGTAGTAATGCCTTGTTTAAGGAGCTGAGTGTTTGTTCTGTTGAGTGTTTTCGATTTAGCGTTGCTATTTTGTTTGATAATGTGGTTTTGAAGAGTTCCGAGTGTAGTTTCTTATGCGATCTGGTCCAATGTGTTGTTGCTGACTGGTTTGGTTTTTGGAGGGTGGTGTTGGTTGCGATTTCAAATTTGATAGCGTGGTGGTCTGTCCATGGTAGCGGTATGTTGTCTAGTATGTTGATGTCCATATTTTGTTTGAAGATGAGGTCCAGAATGTGCCCTGACCCATGTGTGGGAGCCTTTTACTAGTTGTTGAAGCCCTAGTTCTTCCAGTTGGTTAATGCAGGCGGTGGCGATGGGGTCTTCGTGGAGTTTGCCCAGAGGTTGAAATCCCAGAGTACCAGAACCTTACTGGTTTTCAGGGTGTGTAACAAAATGAATTCAGTGAGGGGTATCGGTAGATTTGTCTTTGGTCCTGGTGGTCTGTAGCATAGCAGCATGTGGATGGTCTCTTGTGGTGTTGTTTGAAGATGTAGAGTAAGTGTCTCCATAAAAGGTCCTGGTAGATTCGGCATCACAGAAGCGCATGTTGACCCCGGGGAAAGTAGAGGGCCTGATAGCTGCAGTCTCGTCCCTCCGAGAGGCAGAGGAGGTCTCCTTCAGAGGATTTATAAGAGTCCTCGGGTTAATGACAGCTTGTATTCCTGCGGGGCCGTGGGCTCCCCTCCAGAATCCTCCAGCAGTTCCTCCTATCCTACTGGGATGGAAAAAGGGGAACCTTAGACGAAAAGGTCTCCATTCCAGGAGGGGTAAAGAAGTCTTTGCAGTGGTGGCTCAACCCTCAGAGGTTGGGGGGGTCACCTCTGGGCTCAGCTCCAACCCCTCAGGGTGATGACTGATGCGAGCGCATGGGGTTGGAGGCCCATCTGGTCTGGTATGGATATTCAGGGGAACCCCGCGCCAAAATTTAAAAAAATGTCATTGTCAAATGATGTAAACGGGTGACCCCGTCCCCCTCTGACAACTCGGGGAAAGCCATAGGAAAGTCCCCGTGCATCAGAGGAGGGTGGGGTCACTGGGTGGCCCCACCCTCCGTTATTTAAAAGTGTCAGAAGAATCGAATCGTCACACGGCTGAAGACTCCCACTGAGGCGGATCGTGCGGACGGAGCGGAGAAGAAGCCTGAGCAAGATGCGGGACGAGAAGAGCGGAAGAAGATGAAGACGAAGAAGAAGATGGAGAAGAAGAAGTTGGAGGAACAAGAAGAACACAGAAGGAATACCAGAAGAAAGAAAATGGAAGAAGAAGAAATTAATAAAGGACTTGTCAAAAACTGTCTCTTGTGTTTATAACCTTTTTGACACTTTTTTGTGAAATGGTAGGGGTACATTTGTACCCCATTACCAATTCACACAGGGGGGTGGCTGGGATCTGGGGGTCCCCTTGTTAAAGGGGGCTTCCAAATTCCGATAAGCCCCCCACCGGCAGACCCCCACAACCACCGGGCAAGGGTTGTGGGGATGAGGCCCTTCTCCCCATCAACATGGGGACAGGGTGCTTTGGGGCTACCTCAAAGAACCCTCCCAATGTTGAGGGCATGTGGCTTGGTATGGTTCAGGAGGGGTGGGGGCGCTCTCTCGTCCCCCCCTCTTTTCCTGCGGCCTGCCAGGTTGCGTGCTCGGATAAGGGTCTGGTATGGATTTTTTGGGGGGACCCCATGACATTTTTTTCAAAATGTTGTCGTGTGGTTCCCCTCAATATCCATACCAGACCTGAAGGGCCTGGTATGGAATTTAGGGGGACCCATGCCGTTTTTATCAATTAACTTTTATGTGTATTGTCGGACCGACAATTCATTATAGCTGCAATTAGTTTTAAATTACTTTTTTTTTCTTTAGAAATGTCATTTTGCTGTCAGACTGTTCAAAACACGGGAAACAGGCATACTATAGACACCCCCCAGGTACGAAATTTAAAGGAATATTACACTTTTATTGTTTCACTTTAAGCATTATTAAAATCACTGCTCCCGAAAAACGTCCGTTTTTAAAAAGTTTTTTTGCATTAATACATGTCCCCTGGGGCAAGACCTGGGTCCCCAAACACTTTTTATGACAATACCATACATATAAGCCTTTAAAATTAGCACTTTTGATTATTCATGTTCGTGTCCCATAGACTTTAACGGTGTTCGCGTGTTCAAACAAATTTTTTGCCTGTTCGCATGTTCTGGATGCGAACCGAGCAGGGGGGTGTTCGGCTCATCCCTAGTTGTATGTAATGACATCAGAATGCCTGCAACAAACTTTGTGGGTAAATTTATACCTCCGGCTTTAATAAAATGGGGCTTTAAAGTGGGGCTTTAATAAAATGCAAACCTGAATGGTGAGGAGGATTCTGGGAATATTGATTGAATTTTGCTATTTTTGTTTAGATCTCCTCCTGTGAAGTCTGGAGATCATATGACCATCACATTGCCTCCACCTCCCTCCCTGATAGAACAGAGAAATGAAAAGTAGATTCTAGAAGTCGCCAGAGAGATGATGGAGGAGAGGTGAGCGGTGCTGGGAATTCTGGGACATTATCCAGTAACAGACAAGGGATGTGTCTGGATGGTGACTGTATCATTGTGTGTGTCAGGTTCCTATAAGGTGTCAGGATGTCACTGTCTATTTCTCCATGGAGGAGTGGGAGTATTTAGAAGGACACAAGGATCTCTACAAGGACGTCATGATGGACAATCAGCCGCCCCTCACATCACCGGGTAAGAGGAGACTTTATTGTAAAGGAGAGAGCAGTACGGAGGGTCCACCTAGATCCCCCATCATCTGATAAACAGATAGAAACAATGTATTCAGTCAGTGTGTGTGTTTCCTACAGATGGATCCAGTAATGGGAACCCACCAGAGAGATGTCCCCATCCTCTGTATTCCCGGGATTCCACACAGGAAGGTCACACCATCCCCCACCATCATCAGGTAGATGATTGACAATTATTGGTAGTTCTGATTTATACACAGCATGTTTGTTACAATGAATGTTTTCTTATATATTCAGAGTGGAAACCTCAGGGATGATAATATTGATGTTAAAAAAGAGGAGGATGAGGAGTATGGAGTGATGGAGGAGTTTTCACAAGGACACAAGGATATGATGGAGCCACCAAATACCAGGAACCCACCAGAGAGATGTCCCCATCCTCTGTATTCCCGGGATTCCACACAGGAAGATCACACCATCCCTCACTGTTATAAGGTTGGTGGAATGGAGCATCTAGAACATGGACTCCTAGAGATAATGTGTGGCTTTTTATGTGATGTCACAATAATAAATCCTATTGTTTACGGATGATAGTCACTTTCATTTTCTTGAATTAGAGTGGAGATCCAATCGATATAGAATTTGAGGTTAAAGGAGAAGAAGAAGAGATGTATGTGAGGGATGATCAGCAGTCTATGGAGGAGGATGGAATAACTGGGACTTTTATAGAGGAGGACACTCCTACAGAGATCAGTACAGGTGGGTCATTAACACTAAATACCTTCCTCCACCCATACTGCTCACTGATTGGTCCAGAGTAGGGCAAGGACTGGGGGATAATCTTCCTTCTCTGTGCTGCAGACACAATTTATGGATCTATGGATGAATTCTCTGGTTCAGCTGGCAGCAAAAGCTTGATTTTCACCATAGATGTTGCTCTACCTAGGCACCTTGGGTATGTGCTTTGGGTCTTCTGCCCCATGCCCAGGTATAGCATGATCTCTGACAGAACAATTCTCCCAGGATTACTTGTTCTATTGTTTATAGCATGCTAGATATGGGATTTTTAGGGTGTAAGAATCAACACAGTAAATATATCAAAAATTATATTTATTTATAAAGGTTAAGAACATGCTAGATAAAAAGTCCATCAAAAATATTACAGTACAGTTTCAGAATGTGCAACTGAAAAAATTCCCAACATGTTTCACCACGATTAGTATCTTCCTCAGGAGAATTGCATTTGTCAGGCACTATCTACTGAAATTAGAAAAAACAAGACACATAGTTACAATATAACAAATACAAAAACACAACCAAAAAATAAAAAAGATACAAAATGTAATCACCCATGTCTTGATTGATATCACAATGACAGACTTTTTAGAGGCAAAATTACCCGTATAAAGGTGGACTGGTCAAAATCAAAAAGACTATATGAAGGCTAGCATGGAGGCCAAATTGGTCAAAAGGAAAGCCCACACATGGATCATCTGGTGTAACCATAGAAGGTGGTATAAGATGGAACATATTGATTTAGTGAACTGGTAGGTGATACGCCTAAATGAGGATTGAGGTACAAACAAAAAACTTAATAAACAAACAAAATTTCAAATGTATCCATAAGAACTTAAAGTGGGGTGCCCCTTAAAAAAATTTTGTTTAAAAGTCAGCAGCTACAAATACTGCAGCTGCTGGCATTTAATAATCGGACACTTACCTGTCCCAGGGTCCAGCGATGCGGGGGAACGAAGCCCCCCCTCGTTCCCCGCTCCGCTCGCGGCGCCAGCATCCTTGCTGTGGGCACCCGGCTGTGGCTTCAATTATTTTTTTAGGAATTTTAAGCAGTTTTTTTTTTAGTTTGGTGGAAACACCACTTTAACTAAACCAAAAATAGAATAGATACTCAGAACTCCGTTCACATGAATAAACATGCACGTGTTCAGGTTAAAGGTGACTGATATAGCCAAACGGTCCCCAAATCGAAAAGAATAGAGAATAAAAAGAATCCCTACAAATCAATAATAAATAAACCAATGGCCTCCTTAAATGCAAACTGTATTATTTATTATATTTTAAATGATCTAAAAGCCCCAATCGTCAAAGACATAATAGATACAGTCAGAACATGGGTTCACATCATAAATACACATATAGCCAAAAGGCTAAAAAATGGACCTCCAAAATACAAAGGTGGTCCTTAAATGAACATCTGCAAATTATAGCCAATTTAAACTAGAGGAACGGCTTGTAACTGATGGACTCATTCAATCCTAGATAAGATGTAGCTGCCAGGGAATGAATCCATCTTGTTTCTCTTTGTAAGAAAATGTTATCCACATCACCCCCTCTGTCATAAGTGGGTACGAATTCTAAAGCAAAAAATTTAATTTTGGTCAAGTCAAAACGAATGATATAAGCCCATATGTCGGCCTATGGGGGTTTCAATTTTTTTTTCTTTTGAACCAAAGAGACATGATCGCTTACTCTGTGAAAAAAGGGTCTCTTCGTCTTACCTACATAGAAGGCATTACAATCGCACTTCATGTAGTAAACACCAATAGATTGACAGTTAACAAAGAAATTGGGTCTATAAATGGTCCCATTGGGAAGAGTCGAATTTAACAAATATTTGCAGAATTCACATCTCCCACAGGGAGCCGTACCTCTACGAGGCTGTTGTTATGCCTCCGTTTATCTATTAAGTTCTTGTGGTAAAACCAAGGAAACCTAGACTTCTGAAGTGTATGAATGCTTTACTAAACAGGGAAAAATCTGCACATACAAACTGTAGGATGAACAATACAATACATCACAACTTATAGCTTCACATATAAGCATGTATAATATGTACACATTAGGTAAACTAAACAATTACTCAACTTAGGGGTTAAGATGTCCTTCATAGTTCCTTGTTCTCACAAACGCGTCTCCAACGATCCAGCTCCTGGTAGCCATCTTGTCTTTTGTCCTTCCAAACACCAACTGTCCCAAACACCAACTGTCCCTCTCTCCCAAAACACATGTCTCTTTCAAACCCTCTCAGATACAAGGTGACTATGGACCAACTGGTCCTTGATAGACCTTGACTTCCTATATGTAATCTGTGGAAAAGAATTAACATATTTTGAAATAACCTCATCAGTAGATAATAAAGGCCAATATTTTTGAATGATTTCACAAACTTTCCTATGTTCACCAGAATATCTGGTTATTAGTCGCACCTGATGATCAGATTTTTTGGAATGAATTAAATCAGCTCGATTTTCGTTTTTTTGGCCCTATGATAGGCCTTTTTTAGGATTGAACGACTATAACCCCTGTCCAATAGGCGCAACTGCAATGCCGAAGCCTCAAATTCGAATTCAGTTCCTCCTTATTCGCAAATACTGACTGCATGGGATGCTCTCAACCAAGGATTTAGGGTGAGGGCTAGCAGCGTGTAATATAGTATTACCTGCTGATGGTTTTCTGAACAAGGAGGAACCAATTGTGCAATCAGGATTCAAATACACTGAAATATCCAAAAAATGTATTGCCTTTTGATCACATGTCTTGGTAAACTTTAAATTGAAGGGATTATTTTCAAGTTTACTTAGAAAAGAGGAAAGTTCTTACCTGGTTCCAGTCCATACGACAAAAATATCGTCAATAAAACAAACGCCAGATAAGAACATTATCAAAAAATTCCTGATAATTCCTGAGGGGAACAGCCGATCAATGACAGGCAGTGTAGGAAGCGCGGGGAGAGGTTTGTTTACACAGACCTCTCCCCGTTCTTCAGCTCTGTGACCCGATGGCGGGACACCAGCGGCGATCGGGTCCGCTGGTCCCGCGGCCGTGGTCATGGAGCTCCCGATCGGGTTGCAAGCGCGACCCACGGCAGGTCTCTTTAAGGACCACGTACCTAAACGTGGTTTTGCCTAGCCGTGCCATTCTGCCGACGTATATCGGCGTGAGGCGGTCGGGAAGCGGTTAAGGACCACCTTTGTATTTTGAGGTCCATTTTTTTTTTAGCCTTTTGGCTATATGTGTATTTATGATGTGAACCCATGTTCTGACTATCTATTATGTCTTTGACGATTGGGGCTTTTGGATCATTTAAAATATGATTAATAATACAATTTGCACTTAAGGAGGCCATTGGTTTATTTATTATTGATTTGTAGGGATTTTTTCTATTCTCTATTTACCTTTTTTCAGGATACTCACTTAGGATCAGATGACCACTATTGTGTCACTTCCGTTGTGCCGTCTGACGTATCGGCGTTCCGTTTTTTTCTGCATATGATTATTTTGTCATATCCGGCATGACCGTCCATGAGGCCGACGCCACTAAAGCGTCCGCTCCTCCCCTGTGTTTGGCGCCAAACTTTAGGCGCCCAATGGGGAGGTATTTAAGGATATTGGTAGAGGAATCAGCGTAAGGCTACTACGGGAGGAGGAAGGAGGCAGGCTGTGGAACCATAGTTTTAGGTAAATTTCTTTATTTAATCCTTCGGATAACTTTCTTATGGACCAGTGACTATTATTATTATTATTATTTATTATTATACACGATTTATAAAGCGCCAACAGTTTACACAGCGATTTACAATGTATAGGGGGGGGGGGAAACACAATTACAGTACAGTTCAATACAAAAGGTACAGGAGGGCCCTGCTCATAGAGCTTACATTCTAAAGGGAGGGGGAGGTGGTACAAAAGGTAATAGCTGCAGAGAATGATTTGATGGGGGTGGCTCAGGGACAGTTGTTGTTAGGTGGGTTAGGTTTCCCTGAATAAATGAGTTTTCAGGGATCTCCTGAAGGTGGACAGGGTAGGGCTGATCAGACATACTGGGGCAGGGAGTTGCAGAGGATGGGAGAGGCTCTGGAGAAGTCCTGAAGGCGAGCATGGGAGGAGGTAACAAGGGAGCTAGAGAGCAGGAGGTCCTGGGAGGAGCGGAGAGGACGATTTGGGCGATATCTGCAGATGAGGTTGGTGATGTAGATGGGGGCAATGTTGTGGATGGCTTTGTATGTTATGGTTAGCATTTTGAATTTTACACGGTGGGGTAGGGGAAGCCAGTGAAGGGATTGGCAGAGAGGGGCGGCAGTCACGGATCGATGAGTGAGGCGTATTAGTCTAGCAGCAGCATTCATAATAGACTGAAGGGGGGAGGGGCCTGCGTAAGGGTAGGCCGTTAAGGAGAGAGTTGCAGTAGTCAAGGTTGGAATCAAGGAGTGAATAAGTTGCTTTGTGGTGTCATTAGTCAGGAAGGGTCGAATTCTGGAGATGTTGACTATATTATCATTCCTTAGATCTCCAGGGTTCTTTTCCCTTTGGGGACCGTTTGGCTATACCAGCCACCTTTTAACCTGAACACGTGGATGTTTATTCATGTGAACTGAGTTTTGAGTATCTATTTTATTACAGGTACATTTTTATTTTTGGTTTAGTTAAATCCTTATGGATACATCTGAAATATCGTTTGTTTATTTGTTTGTAAGTTTTTTGTTTGTACCTCAATCCTCGTTTAGGCCTACCAGTTCACTAAATCAATAGGTACCATCTTATACCACCCTCTATGGTTACACCAGATGATCCATGTGCGGGAGTTCCTTTTGATCAATTTGACCTCCATGCTAGCCTTCATATAGTCTTTTTGATCAGTCCACCTTTATACAGGTAATTTCGCCTCTAAAAAGTCTGTCATTGTGATATCAGTTAAGACATGGGTGATTACATTTTGTATCTTTTTGATTTTTTTTTGGTTGTGTTTCTGTATTTGTTAGATTGTAATTTTGTGTCTTGTTCTTTCTAATTTCAGTAGATAGTGCCTGACAAATGTAATTCTCCTGAGGAAGCTACTAATCGTGGTGAAACATGTTGGGAATTTTTTCAGTTGCACATTCTGAAACTGTACTGTAATATTTTTAATGGACTTTTTATCTATCATGTTCTTAACCTTTATAAATTATTATTTTTGATATATTTACTGTGTTGATTCTTGCACCCTAAAAATCCCATATCTTTCATTCTTTATGCTATTATAAATTCAAGGGATGTGGTGCCAATATAATTCATAGGTGATAAGCAACAAATTTGTTCTATTGTTTGATGGCTGTGCCGGGCGGAGGGATATGTCTGTATAGTTTCAGACCCAAGTCACTGAGTGCAGTCTCAGTAGATGGGAGACAGCAGTGTGCGACCTCTGTAACTTGTCTCATGTAAACATTTAAGCTTCCACTGAATATTATGTATTGCATTGTATAATTTATCTTGTACATTACATACTCCTAACCCCTGCACTATATAATCTATGGTGTACATTACATACCTCTAACCCCTGCACTATATACTCTATGGTGTACATTACATACTCCTGACCCTTGCACTATATACTCTATGTTGTACATTACATATATACTCTATGGTGTACATTACATACTCCCGACCCCTGCACTATATACTCTGTTGTACATTACATACAGGGGGGTACAGCCCATACACATGTAAGGGCCCCCAGTGTCTGGACGGGCCCGGCTGACTGGCAGGGATGTGAGAATGCAGGGTCGGGTGCAGAGGAGCTCTGTGGATGCTCCTGTATGTGTGTGTGTGTGAGAATCAGAATGCTGGTGCTCTGTCATGAGCTGACATCGGGCTCTTTGCTGCCACCTCTAGCCATTTCCTGCATGTGCACCCCTCTGCATATGGAAACAAGAGCTGGGACTAGGAATACCTTAGAAGTAAGGGCTGTTGTTCAGGGGAGGGGGCTGTGTGTGTGATTGTGTACATGCCTGTGTGTCTACATTTCTGTGTGTGTACATGTCTGTGTGTATGTGTACATGCCTGTGTGTTTTTACATGTGTCTGTGTACATGTCTCTGTGTGTGTGTACATGTCTGTGTGTGTGTACGTGCTTGTCATATACACACATGTGAGTGGTGCTAGGAGCGTACAGGCGTGAGGGGGGGCTGAGAGCGTACAGGCGCGAGGGGGGCTGAGAGCGTACAGGCGTGAGGGGGGCTGAGAGCGTACAGGCGCGAGGGGGCTCAGAGCGTACAGGTGTGAGAGGGGCTGAGGCACTGAAGGACTTTGTGGGATGGCTAGTGGGCAGATTTGGTGGGATGGCCAGTGGGCGGGACCCTGGGGAATGTTGGTGGGCAGGCTCGGGGGGCGGGCAGGCCTAAAGCTGTGTAAGGGGCCCCACAATTTCTGATGGCTGGCCTGATTACATAATTCTGATACTATATAGTGCTATCTATATCTTATACTATATGTTGTACATTACATACTCCTGTCCCCTACATTATATACACTATGTTGTACATTACATCATTCTGATACTATATAGTCCTATCTTACATAGTGGGTGAGGTTGAAAAAAGACACAAGTCCATCAAGTCTAACCTATGTGTGTGATTACATGTCAGTATTACATTGTATATCCCTGTATGTTATGGTCGTTCAGGTGCTTATCTAATAGTTTTTTGAAATTATCGAAGTTCCCCGCTGACACCACCATTGCCTGCCAATGCTGAGCCTATCATCTACTAGGACCCCCAGGTCCTTTTCCATCCTAGATTCCCCCAGAGGTTCTCCCCCCAGTGTATAGATTGCATTCATATTTTTGCCACCCAAATGCATTATTTTACATTTTTCTACATTAAACCTCATTTGTCATGTAGTTGCCCACCCCATTAATTTGTTCAGATCTTTTTGCAAGGTTTCTACATCCTGCGGAGAAGTTATTGTCCTGCTTAGCTTAGTAAATACAGAGATTGAACTGTTTACCTCATCCTCCATTTATGAACAAAATAAATAGGATTGGTCCCAGCACAGAACCCTGGGGGACCCCACTACCCCCCCCCCCCCCCTGACCATTCCGAGTACTCCCCATTTATCACCACCCTCTGAACTCGCCCTTGTAGCCAGTTTTCAATCCATGTACTCACCCTATGGTCCATGCCAACGGACCTTGCTTTGTACAGTAAACGTTTATGGGGAACTGTGTCACATGCTTTTGCAAAATCCAGATAGACCACGTCTACGGGCCTTCCTTTATCTAGATGGCATGTCCCAACAAAGGTACTATCTGTTGTATCGTATACAATAAGTTGTACATTACATAGTCCTGACTTCTTTTGCACCCATTTCCTACCAGCTGTATATTTTATATCTGATGATTTGATTGGAGCACAGACTTTTACATGTTGATAATAATGTGATAAAATCCTCAAACTTTGGAACCTTAAACAGAAAGTGATAATGAGGGAGGAGTCAATAACCCAATCATGGTGGTCTTCAGGATCAGTCCAGTCTTCATCTTGGTTGATCCCCCCCCATCCTCACTCTCTGACCTCTGGTGGGGCTCAGCCCCGCTGTTATTCATGACTAAATCATGGACTAAATAAGGAAGTGCAGGACTTCTTGTGTTGGGAAGATGGCAATGAGTGATAGAGGGGGTGGGGACACTCGTCCTATAATCCCCTCATTACTGTCACTCCTATAAAAGACAGTTCTCGTTGTTTCCTCACTCTCTGACTAAGGTCCATGAATAAAGAAATGAACTGGTAGGAGATTAGAGGACCCATTTACTAGTTACCTTGAAGGTGGAATTGTAAGATCCTCGGAGACAAAGCTGCCTGATGTGGGCGGAGTCCTGGTTTAGGGGAACCAATCTGCTCATGTCTAGTAATAATATTTTTATTTCTATTTTAGTAGATGGACGGGAGATGAGGAAAACCTCAGAGGATTGTCTCACTTTGTCTCCAGACTGTAAAGTAGAAGATGAGGACATCACACAGTATAGTCCAGGAGAAAACCCGACTACCTCAAATGTCCATCCGACACCACACAGTGTAGATGGACCATCGTATTCCTCTTATCCTGAGGAACCTCAGACTGTGAGGGACGGTGCCGTCCTTCCAACAGAGAAGAGGTTTTCCTGTACTGAGTGCGGGAAGTGTTTCTGTTTTAAAGCCCATCTTCATGTGCATATAAGATCTCACACAGGAGAGAAGCCATATTCCTGTCCTGAGTGCGGGAAATGTTTTTCAGTGAAGTTCAGTCTTTACACACATCAGAGATCTCACACTGGGGAGAAGCCTTATTCCTGTCCTGAGTGCGGAAAATGTTTTTCACAGAAGTCCAGTCTTTACACACATCGGAGATCTCACACAGGGGCGAAGCCATATTCCTGTCCTGAGTGTGGAAAATGTTTTTCACAGAAGTCCAGTCTTTACACACATCAGAGATCTCACACGGGGGAGAAGCCATATTCCTGTCCTGAGTGCAGGAAATGTTTTTTAGTGAAGTCCCATCTTGACACACATCAGAGATCTCACACGGGGCAGAAGCCGTATTCCTGTCCTGAGTGCGGGAAATGTTTTTCAGTGAAGTCCAGTCTTTACACACATCAGAGATCTCACACTGGGGAGAAGCCATATTCCTGTCCTGAGTGCGGGAAATGTTTTTCAGTGAAGTCCAATCTTTACACACATCAGAGATCTCACACGGGGGAGAAGCCATATTCCTGTCCTGAGTGCGGGAAATGTTTTTCACAGAAGTCCAATCTTTACACACATCAAAGATCCCACACGGGGGAGAAGTCGTATTCCTGTCCTGAGTGAGGGAAATGTTCCTCACTGAAGTCCTGTCTTCCTGTACATCAGGGATCCCACACAACCCTCAAGGTGTATTAGTGCCTTGAGTGCGGGAAATGTCTTCAATATGAATGATGCTGGACATCACAGCTCTCATGAATGAATGAATGATTTGTATAGCGCTACAACTGCGAACTGAATCGCCTCAAGGCGCTTGTCTGCTCTTGTTGTGATGCCATGTTTAGAAGAGGTGGGTCTTGAGTTTTTTCCTGAAGGCCTGATGGTTTTCTTCCAAGCGGATGTGTGGAAGAAGCACACCCTGATATACACCTCAGATATACTCCATGGCTGATCTTCATCATGTAAGAAACAGTTGATAAGGAGATCAGAGATCACCAAAGACATGGATGAAGTGTTGTAAAAATACAATGGATTGGCGGCTCAGACAGGTCTGGTAATGTACTTTTATGTCATGGCTTTCTTCTGGGTCCGCACCAATGCACGGGCACACCCAGAAACCTCCACTGTCATTGGCTGTAGGACAAGTTTGTAAACCAATAATACACACTCTCGCCCTACCCTCTGTGTGTCCCCACTGCGCTTATGTGTGAATCTCAAACAAAATAAATAAAGTAATTACCGTATTTATCAGCGTATAACACGCACTTTTTCCACCCCTTAAAATCGGGGGAAAGTCGTGGGTGCGTGTTATACGCCGATCCCCAAAAAAAAAAGTGACAAAAAAAAATCAAACGGCGCCGAAAAATAGAGACCGCCGTCAAAAAAAAAAAAACGAGCGCCGTCGAAAAAGACCGATCTGACTGTTCGGCTCCGCTCGCAGTCCCGCCTCCCTGCTCTCGCTTCCGAAACAGCAGGGAGGTGGGACTGCGAGCGGAACCGAACAGACGGCTCAGGCTTTTCCGGTGGCGCTCGGTCTTTAACGGCGGCGCTCGCTCGTTCTTTTCTGGCGGCAAATTTAAACACGGCAAGCTGCAAATGACGCTGGCAAGGCTGCAAATCACACTGGGCAAGGCTGCAAATGGCGCTGGGCAAGGCTGCAAATGGCGCTGGGCAAGGCTGCAAATGGCGCTGGGCAAGGCTGCAAATGGCGCTGGGCAAGGCTGCAAATGAGAATATATATGTGAGGTACGCCGCGCTTAGGTGTAATATATCTGGGTTGCAGCCACCTCAGGGGAAAGTACCGTCGCTGAGGACGTCACATGACGAAACGCCTCCGACGTAACTACGCAACTACACCATCACGTCCCCTCTCAGGAAGCACGAGCTGTTGACACGCAGGTGGAGCGCAAGCCGCTCCGATCACAGCTGATCGCTTCCTCTCGCAGGACGCTAGTGTTGTGCCATTAAGCCCTGCAAAACGGGATCTTTTACTTGCTTAATATCCCCTCGATTTTGGCAAGCAGTAGGGCTGACTGGCTACACTTTTTATTCCCAATTTTTATTTTTATTCTTTTGGTATATATATATACAATTTTTTTGCACAGAACTTTTGTTACTGTCCAATATTATCATTATTTTTTTATCTGAAAAAATACTGCACTATGGGGTCTTTTTTGCTCTTCCCTCTATGAGGACATCTATTCTATGCTGCACCACCCGAGTGCCCCCACAATGAGCCCAGCAGAGGAGGAATAGGATTTGGACCTAAGACCTGATCGATTGCGGTACGGTGTGTGCTACAGGCTTGTTGCCCCTGTAGGGGTGCAGGCATCTGGTGAGTGTGAAACCCGGAGGGGGAGCACCGAAGTCACGTGAAGAACTGTCCTATGAGCACCATTTAGTCACCACAACCCTCTTGTTTGGGGACCCCTTATTTTGAACTTTTTAAATCACATTAGTGCATGTGCTGTACTCCCTAGCTTATATACTGTGTATCTGTGATTCGGTTTATATGTTTACCCCTTACATTTGGTCAAAATCATTTATTACACGTGGAGTATAGGGATACATATTATCATTTTTGATACCCCTAATATCCATACTCCGGGTTTTATATAAGATTTTGATGCTGCATTATGATACATTTGTTTATGCAATTTTTGGTTATATCAAGCATATGCACTTAGACGCTTGACTGGGTCTTACTACGCTCATTCCTAAAGGATACTGTTTATGATTTTTATAACACTGAGTAGTGTATACATATGGACTGTCAATTAGGTCACAAAGGAATATACTGTCACTAAAGTTATGAAGAAAAATATATATATATATATTTTTTTTATTGTTTGTCACGTATAACTGAGTGGGTCACCCTCTTTATATATGGTGGTTCATTTATATAATATCACTGTTAAATACGATATATTTTTCATTAATTGTGCACGTCACTTAGCACTGTGTCGATATACTGCTATACGCTGTGCATTCGGACGTAGACACTAACAATTATATTATTCACTTATGTATTTTATATTTTTTTTTTTTTATCTTTAATCAACCCCTTTTTTCACTTGTTTATTCGTACTGCTTTCACATTTTGGGTGAGGGAATTGACACATACTCATCTTCTCATGCTTTTGATCAAAGAGATCAACTATTGAGTTTAACCATATTGGGTCACTCAGCACTTTATAACCTAATTGGTACCTTACTATACAATTAGAGTGAATTGGGTGTTCATTGTAGTGGTTCATATAACACCTACTAGGACTCCCACTACCACCATGCCCTACTAGGTGTTATACTCTAATTATCATTACTCTTTCACCTATAATATAGGTAGCGCCTGACCTCAGTACCATCTTTTACTAAGGCTGCAAATGAGGCTGGGCAAGCTGCAAATGACGCTTAAATGTAAGTTTTTTTTTTTTTTTTTTTTTTCCCTAAACTTCCCTCCTAAAACTTTTTTTCCTTTAAAATGCCCTCCTAAACTTGGGGTGCGTGTTATACGCCGGTGCGTGTTATACGCCGATAAATACGGTAGCTGCCACTCTTAAATAAATGAATTATGTGCAATATTCCTAGTATATAGTGTGGAATGAGCGGCGCTGGCTGCTATCTATGTAAAGTCAAACTATACAATAGAGTGAAATGTGGTGTATCAAAATAAATGAATAGAGTGATACAAATAACACACTTCTGTGCAATGTAACAACTTATATATAGAAAACAAAATCACCCTGTGACATAAGTGATTAAAAACAATAAATAACTCAATACATAGAAATAACTCATGTATAATAATATGAAAAAATGCAGAAAAGTGCCAAAAAATAAAAATATATAAAAAAATATAAAATATATCATAAAGTGTCCAATTCAGATAATACAAAAAAGTCCACTTCAAATATGATCTGCCTATATATGGTGACCAGTGAATCACTCCAAGTGATGTTCCAAAAAAAATGGCTACTTGGCGATCTTTAGAGTGAGATACAGGACATTGACTTTGCTATACATCGGCTGCTATTTGATCGGCTGTCAGTGGGAGCAGGGACGAGGAGTGGTGAGCTGACGCTGTGCAATCTCGTTTACCCTGGGTCCGCCGTGGCCATCCATTTACCAGTTATTTGATTGTGTACAAGTGACTTTTTTATGCTGTGGTTTTTAATCTAACATGTGAGTGTAAATGCAGTGATTTTTTTTTGAGATATTAAAACTGTGTGAACATATTACACTAGTGGAGATTGTCTTTCTCATTCAAATGTGGAGTTGCTTAAAGAGGACCACCTGAGAAGTATATAATCATCCCTTTATTGGAATCTAAAGATCTTTACCTATCACCCCTGTAGAAAAGAGGGTAAAAAGCATTTGCAGCCAAGCACGAGAGTGTAAGGCTTAAACAGCTGGTGAGTTTGTGAACATAAGGGGATTGAAGTCACAGACACAGCGGTGTGGTGGAGGAGTGTTGCTGGAAATCACAATTTTTTTGGAACATCACTTTGAGTGATTTACTGGTCACCATATATAGGCAGATCATATTTGAAGTAGACTTTTTTGTCTACTTTGACTTTTATGATATATTTTATATATATTTTTTATATATATATATATATATATATATATATATTATATATTTTAATTTTTTGCACTTTTCTGCATTTTTTCATATTATTATACATGAGTTATTTCTATGTATTGAGTTATTTATTGTTTTTAATCACTTATGTCACAGGGTGATTTTGTTTTCTATATATAAGTTGTTACATTGCACAGAAGTGTGTCATTTGTATTACTCTATTCATTTATTTTGATACACCACATTTCACTTTATTGTATAGTTTTGACTTTACATAGATAGCAGCCAGCGCCGATCATTCCACACTATGTAGGACAAGTCAGCAGGTCCCAGCCAATGATTTTGCCCCGTACCCTGCTGATCACCTGCAGCCAATGACAAATCACTCCTGTGTTTTTTCGTTTGTAAACATGGGGAGCTATCTTGCGATTTCTTCTCTTCCTAAGTCCTTTTTAGTTCAGGAAACTGTGAGTATAATCACCACACTTTACACCCACACACCTTAGATTGGCACATTTAACCCCATTAATTGCCCTCATTCACCCTTTGATCACCCCTGTCACCCAACCAGTGCCATAAGTACAGCGTCAGTGTACAGTATTTTTCACCAATCGCTGTGTTAGCATCACTTGTTACATCAGTTAGCGCCAGGGTCAGCTAGCATTAGATTGCCCGCACACTATCACACACACTATAGGATACTGATCACCAACATTACTAGTATAGTGTCTGTATGGATCAAAAACCTGATCACCGACATTGCTAGTATAATGTCTGTATGGATCAATGTCCTGATCATCAACAGAACTATATTAGTGTCCCCCCTTAGTATAGTGTCTGTATGGATCAATATCCTGATCGTGAACAGAACTATATTAGTAAAAATAAGTGGAACTACCACCAACCTGCTCAAATGGCAAAGAAATCGTGTATGACTAAGTATAAATAACAATAGAAGCAGCTCGTTGTAAATAAATGTAAATGTAGAGAAATTAATTAAAAATGTATTAATTGGAACCGCGCGCTCTATAAGATTAATAAAAGTGCAAGTGCAAAAATTGCTGAAATTGCATAGACCAGTGACAACAAACACAACAAAATATAGAATGTGTTTGTGTGTATATGTGTTTATATATGTGTCATCCAAAATGTTTCTAGTTGAAGTGTCCAAGGTACTAGATCAAATGTTCAGAAATTTAAAAAATCAAAAACCACACATTGATGTGCAAAATAAAGTGTCCAAACGAACAATTTTGTGTATATGAATTCTTCCAATACTCGGTAGATAGCAAAGGAGTAGATCTTCCACCATCACCAGCCACACATCCTACTCACCAGAATCCAATGACCCCGTTACAGGTAGACATAAGCACTTTCAGAAGATGCCAATGAAGAATCTCAAATGATTAGATACCAGGATTTCAGTGGACCTATTCAGGTACTTGTGGATGTATTGTGGGGAACTCAATGTGGAAATGAGCATATCAAAGCATCAATGCCATAGGTAAAAAGAAGAAAAAAGCTCCCATAGGGAAGTAGGTCAAAAATCAAAGTAAAAAACAGGTACAATCTTCATAGCAGCTAAACAGTAAAACGCAACCATGTGGTTGGAGATGGCGTTGGCGTTCCAGCTGCGTTTCAAACGGTGGAAGTGACGTACCACACTCAAGCGACCCTACGTGTTTTTGTCTGCACGCTCTGACGTCATCAGGGGGTCATGTGAATGGATACGTATCTTCCATATAATTACAGGTCTGCCAATTAGAGATATCCAATCTGGTTCAATCCTTACACAATATACAATAAAAAGCACTTTTAACTAGCTAAAGTTATAAAAGACATCATAAACTACTTGAATTTTCTTGTATTGATTACATTTGAATTATTTAAAAATGTAATTAATTAGACTCTGGATACTGCCATCTTGTGGCCAAAAAGCCGAGTAGCATAAAGAGGAATGGAATTGTGGATCCATCTTGTGGCAAAAAAGTAGATAGGATGTAAATAGAATGGATTAACCTTTTACAATGTAAACATATGTTCCTAATAATTAGACAAATAGCAATTTAGGTCTATATAAACATTAATACCCACAGGTGTGAATATATTTAATTTATAAATCCATTCAGTTTTAGTTTTTGGATATTCTCTGGATCATATTTCCTCCCCTCCAATCTGCTATCTGATAACTATTTTATCAATCCCAAAGAATTTAGCTACACTAAGATCCTTATTATGATATATCCTAAAGTGATTGGAAAGGCTATGTTTTAAGAACCCATTTTTAATGGGTTCTTAATCTCGTATGGTGACAACTAGCGGTGGGGATATAACTATTTCTATTTCTATCAGTGCCCTTGAAATAGGTCTTGGTCTGAATGCGCCCATTAGTCTTCATCAAGACCAGATCAAGGAAACTGATCTCTTTCAAATCCCAATTACCTGTAAATTTTAGCCCATAACAGTTGTGGTTAATGTTATTCAAAAATGTTTCCATTGTCTCCACTGTACCATTCCAAAGAATGACAATGTTGTCAATGCATTTTTGTATAATGAAATCTCAAGTATAGGGGCTCCAAATATGCTATGTTCCTCCCATTGGCTCATAAGTATATTTGCCACACTGGGAGCATAATTGGCTCCCATAGTCACTCCCTTGATCTGCTTATAGCATGATCCCTCATGTCAAAAGTAGTTGTTAGACATAGCTAACTCCAATGCCTCAATCAGAAACCCCTTTTTGTTCCCTTTTAAGGTCAGATTTGGAATCAAGGGCTCTTCTGGTAGTTAAGATGGGGATGGCCATGATTAAGTCTGAATAGTGACGAAACATGTCGGGGGCGTGGCTGAGCGGCAATCACTTGTAAACAGCACCAGCGCCAATACTAACAGGAGAGATTATCGCACTTTTCGGAAGTCTGAGACACGAGGAGGGGGTGAGACATTATACTTTGCACCTCGAGTCCGCCGTGACTACAGACCTTTGCAGTGTTTGTGAAAATTTTCAGTGAAGCCTGCTGTGGAGATTACCTTTTTCATATTTTGCTTGTTTTATTTGAATATTATGTGAGTGAATCGGTTGAAGCTTTTGTGTTGTGAGTTTTAATAAAAGTGGTGTTACTTTATCACACTATTGGAGCACTTTTTTGTTTACATGAGGATCATCGCAATATTGCTGAGCGAATTGGTGTGGAGAAATTATTGGATTTCTGTTTGAATTTATTTGCGCATTTGCTCGACACGAAAGTGCGAGCTTTGGATCTGGTGAGTGAGATTCTTTTGGGAGCAGTCACACAATTACACAGCGGTGTGGTGGAAGAACACTATTTTTCAAGATTTTGTTCATTTTTGTCCAACACTATCAAAAAAAAGGGAACTTTGAAGAGGAACTTATATTGTGTTGCTCTTCCTCTTTTCTTTTGCACGTCAATATGGACTTTATTTAATTCTGCACATCAGTTTGATGTATATTATATGTGACATTAATATAGTCATTCACTTCATTTCCACGCATATAATCCACTCTGTGTTGGATCTATGCTAATTGGTGTTAATTAAGGATGGGCCCGGTGCTCGATGCGAACCCACGTTCGCATCGAGCACCGGGCGTTCGCTCGCTCGGCGAGCCCAGAACTATTTTGGCCGCTCGCATCACGTTCGTGTGATGCGAGCGGCCCCCGCAATGCATTGCGGCCGGCGCGGCCGACGCAGTGCATTGCTGGCTGATGATTGGCCAAGCATGCACTGTGACCCCGCATGCTTGGCCAATCACAGCCCCGGAAACTCGAAGAGCCATAATTGGCTACAGGCAGGACGCCTGTAGCCAATTACAGCTCAGGGGCTGTAGTACACGCCCCCCCCTATAAAACGCCGCCACGCCGTCTGCGCCGGTCACATGCTGTTCCGGCGCAGATTGAGCAGGCACATTCTGTGACACTCTGCTGCATTTAGATAGTTAGAGAGATTCACTTACAGAGATTGAGTTAGATAGATTCAGTTACAAAGATTGATTGAGAAAGAGGGGCTTGTAGTGTGCTCGTGGCAGGCAGGCAGAGCTCCTATATTTTGTTACCAGAAGCACCTATAGGACTTGTAGTGTGTTCGTGGCAGGCAGGCAGAGCTCCTATATTTTGTTACCAGAAGCACCTATAGGACTTGTAGTGTGTTCGTGGCAGGCAGGCAGAGCTCCTATATTTTGTTACCAGAAGCACCTATAGGACTTGTAGTGTGTTCGTGGCAGGCAGGCAGAGCTCCTATATTTTGTTACCAGAAGCACCTATAGGACTTGTAGTGTGTTCGTGGCAGGCAGGCAGAGCTCCTTCATTTTGTTCCCAGAGGCACCTATAGGACTTGAAGTGTGTTAGTCCCATTACACACACAGAGCTATATTTTCTTCCCAGAAGCACCTATAGGACTTGAAGTGTGTTAGTCCCATTACACACACAGAGCTATATTTTCTTCCCAGAAGCACCTATAGGACTTGAAGTGTGTTAGTCCCATTACACACACAGAGCTATATTTTGTTCCCAGAAGCACCTATAGGACTTGAAGTGTGTTAGTCCCATTACACACACAGAGCTATATTTTCTTCCCAGAAGCACCTATAGGACTTGAAGTGTGTTAGTCCCATCACACACACAGAGCTATATTTTGTTCCCAGAAGCACCTATAGGACTTGAAGTGTGTTAGTGGCATCACACACACAGAGCTATATTTTGTTCCCAGAAGCACCTATAGGACTTGAAGTGTGTTAGTCCCATCACACACACAGAGCTATATTTTGTTCCCAGAAGCACCTATAGGACTTGAAGTGTGTTAGTCCCATCACACACACAGAGCTATATTTTGTTCCCAGAAGCACCTATAGGACTTGAAGTGTGTTAGTCCCATTACACACACAGAGCTATATTTTGTTCCCAGAAGCACCTATAGGACTTGAAGTGTGTTAGTCCCATTACACACACAGAGCTATATTTTCTTCCCAGAAGCACCTATAGGACTTGAAGTGTGTTAGTCCCATTACACACACAGAGCTATATTTTGTTCCCAGAAGCACCTATAGGACTTGAAGTGTGTTAGTCCCATTACACACACAGAGCTATATTTTCTTCCCAGAAGCACCTATAGGACTTGAAGTGTGTTAGTCCCATCACACACACAGAGCTATATTTTGTTCCCAGAAGCACCTATAGGACTTGAAGTGTGTTAGTCCCATTACACACACAGAGCTATATTTTCTTCCCAGAAGCACCTATAGGACTTGAAGTGTGTTAGTCCCATCACACACACAGAGCTATATTTTGTTCCCAGAAGCACCTATAGGACTTGAAGTGTGTTAGTCCCATTACACACACAGAGCTATATTTTCTTCCCAGAAGCACCTATAGGACTTGAAGTGTGTTAGTCCCATCACACACACAGAGCTATATTTTGTTCCCAGAAGCACCTATAGGACTTGAAGTGTGTTAGTCCCATCACACACACAGAGCTATATTTTGTTCCCAGAAGCACCTATAGGACTTGAAGTGTGTTAGTCCCATTACACACACAGAGCTATATTTTCTTCCCAGAAGCACCTATAGGACTTGAAGTGTGTTATTCCCATTACACACACAGAGCTATATTTTCTTCCCAGAAGCACCTATAGGACTTGAAGTGTGTTAGTCCCATTACACACACAGAGCTATATTTTGTTCCCAGAAGCACCTATAGGACTTGAAGTGTGTTAGTCCCATTACACACACAGAGCTATATTTTCTTCCCAGAAGCACCTATAGGACTTGAAGTGTGTTAGTCCCATCACACACACAGAGCTATATTTTGTTCCCAGAAGCACCTATAGGACTTGAAGTGTGTTAGTCCCATCACACACACAGAGCTATATTTTGTTCCCAGAAGCACCTATAGGACTTGAAGTGTGTTAGTCCCATCACACACACAGAGCTATATTTTGTTCCCAGAAGCACCTATAGGACTTGAAGTGTGTTAGTCCCATCACACACACAGAGCTATATTTTCTTCCCAGAAGCACCTATAGGACTTGAAGTGTGTTAGTCCCATTACACACACAGAGCTATATTTTGTTCCCAGAAGCACCTATAGGACTTGAAGTGTGTTAGTCCCATTACACACACAGAGCTATATTTTCTTCCCAGAAGCACCTATAGGACTTGAAGTGTGTTAGTCCCATTACACACACAGAGCTATATTTGTTCCCAGAAGCACCTATAGGACTTGAAGTGTGTTAGTCCCATTACACACACAGAGCTATATTTTCTTCCCAGAAGCACCTATAGGACTTGAAGTGTGTTATTCCCATTACACACACAGAGCTATATTTTCTTCCCAGAAGCACCTATAGGACTTGAAGTGTGTTAGTCCCATTACACACACAGAGCTATATTTTGTTCCCAGAAGCACCTATAGGACTTGAAGTGTGTTAGTCCCATCACACACACAGAGCTATATTTTGTTCCCAGAAGAACCTATAGGACTTGAAGTGTGTTAGTCCCATCACACACACAGAGCTATATTTTGTTCCCAGAAGCACCTATAGGACTTGAAGTGTGTTAGTCCCATTACACACACAGAGCTATATTTTCTTCCCAGAAGAACCTATAGGACTTGAAGTGTGTTAGTCCCATCACACACACAGAGCTATATTTTGTTCCCAGAAGCACCTATAGGACTTGAAGTGTGTTAGTCCCATTACACACACAGAGCTATATTTTGTTCCCAGAAGCACCTATAGGACTTGAAGTGTGTTAGTCCCATCACACACACAGAGCTATATTTTGTTCCCAGAAGCACCTATAGGACTTGAAGTGTGTTAGTCCCATCACACACACAGAGCTATATTTTGTTCCCAGAAGCACCTATAGGACTTGAAGTGTGTTAGTCCCATCACACACACAGAGCTATATTTTGTTCCCAGAAGCACCTATAGGACTTGAAGTGTGTTAGTCCCATCACACACACAGAGCTATATTTTCTTCCCAGAAGCACCTATAGGACTTGAAGTGTGTTAGTCCCATTACACACACAGAGCTATATTTTGTTCCCAGAAGCACCTATAGGACTTGAAGTGTGTTAGTCCCATTACACACACAGAGCTATATTTTCTTCCCAGAAGCACCTATAGGACTTGAAGTGTGTTAGTCCCATTACACACACAGAGCTATATTTTGTTCCCAGAAGCACCTATAGGACTTGAAGTGTGTTAGTCCCATTACACACACAGAGCTATATTTTTCTTCCCAGAAGCACCTATAGGACTTGAAGTGTGTTATTCCCATTACACACACAGAGCTATATTTTCTTCCCAGAAGCACCTATAGGACTTGAAGTGTGTTAGTCCCATTACACACACAGAGCTATATTTTGTTCCCAGAAGCACCTATAGGACTTGAAGTGTGTTAGTCCCATCACACACACAGAGCTATATTTTTGTTCCCAGAAGAACCTATAGGACTTGAAGTGTGTTAGTCCCATCACACACACAGAGCTATATTTTGTTCCCAGAAGCACCTATA
Source organism: Lithobates sylvaticus (assembly GCA_028564925.1). Lineage (NCBI taxonomy): Eukaryota > Metazoa > Chordata > Amphibia > Anura > Ranidae > Lithobates > Lithobates sylvaticus. The sequence continues at coordinate 574,611,587 of CM053028.1, read as the reverse complement.
GGACTTGAAGTGTGTTAGTCCCATTACACACACAGAGCTATATTTTCTTCCCAGAAGAACCTATAGGACTTGAAGTGTGTTAGTCCCATCACACACACAGAGCTATATTTTGTTCCCAGAAGCACCTATAGGACTTGAAGTGTGTTAGTCCCATTACACACACAGAGCTATATTTTGTTCCCAGAAGCACCTATAGGACTTGAAGTGTGTTAGTCCCATCACACACACAGAGCTATATTTTGTTCCCAGAAGCACCTATAGGACTTGAAGTGTGTTAGTCCCATCACACACACAGAGCTATATTTTCTTCCCAGAAGCACCTATAGGACTTGAAGTGTGTTAGTCCCATCACACAGAGCTCCTCTATTTTCTTTGCAGAAGCACCCACAGGACTTCTAGTGTGTTAGTGGCATCACACAGAGCTCCTATATATTCTTCTCAGCAGCACCCACAGGACTTCTAGTGTGTTAGTGGCATCACACAGAGCTCCTCTATTTTCTTTGCATAAGCACCCACAGGACTTCTAGTGTGTTAGTGGCATCACACAGAGCTCCTCTATTTTCTTTGCAGAAGCACCCACAGGACTTCTAGTGTGTTAGTGGCATCACACAGAGCTCCTATATTTTCTTCTCAGCAGCACCCACAGGACTACCGACTACAATGGCTGGAAGACCGCCAAGGGGAGGCAGAGCGTGCAGAGCCAAGAACACAGGGCAGGCAGGCTCTGTTTCTAGTGCACGTGGCCGTGGACGTGGACGTGGTCGTGCATCGTCATCAGCACGTGGCCATGGGACACGCGCGTCTTTGTTTTCGGCAACTGGACATGTGGAGCCGCATCATGCTGAAGGCTTGGTAGAATGGATGACCAAGCCCTCCTCATCCTCCTCATCCTCTCTCACCCAGGCTCAGGGTACTGACAGAGCATCATCAGCCACCCCTTCCCTAGACCCACCATGTCCTCCTGAGGAGTCCCCCGAACTCTTTGAGCACAGTGTTGGGTACATGCTCCAGGAGGATGCCCAACGATTCGAAGGCTCGGATGACGATACCCAGCTTGAGGAATCTGGCAGTACAGTTCCACCAGCTGCAGCTTACTGTCAGGTTTGCTCTAGTGGTGAAGAGGGAGGGGATGATGAGGTCACTGACTCCACGTGGGTGCCTCAAGGGAGAGAGGATGAGGAGGAGGACGAGGAGGAGGAGGATGCGGCGTCACATGTCCAACGAGGCAGGATGCCCCCTGGAGGCCAGGTAGAGGCCAGCACAGCAACTGTACAACACCGCAGAGCTCCGCCTGTGCAGGGCGCTGCCTCTGCACGTTATCAGAAAAGTTCTTTGGTGTGGGCCTTTTTTGAGACGAGTGCAGCAGATCGCACCACTGCTATTTGCAATATTTGTCTCAAGCGTATCTCGCGTGGCCAAAACATCAGCCGCTTGGGCACGACAAGCATGACCAGACATATGGCGACCTGCCATGCAGCTCGTTGGCAGGCACACATAAAAGACCCACACCAAAGAACTAAGCGGACCTCTCCTTGCTCCTCCTCAGCTGGGATCTCCATCCCCACTACACCTTCAGTCCTCTCTGAAAGCTGCTCTGAGAGGACTGAAGGTGTAGAATTCGGTGTGTCACAACCAAGTACTTGCAGTACACCGACGTCCGAATGCAGCAGGCAAATTTCCCTGCCCCAGCTGCTGGACCGTAGAAAGAAGTACACTCCCAGCCATCCACATGCCCAGCGGTTGAATGCTAGCCTTGCTAAATTGCTAGCACTTCAACTGCTGCCTTTTCAGTTGGTAGACTCGGCCCCCTTCCGTGAGTTTGTTCAATGTGCGGTTCCTCAGTGGCAGGTTCCCAAACGCCACTTTTTCTCGCGGAAGGCGATTCCGTCTCTCTACCGGCATGTGGAGGGCAATGTCCATGCCTCGCTGGACAGGGCGGTCAGCGGTAAGGTGCATATTACCGCTGACTCATGGTCCAGCAGGCATGGACAGGGACGGTACCTTTCTTTCACGGCCCATTGGGTCACTCTATTGGCAGCTGGGAGGGATGCAGGACAAGGTGCAGTAGTGTTGGAGGTTGTTCCGCCACCACGCCTCCAAAACGCGACTACTGCTACTGGTTGTGACACACCTCTCTCCTCCACCCCCTCCTCTTCTTCTTCCTCCAGTGCTCTGTCCTTGGAACCAGCGGTGCTCCGTAGGCGTACAAGGGGCTACGCAAGTACGCAGGCAAAAAGATGCCATGCCGTGCTTGCGCTGGTGTGTTTGGGGGACAGGAGCCACACTGGGCCAGAGGTTCTGGCAGCTCTGCAGGGGCAGGCCGAGAGGTGGTTGACGCCACGTCAGCTTAAGCCAGGAATGGTCGTTTCTGACAATGGCACCAACCTCCTCTCCGCCCTGCGACAGGGGCAGCTCACCCATGTGCCCTGCATGGCTCACGTCCTCAACCTGGTGGTGCAGCGGTTCTTGGGCAGGTTCCCAGGCTTACAGGATGTCCTGAGGCAGGCCAGGAAAGTCTGTGTGCATTTCCGCCGATCTTATAATGCCAGTGCTCGGCTGACTGAGCTGCAAAAGGAGCTGAACCTGCCCAAGAACCGCCTAATATCTGACATGCCCACCAGGTGGAACTCAACGTTGGCCATGCTGCAGCGACTGCACACGCAGCAGAGGGCCATCAATGAGTACCTTTGCGACTACGGCACCAGGACAGGGTCAGGGGAGCTTGGTTTTTTTTCCCCACGTCAGTGGAGCATGATCAGGGATGCATGCACTGTCCTCTCACCATTTGAGGAGGCCACGAGGATGGTGAGCAGTGACAGTGCATGCATCAGTGACACTGTCCCTCTTGTCCACCTGTTGGAGCATACGCTGCGTGGGATAATGGACAGGGCACTTGAGGCAGAACAGAGGCAGGAAGAGGAGGACTTCCTTGCCTCTCAAGGCCCCCTTTATCCGGACAGTGTTCCTTCTGTCCCACCCATCACACAGGAAGAGGATGAGGAGGAGGAGGAGGAGGAGGATTGTGTGAGCATGGAGGTGGAGCCTGGCACTCAGCATCAGCAGCAGCAGTCTTTTAGGGATGATGTACAGTCCCAACAAGCCAGTGGACTTGTACGTGGCTGGGAGGAGGTGGCTGGCGATCATGTCATCCTCAGTGACCCAGAAGACTCCGGACCGAATGCCTCAGCTAACCTACGCTGCATGGCCTCCCTGATCCTGCAAAGCCTGCGGAAGGATCCTCGTGTTCTTCGGATCAAGGAGAGGGACCATTACTGGCTGGCCACTCTCCTTGATCCGCGGTACAAGGGTAAGGTTGCGGACCTTATCTTGCCGTCGCAGAGGGAGCAGAGGATGAGACATCTCAGGGAGGCCTTGCAGAAAGGTCTGTGCAACGCGTTCCCAGAAACTGGGAGGCTACAAACTCCTGGTCCTGGGCGACGAGTTGCTGAGGCTTCGGTCAGTGGCAGAAGGAGCGGTGGGGAAGGTGGACGTCTGACCGATGCGTTCAGACAATTTTTTAGTCCGCAGCCCCAAGGTATGATCGGTTCCAGCAACCATCGCCAGCGTCTGATATACATGGTGCAGGAATACCTTGGGGCAAGGTCAGACTTGGACACCTTTCCCACCGAAAATCCTCTGGCTTACTGGGTCCTGAGGATGGATCACTGGCCAGAGCTTGCACAGTATGCAATTGAGCTACTGGCCTGTCCTGCCTCCAGCGTTCTTTCCGAACGCACATTCAGTGCTGCTGGAGGATTTGTGACTGATCATAGGGTGCGCCTGTCCACCGCCTCGGTTGATCGACTGACATTCATCAAAATGAATCAGTCTTGGATCACCACCAGCTACCAGGCACCTGAGGCGGATATAACCGAATAATTTTTAATGTCACATCCCTTCAAGACTGCCTATGCTGATGCTGAGTGACTGTCCTCTTATGTTCACTGACTATCCTCTTCCTCCTCCTCAATGATCCATGCCACCACACCAGTGCCTAAGGCACAATTTTTCAGCCCCTGTTTAACAGGGGCGTGTACTTACAATTTTTTAAAAAAATGCTTCGCAACACGTGTGACTGCTGTGCTCCAAGTACAGTCTCTGTGAGGGCCGTGTTGCAGTGTTGTGGCACCAGCACCAGTGCCTAAGGCACAATTTTTCAGCCCCTGTTTAACAGGGGCGTGTACTTACAATTTTTAAAAAAAATGCTTCGCAACACGTGTGACTGCTGTGCTCCAAGTACAGTCTCTGTGAGGGCCGGGTTGCAGTGTTGTGGCACCAGCACCAGTGCCTAAGGCACAATTTTTCAGCCCCTGTTTAACAGGGGCGTGTACTTACAATTTTTTAAAAAAATGCTTCGCAACACGTGTGACTGCTGTGCTCCAAGTACAGTATCTGTGAGGGCCGGGTTGCAGTGTTGTGGCACCAGCACCAGTGCCTAAGGCACAAATTTTTCAGCCCCTGTTTAACAGGGGCGTGTACTTACAATTTTTTTAAAAAATGCTTCGCAACACGTGTGACTGCTGTGCTCCAAGTACAGTATCTGTGAGGGCCGGGTTGCAGTGTTGTGGCACCAGCACCAGTGCCTAAGGCACAATTTTTCAGCCCCTGTTTAACAGGGGCGGGTAATTACAAATCTTGATCTAATAGTTCACAGCAGGGCCCATTCCTGCGCCCACCAAGAGTAACTATGAGGGCCTGCAGTCTTGTGGCAACACCGTCCACCACCACCGCCAAAGGCCCAATTTTTCTGCCCTGTTCATCAGGTGCTTGCAATTACAAATCTTGATCTAATAACTTACAGCAGGGCCCATTCCTGCGCCCACCAAGAGTAACTATGAGGGCCTACAGTCTTGTGGCAACACCGTCCACCACCACCGCCAAAGGCCCAATTTTTCTGCCCTGTTCATCAGGTGCTTGCAATTACAAATCTTGATCTAATAACTCACAGCAGGGCCCATTCCTGCGCCCACCAAGAGTAACTGTGAGAGCTTACAGTCTTGTGGCAAAACCGTCCACCACCACCACCACCACCCACAATTTTTCTGCCCTGTTCAACAGGTGCATGCAATTACAAATCTTGATCTATTAACTTAAAATTCTATCCTGTTAGACTTAATTTGGGAAAAAGGTATCTCCTCTCTACTGATACTTTATCACCAATCCTTGTTTCAATTAAAACCCCACTTTTCCAAAAACATTTGTCATTGGGACGGAAAGTGAGGTGACATGTTCTGAACAGATGTGCAAAGACAGCAAATGTTACAGGGGTGATAACCCCTCCCTATGTTCTCCAAAAAGCTTAAAAATAGATTTTTTTGGGATGGAGCTACACTTCATAATGTACCTGTTCAGATTCTACTTAAGATCAAACCTAAAGCCGCAAGTGGTTTTAAATGGCTTCTTTTTTTCCTTTACAAATGTCATTTTGTGCAAGGACAGTTCTAAACACGGGAAACACATGCCACTTCACAGGCATACTTTAGACACCCCCCAGGTACCATATTTAAAGGAAAATTTCACTTTTTTTTTTCACTTTATGCATCATTAAAATGACTGCTCCCGAAAAAACGTTAGTTTTTAAAAGTTCTTTTTGCATTGATATATGTCCCCTGGGGCAGGACCCGGGTCCCCAAACCTGTTTTATGACATTAACATGCATATTGGCCGTTGTAATTAGCACTTTTGATTTCGAACGTTCGCGTCCATTATAACGTATAGGGTTCGAAAATTCGCGCGAACTTTCGGTCCGTTCGAAGGTTCTGGTTCGAACCGAACCCGGGGGTGTTCGGCTCATCCCTAGTGTTAATATAATTTTGCATCACAATCATCTATTTTTCACACGTCACGAGGTGTCATATATATTTTTTGATTCATATGCATAATTATAGATTTATATATTATTTTTCTGTCATCATAAGCTAACTTATTTCTATAGATTAGGTTATAGGCTGATTAAGCGCTACTGGTCCAATTTATCTATACACATTATATTTAATTTTGGACACTCTTTGCATGATATATTACCTTTTATGTAGCAGCTATAAGTGAGTTAGGTACTTGATTGTTTTTTTTTTCTCTGGCGCAGTGGTGGATATCTGTATTGGGGGCGGGATATACAGATTCCAGTGTTTTTATTCATTACTTATTGTTGAATATTAATCATGGATATATTGTCTACAGGGGTCCCCGGGTTACAAACAAGATAGGGACTGTAGGTTTGTTCTTAAGTTGAATCTGTTTGTAAGTCGGAACAGGTACATTTTTTAAGTGTAGCTCCAGCCAAAAAATCTATTTTTAGTTTTTTTAGATAACATAGAGAAGGGTTATCATCCCTGTAACATTTGTTTTGCTGTCTGTGCCCCTGTTCAGAAGATTTCACCTCACCTTCTGTCCCAATGACAATTGGATTTTGAAAATTTTGGGTTGTTAGGGAAGCATGGACTGGTGATAAAGCATCAGTGGAGACACCTTTTTCCCATATTATCTCTTACAGGAGTGAATTTCCCTTCCTAGGGGTGGATTTCCTCTCACTTCCTGTTGTCTCCCTCCGTTTGTAAGTAGGAGTTGTTTGTAAGTCGGATGTTTGTAAGTAGGGGACCCCCTGTATATATAAATATGACATTGCATTGTTGTAATCTTATGAAGAAACTGTATTGGGGTTCTAAGAGTAAAATCCTTGTGAAATAATACATGGGGTTGAGTTCCACATTGCCTAAATTTAATGGGACATTTCAGTCTAATTCATAGTTTTTATTTAAGCCTAAGTCAAAAGGTTATTCAGATATTAAATTAAATATATTAAGAAGAATTTATTGACCATTTCTAATACAATACTGCCCCCATTGGCCACTGTGAATAAAGGAATCTACAATTTCCCTATAAGTTTTGGGCAGGAAATGACATGTGTTTAATGTCATTCATGACGTGAAAGGCATTCACACACCCACATTCTAGGGGGGATATAGAGGGTTTACACATATGGTGAGGGAATCTGGAAAAAATAAGATCTTGAGAGCTGGAGATGGAAAGAGAGAGAGAGAGAGAGAGAGAGAGAGAAAAACTGAAAAAAAATTAGGAATTGTAGAGCAGTCCTTTGGGGACATCCAGCTAATCCCTCTCAAAACAGATTTCTTAAATCTCTAATAAGTATTAATATGCTTAACTAACCCAATTAACCACCATCTGACCGCCCACTGTCATATGACGGTGGCAAGAAACATCTCTTGATCCGGGCCGCCGTCATATGACGGCACTAACTTTGCGGCCACTAGGGAGGCGCGCGCCCGCCGCGTCGCTGAGGACCCGATGCGCGTCCCCGGTGGCCACGATGTCCGCAGGCACCCGCGATTGCCCAGTAACTGAGCAGGACGTGGATCTGTGTGTGTAGATCCACGTCCTGTCAGGAGAGGAGACCGATGGTGTGTCCCTTGTACATAGGGACACTGATCGGTCCCCTCCCCCAGTCAGTTCCCTCCCCCCACAGTTAGAATCACTCACATAGGGAACATATTAACCCCTTGATCACCCCCTAGTGTTAACCCTTCCCTGCCAGTCACATTTATACAGTAATCAATGCATTTTTATAGCACGGATCGCTGTATGAATGTGAATGGTCCCAAAAATGTGTCAAAAGTGTCCGATATGTCTGCCGCAATGTCGCAGTCACGATAAAAATCACAGATCGCCACCATTACTAGTAAAAAAAATAATAATAAAAATGCTATAAAGCTATCCCCTATTTTGTAGACGCTATAACTTTTTTTACCAAAAATATGTAGAAGAATACGTATCGGCCTAAACTGAGGAAAAATTTAAAAAAAAATAAATAAATTGGATATTTATTATAGTAAAAAGTAAAAAATATTGCGTTTTTTTCAAACTTGTCCCTCTTCTTTTGTTTATAGCGCAAGAAATAAAAAACGCAGAGTTGATCAAATACCACCAAAAGAAAGCTCTATTTGTGGGGAAAAAATGATAAAAAAATTATTTGGGTACATCGTTGCATGACCGCACAATTGTCATTCAAAATGCGACAGCGCTGAAAGCTGAAAAATGACTTGGTCAGGAAGGGGGTGTTCGTGCCTGGTAGGCAAGTGGTTAATGTTGGTAGTGTCAGTTTTGGAGTGAATTGAATTCTAACTGGAGTATGAATTTGACTTCCTTTTAAAAATAGATATATATCTTGTTATAGCTCAACAAATCTGACTTCAAAGTCTTAGTTAGTTATAGTATGTGTTAAACCATAGATTCATTCTAAATGTATCTTGATTTAAAAATGAGTCTTGGTTAAACTACCAAGTTTGTATATGGTTAACAAAATTGTCCATATACTGTAAAAGAGATTTAAGCTTGAAGGTCTTTGTTTTGAGAAGAAATCAAATGTGTTGAATTCAACCATTTGTTAAAAAAAAAAAATGTGTTGAATTCAACACCTAGTGTGTTTTCATAAGTCTATAGAGCCATGAAAATCTATTTACTAAGCCATCATGAAGTGTAAATCATGGTATTTTGTAACAAGAGCTTATGGTAAAATTTCTCATCTGTATCACCCATATATTTGAAGTTATATCTTTTTGTATTATCATCAATTATATTTGATATTATACTGAATTTTTAGTTAATAAATATATATATATATATATATTAGCACATTGCTGTATTCATTCTTGTCTTCAAACTAGCATGGATAAACCAGTTTTAATTTTTTTGGTTGATTTGTGGAAAGATGTGAAAATCTCCTTAACCATAGATTTTTGCATAATTCCATAAATATAATACTGTGAATATTTATTTCAGTATAAATATCTGACAATATTTATTTCAATTGGCTCTGTACAATGCTTTTGTGTTGTACACAACAACAGGAAGAAGTGGATCCTTCCGAAAATTTCAGGAAGTGATCGTTACATCCCTTTTGTATCCAAAAGATGCTGTGGCCCAAATCCCGATGCAGTGACCCGACTGCATGAGAGACATTTACCTGATGCCTTTCCCGGTACCCCGACCCAAAGAGCACCACAAAAAAATATGTTGTGTCTGTAGCAAATACAAAATTAGGTGTGATACCCGTTATTTCTGTTCCTCCTGTCCTAGGCAACCTGGTCTCTGCAACCAGGACTGCTTCCGTCATTACCACACACTAGTGAAGTATTAGTATAGGGTAAAATGTTCAAAAAAGGGGGGAAGATTGCAAAGGGATTATAGCGGTGCTTACAAATAATAATGAAAACCATAATATTAAAATATTTTATTTAGCAAAATTAGTTAATTGAAGTAGATGCAAAGTGGAAGCAGTGGACTTGCAGAGGACACTATATTGAGCAAAAATATTGTATGTTTACATGAATTTTGCACAGGTTTTTTTGTTTGGTTAATATAGTAGAAAATGTTATACGATTAAAGAAGGGGCAAAGTGAAAGCAGTTGATCTGGGAATGGCATCTTAGGCACAAAGCACTTCATGTTGTATATGAATTTGCACATGGATCAGTTTACTTGATTTATTGATAAACACAATAAGATCAATGAAGTAGGTGTAAAGTGGAAGCAGTGGATCTGAAGAGAATATTATTCGAACACCTAGCACTTTATATATGACTTTATCCACATATTTTAGTGTATTTGTGATAATTTATGTGCACACACAATAGGACAGCACTGTCACACATAATGGTCTTCTAATTAATAAAGGGAAAACTTACCTTTCCCGACGCCAACATGGCAGCATACATATGATATAGCTCCGCCCCTATAGCCACCCACATTGAGAAAGGGGTTTGTTTGGGACTTTAAATGAGGGACAGGAAACAATGTGCCTTCATCCTTGTTAATATGTAAGAGAGGAGAGGGTCAGGACTTAAAATTATAGTGCAAATAATGTGTCACACAATACAAATGTGGGGAAAATCAGTGTGTATGGGAGGTAGGAAGTATGCAGACACCAAGAGGAAAATAGCCCAAATGACAATTGGTATACAATAATCTGTGGCCTCGGAGGAGCTCATAAAAATGAATTGTATAATAAAGTTCAGTGGTGGCTTAAACAGTCTGAATGAGAAATCCTTATATTCTTTGCACCATATTCTTGTTAAGTCATGAATTCTACTTTCCAGTTATAAGCAAAGTTGAAAGACAAGAAAAACACCACAGTGGCTATCTTGCGTTCTCACACTGTGACATGCAACGGTTTGTTCAGACCAGACCACCAGATAAATTGGACGCTTACCAGATGGCTAGGTTAATAAGGCACTGAAAATGTAAATAAGCGGCTTCCTAGACGGATGATGGCTGGCAAGACTGATCCACCCGGGAGCAATCATCCAGAGAAACAAAGGACATCAGCGCTGTCCACTCCACCAAGGAAAATCCTGCTGGTTTGCTCAAATATAAAGAAAGGGGCCGCCCATAGCGTAATACTGACTAAAAATTATTTATTTGCCAAAAATAGATTAAAAATACTTACACACGTATGAAGTAATCAAATTAGTTCCCCATTGAACAGGAATTAGTTCCCCATTGAAAACGTCATTTATGACGAAACGTCGTATGGGAAGGCACGCAGCGACGCCACCACGCAGACTTGGAACAGGGGACGGGTTACCACTGACCGTCTGGCAGTGTTTTTTATTGTGATCGATTACTTCATACGTGTGTAAGTGTTTTTAATCTATTTTTGGCAAATAAATAATTTTTAGTCAGTATTACGCTATGGGCGGCCCCTTTCTTTATATTTGAGCAAACCAGCAGGATTTTTCTTGGTGGAGTGGACAGCGCTGATGTCCTTTGTTTCTCTGGACATAAACAAATGCTTTATTTTCGTTGCAACAGTTCAATATAGATGGGAGATTCGACATGACGCTGACAATAGCGATCTGTGTCCATAGAACCTGTGGTCAAATGTGCCTAACCTTAGCTCTATTAGTCCAAGATTATTCGACATAGAGATTCGACGAAGCAGGGACATTTATGGTCAAATGCTCTGCCCATAGGCTATAGAAGAATTCTAATGTTGGTTGACTAGTAGTAATATTTAATAAATTTTATTATTACTAGTGTCATACAACATTAGAATTCTACTATAGCTTTTAGGAGGAACATTCGACCGGAAATGTACGATTGCGGCGTCGTACAGTTTAGATGCTCCGTCGAATCTTCTTAGAACATTCGACAGACAACATAAGCCTTCAATGACAGATTCGACCTTAATTATTTCGGATTTTCGGACGAATGCATTTTTTAACGAAACATAATAAATAAAAACGAATTTCGGGAGTAAATAAATAAATTCCAAAATGAAATATTTCAGTGTGCACATGTCTATTGATAATAGCGCACGCCCAATCAAAGTGGTTGATTTAATCTCACTGGATGTGTCTTGTTAGGCAATTAGTAGGTGTTCTCAGTGAATTAACCCCTTTGATGCTAATCTCACTCCTATTACTTCTAATATATCTTTAAAAGGTGTTTTTTTCTATTTGTAACCAAATCTTTCAATACATTACAAAGCGCAGAAAAGTGTTTCTAAACCCAATAAATTTATATTTTCCAATCTTTAACCGCTTGCCGACTGGCTCATGCCGATATATGTCCTCAAAAGGGCAGGTACGGGCATATTAACATACCTGTACTTTGCCCTTTAAGAATCGGCTTGCGGGCGGGCGTGCGCACACCAGACGCGGGCTCTGTGAGTGTGATTGCGGGTCCCATGGACTCGATGTCTGCGGGGATACCCACAATCGTCTCACGGAGAGGAAGAACGGGGAAATGCTGATGTAAACAAGCGTTGTTTTACACATAGCCCCTCCCCTTGCCCTGCCATGATGCATTGAAAAACGCTGACATTCACAGACATGACTAGGCATGACGGGGGGAATTGTAGTTCCTGAACAACTGGAGGACCGTAGTTTGAAGACCCTTGTGCTAGACCATTATTATGCCTCCAGAATTGGGAGTGTGGCATCTACCCAACTTCTCTCTGCTGGTGGACACCTACATCTATAGATATATATTTGGGCAGCACAGTGGCGTAGTGGTTAGCACTTTCACTAAAGCAGATGCAGATTTCCAGGACTGGACTAACAAATGTTTCTAGTGAAAGGCAACTGGTGTTTTCTATTAAAAAAGGTCTAAATGGGGCATTGACATGCATCACAGTTGTACTTAGGAATGTGTCTTTGCAAATTTCAACTAAATTAAATCCTTTCTTATTTTTTCTTGGGGATAGAGTGCAGAGGGATTAGAAGTCTGGTCAGTTTTTGGGGATGTTGGCACCCCTGATAGGGTGAAGACACCTCCAAAAATGTTGCCACTTTCTCCTTCAAATTTATTCACTTCCTGTCACATAGCCAAACAGGAAGTGAGGTTGAAACCCTACCAATGTCTTTCCTTGGGGACACACAGGTCAATCTATATAGTTTCCCCATTAGGTAAATTGCACTCTAGCATTTTTCTCTGTACACCCCAAATTATTAGGCATCTTGGACTTTGGGGTTTATTTACTAAAGGCAAATCCACTTTGCACTACAAGTGCACTTGGAAGTGCAGTTGCTGGAGATCTGAGGGGGACATGCAAGGAAAATTTAAAAACAGTATCTTTGCTTCTACATGATTGGATGATAAAATCACAAGAGCTTCCCCTCATTTACAGCGAGTACACTTGTATTGCAGAGTGTATTTTCCTTTACTAAACCCCAAAATACCTAATAATGTGGGGTGTACACAACAAAGTGCTAGAATGCAATTTTCCTAATGGGGTCACTAGTTAGATTGACCTGTGTGTCCCCAAGGAAGGACATTGGTAGGGTTTTACACTCACTTCCTGTTTGGCTATGTGACAGGATGTGAAGCCAATTTTAAGAAAAGGGACACAAAGCCCAACCTAAAAAGGACAAGCAGGGGTTCTAACACTCACTTGGTTTCCCTCAAATTCCCTCAAATTCCCACAATTAGAATAGGATTGTCTTGAGCTAAATTTTAGCTCAGTGCTTCTCAAGCCTGTCCTCAACTACCCCCAACAGGCCATTTTTGCAGGTTTTCCTTCATCTTGTACAGGTGCTTTAAATCACAGTCAATGGCTTTGTATTTTGGACAGCTATTTTAGATGAGATAAATTCACAAAACATGTCCTGTCGGGGGTACTTGAGGACCGAGGCTGAGAACCACTGCGCTAAAATGGAAAATTGAATACTTACCTCTCTGTGATTTTCCTTTCCGGGTGCCTATCCATGGCAGCATACGCACAATCCATGCATATACTACCATGAAGGCACCAGGAAGGTAACTTCGACAAATCACACCTTTTTTGACATGCCAATCAGCCTAGTTAAGCTGCAGCTGGGAAACCTGTTGCATGAAAAGTAACAAAAAAAAACACATAAAACATAAAAAATTGCTACAAGTTTTATTGGTCAACAAAACAGGACTTGGAAAAGAGCAAGGAAAACGAAAAACGTATGTATGTTAATTTGAGACACTAACAAATGTTTTTTGAGGTCTGACCATTTTGCATTGTAAATTAACATGAATTAAAAGGTCTGCACCCACAAATGGACATCTATGAAGAATTTAAACATTAGTCACAACATCTTGAGAAAGATTTTGCTAAATAATGCAGCATAGACAATCAAATGAAAGTGAAACGACCTACAAACGACACACATTGACAACATAAAAAATATTTCAGGGGAAAATATCCCCCACACAATAAACCAAAGTAAAAAAAATACTTGCTCGAAAACACATCTGTTTTGCAAACACATAACAAACAAAATACACGTGTTAAAAACTCAACACAAAACAGAACAAAATATTACAGCGCACACATGCAAAAAATACATTTACCGCCTGCAAGGCTATTTAAAACACCTAGATATTTTCAAAAAACATTATCAAAAAATATGGGGATTTGGTCACACCATATTGCTATATGGTGCTTAAGCCCACTTACTGCGACAAAGTACCCCATGATTAGTGGGTCCTACACTATCCATAGAGTGGGATATCCTGCTTCTCTGAACCATGGGAGATATACTCCTCTATATGGGAGAACTAAAGGTCTCCACCTATGACACAGGTGGACAATAATGAGAGGCACTGATGAGGGAGTGGGGTTCTCCTGCCTAAAAAGCAGGATCTCCCAGTCTATGGATAGTGTGGGACCTACTAACCATGGGGTACTTTGTCGCAGTAATCCCCATATTTTTTGATAATGTTTTTTGAAAACATCCTCCCAATATTGAGGGCATGTGGTCTGGTACGGTTCAAGAGGGGGGCGCTCCCTTGTCCCCCCTCTTTTCCTGCAGCCTGCCAGGTTTGCATGCTCGGATAAGGGTCTGGTATGGATTTTTGGGGGGACCCCCACGCCATTTTTTTTTGTATTTTGTCGCTGGGTTCCCCTTAAAATCCATACCAGACCTGAAGGGTCTGGTATGGATTTAGAGGGGGGCCCCTATGCCATTTTTAAAAAATAAATTGGCACAGGGTTCCCCTTAATATCCATACCAGACCCTTATCCGAGCACGCAACCTGAAGGGCCTGGTATGGAATTTGGGGACCCCCATTTTTTTTTATTTTGGTTTGGGGTTCCCCTTAATATTCATACAAGACCCAAAGGGCCTGGTAATGGACTGGGGGGGATCCCATGCCATTTTTTTTCACTGACTTTTATCTGTATTGGCGGGATGCGACAATTCATTAAAGCCACAATTACTTTTAAATGACTTTTTTTCCTTTAGAAATGTCATTTTGTGCAGGGACTGTTCTAAACATAGGAAAAATGTGCCACTTTACAGGCATACTATAGACACCCCCAGGTACAAATTTTAAAGGAATATTTCACTTTTATTGTTTCACTTTAAGCATTATTAAAATCACTGCTCTTGAAAAAAATGTTTTTAAAACTTTAAGACCCAGATCCGCAAACACTTTATATGACAATACCTTGCATATATCCTTTTTATTTCTCCCAAAGACTTTTAAAGGGTGTTCCGCGGCTTTCGAATTTGTTGTGAACACCCCAAATTGTTCGCTATCCGGCGAACACCCGATGTTTGAGTCAAACTTACGTTTGACTCGAACATCAGGCTCATCCCTAGTTAATAGTACCTTGCTATCATTAAGGATGTACTCCCTATATATTGCTTCTAAACTAACCTGTGCCAGCACTCTTTGTTCCACACTCCCAGACACACACACACACAGCTCTGTGGGGAGCAATGTAGACGGAAGTCAAAACACGGACAAGGAATAATGCATCACTCGTCCTTTATTTCCTGGTTCAGTATCTTAAATATAACATGTCAGGATATGACCAAGCAATATTTACAAAATTACACCAATAGAAACCAATAAAGAAAATGTCCACCCATTGCTTGTCTTCATTAAAGACAAACCCGCTTTCATAGAATTGTTAATATACATATGTTTGTCACCCTTAATAAGACCTGTTAGTAATTAATACACATATTCATAAAGTATATATGTGTGTGTATTATTGTACATTCTTAAAGTTAGTTCCAATTATGTCCCATATATATTTATCAGTATTTATGATTATATTTTATAAACATTTTCTGGGCATTTCGCCAAACTGTCTACAACTATCTTTCTAGTTCTCACGTTTTGTATCATCTTTTCTATGATAACAGTGTTGCCCCATATGAGACTATTCAGCTAAATGTTAAAGAAGCACTCTAAATTAAGTTATAGCAAAGGACAAACTGAAACCAATGTTTAAGGGATACATCCCTACACCTGTGACATGACAAAATACTACATTACCTAAAAATCTCCATAGGAGGCGCTTTCCTGCTCCTCAGTTTAGAGATAAGTGTGATCTCTGGTGATAGAATTATTCCTCTCACTCCGACATGCGTGGTGATAACCTCACATGTGTGGTGCAATCACTGTTTACATACACATATACAATTCCACAGTATCTGTGCGTTTACAGTTTTACAGATGGCGCTCGGTTAGATGCTTCCTTAGCGGTATCATCCGGGGAATGACAGCTCAGAAACGGGAAACACTCAGAGCTGAGGACTGCCGGCTTCATTCAGTGCAGAGGAGATTGGGGGATGGACAGTCACCAGTCTCCTCTCTCTTGGCCTCCTGAAGTCGCTGGCTGTGATATCGGGATACCAGGACAAATGGGAGAGCCCAGGAACAATACTGGGGGTCATGGTGGGTAGATTGGGGCATTTGCAGTGTAAATGGGATCAAACAGCTATACAGCCGCCCCAATCTCTCTGACTGCGCAGCTGGGAGCCGGCTTAAGAAAACAAGCACTGCTACTGCCACCATCAGCTTGTGATTAACCCTTCACTCTCTGGGTGTACTATGTACCTCCAAAGAGCTGAACTGGTTAAATAACATGTCTGGGGAATGTCATAATCATGCTGGGGGGGGGGGGGGGGTTCTAATACAGCCTGTAAAGGGACATCTCTGTGATGTACAGAAAGTGCTGCAGCTGTGCTGACATTTACAAAAAGAAAAAGTGTTTTCAAATTTACCACAATAGCACACAAATCCCCTGAAGTTCTTCTATGTATTTGGGGGGCCTTTGGAGGGTCTGTGTTACATAGTTACATAGTTAGTTAGGTTGAAAAAAGACACACAAGTCCATCCAGTTCAACCACAAATAAAAAATAAATAATATCATACAATCCCATTCTATACCCACAGTTAATCCAGAGTAAGGCAAAAAACCCCAGCAGAGCATGCTCCAATTTGCTAAAGCAGGGGAAAAAATTCCTTCCTGATCCCCCGAGAGGCAATCGGATTTTCCCCGAACCAACTTAAAGCAGAAGTAAACCCATCGATTTAACAGTTTAAAAAAAAAAGGCATGCCGGGAATGCTAACTGCACATTGGCTGTGCTCTCAACCAAACAGTCAAACCATCCAATGGCTGGTGTCATAACAGATCACATGTGCAGCACCGTGGCAGTTGAAGATTAAACAGAGGCAAAGATGGCAGCTTCCTTGGCTGAAAACGATAGGGGGGTTTACTTCCACTTTAACCTATAAATGTTGGTACCCAGTTATATTATGTACATTTAGGAAAGTATCCAGGCCTTTCTTAAAGCAATCTACTGAGCTGGCCAGAACAGTGTAGCCAACCTAACACATTGAAATTTACTGACACAACACCCAAAATTAACTGGCACAGCCAAGTTTTTACTGGCATTTCCAAAAGTTACAAAATTACAGTTTTAAGTACAAATTTCACTATTTAGGCTACAAACAAGTACAATATGTAATTAGCAATGTGAATTAAGGTAGATAATAAGGCAAACAACATATTTCTTATTTTATTTTCGATATAGTAAGTAAGTAGCTCAGGGACAGAACTCAGGAGGGCAAGAAATTAGAATGGACGGCACACACATGAAATTGACTCTCAAAGAGATACTGACAGCAGTGTGCAGTGGTACAGGTTACCGACACGACACCTACCCTCCTGAGTCACAGTGACAGTCTGTCTCTGAGCCGGGTGGTCCCTTCAGTCCAAACAGCACTGATGGTCCAGCTCTGGGCCTGTCTTGCTCCCATCCCGCAGACCCACACACAAGGCTCTGGCCGCTCTACTTGGCTCCCTTGCACTATGACATCACAGGACATGCTCAGGCACTGCCTCCACCAGAGCCGCCCGAACACACTGTAGCAGGCACTCATATGGTCTTGGCTGGCTCCGGGCTGAGCGTCACAGCCATATTTTTTACTGGCAACCTTTTCTTTTTACTGGCATTTACTGGCAGGAGAAAATTGCCTGTTTTTTACTGGCTGCCAGTAAAAATACTGACGGTTGGCAACACTGGGCCAGAACCACCTCTGCAGGGAGTCTATTCCACATTTTCACAGCTCTTACTGTGAAGAAACCTTTCCGTATTTGGAGATGAAATCTCTTTTCCTCTAGACGTAAAGAGTGCCCCCTTGTCCTCTTTATTGACTGTAAAGTGAATAACTCAACACCAAGTTCACTATATGGACCCCTTATATATTTGTACATGTTGATCATATCCCCCTTAATCTCCTCTTATCAAGAGAGAATAAATTCAGTTCCTCTAATCTTTCCTCATAGCTGAGCTCCTCCATGCCTCTTATCAGTTTGGTTGCCCTTATCTGCACTTTCTCCAGTTCCCCAACTGCATATTCCAGATGAGGTCTTACTAATGATTTGAACAGGGGCAAAATTATATCGCTCTCTCTGGAGTCCATACCTCTCTTAATACAAGTAAGGACTTTGCTCGCTTTGGAAACCGCAGCTTGGCATTGCATGCTATTATTGAGCTTATGATCTACCAAAACCCCCAGATCCTTCTCCACTATGGATCCCCCCATAACTTTACATTTATCAACATTAAACCTCATCTGCCACATAGTCGTCCAATTAGACAGAGCATTGAGGTCGGCTTGTAAATTGGAGACATCCTGTAAGGACGTTATTCCACTGCATAGCTTGGTGTCATCTGCAAAGACAGAAATGTTACTTTTGATCCCAGACCCAATATCATTTATAAAGATATTAAAAAGTAAGGGTCCCAGCACTGAACCTTGGGGTACACCACTGATAACCTTAGGCCATTCAGAGTAAGAATCATTAACCACGACTCTCTGAGTTCTGTCTTTTAGCCAGTTTTCTATCCATTTACAAACCGATATTTCCAAACCTGTAGACTTTACACATGAGCCGTGTGTGCGGAACTGTATCAAACGCTTTTGCAAAATCCAAGTATACCACGTCCACAGCCACCCCTCTGTCCAAGGTTTTACTTACCTCCTCATAAAAAGGAATCAGGTTTGTCTGACAACTTCTGTCTTTCATGAATCCATGCTGTCTGTTGCTTAAAATATTTTTTTCCTGCAAGAACTCGTCTATGTGGTCTTTTATTAATCTCTCCAGTATCTTCCCAACTATAGAAGTTAAACTAACCGGTCTATAGTTACTTGGTAAAGACTTTGTTCCCTTTTTAAAGATAGGCACCACATTGGCCCTGCGCCAATCCAGTGGTACTATTCCCTTCATTAATGAGTCCCTAAAAATTAGATACAATGGCTTTGAAATTACAGAGCTCAATTCTTTTAGGATCCGTGGGTGGATGCCATCAGGTCCAGGTGCTTTATCCACATTTATTCTGTCTACATATTTCTGGACCATATTACTTTTGAGCCATTGTGGATTTGGGGCTGTGTCACTACCACCCCCATTATGGACATGAGCTCCCCCATGCTCCTTTGTATACACAGAGCTAAAGAAAGTATTTAATAAATTAGCCTTCTCTTTGTCCCGAGTCACCCACTCTAGATTATTTTCTAAAGGGCCCACATGCTCAGACTTGACCTTTTTACTATTAATATATTTGAAGAATTTTTTGGGGTTTGTCCTACTATCTTTTGCAATCTGTCTTTCGTTTTGAATTTTTGCATCCTTGATTTCCTTTTTACATATTCTGTTATATTCTTTGTAACATTTAAATGACACTAGTGATCCTTCATTTTTATATTTTTTAAAAGCTCTTTTCTTATAGTTTATAGCTTTTTAACTTTGGCCGTGAGCCACATAGCTTTTATTTTTAGCCTTTTAAACTTATTGCCCATGGGAATATACTTTGCAGTGAGTTCACAAACAGTCTTTTTGAAGAATTCCCATTTCTGTTCTGTGCCCATTGATGCCAATATTCTCTCCCAGTCTAAGTCCTGGAGAGCAGCCCTCATCCTTGGAAAATTTGCTCACTTGAAATTAAGTGTTTTTATCTTTCCCGTATGTGATTTTTGCTTACAGCTAACATCAAATTAAATCATGTTATGGTCACTGTTACCCAGGTGTTCCTTTATCTGAACATTAGTAATACACTCTGCGTGGTTTGAGATTACCAGATCCAGCAGAGCATCATTCCTAGTTGGGGCCTCAATAAACTGGACCATAAAATTGTCCTGTAATAGGTTTATACATTTTTGCCCTTTAACTGTCCCAGCAGTGCCATTACTCCAGTCAATTTCTGGGTAGTTAAAATCCCCCATTGTTATCAGTGTGTTGTTTTAAAAAAAGAAGCCAACAATAAAATGTCCACAGTCATCAGGACAACGGACCTATGCTACCACTCATATGCAGATGATACTCAACTCTACTTTCGAATCACCGGACAAAGTGATAAATACCAAGAACTAGAAAAATGCCTCACATTGATAGAAGACTGGATGACCACAAGCTCCCTCAAACTCAATGGATCCAAAACAGAGCTTCTTCTCCTCAATGCAAACAGAAATATTAAAACAAAGACCCTTTGGACACAACCCACCATCCTTGGTCAGACCATCTCCCCTAGCACTAGGGATGAGCTTCGAGTTCGAGTCGAACTCATGTTCGACTCGAACATTGCCTGTTCGCCTGTTCAGCGAACAGCGAACAATTTGGGGTGTTCGCGGCAAATTCGAAAAGTCGCAAGCACCCTGTAAAAGTCTATGGGAGAAATCTCAAGTGCTAATTTTAAAAGCCTATATGCAAGTATTTGTCATAAAAAGTGTTTGGGGACCTGGGTCCTGCCCAGGGGACATGTATCAATGCAAACAAAAAGTTTTAAAAACTGCAGTTTTTTTGGAGGCAGTGATTTTAATAATGCTTAAAGTGAAACAATAAAAGTGTAATATTCCTTTAAATTTCGTACCTGGGGTCTCTTTTCCTGCAGCCTGCCAGGTTGCGTGCTCGGATAAGGGTCTGGTATGGATTTTGAGGGGGACCCCCACGCCATTTTTTTTTAAAAATTTGACCTGGGGTTCCCCTTAATATCCATACCAGACCTGAAGGGCCTGGTAATTGAATTTGGGGGGACCCCCGCGCTTTTTTTTTTTATCAATGACTGTTCTCTGTATTACGGGAGCCGGCAATTCATTATAGCCGCAAGTGATTTTAAATAGCTTTTTTTCCTGCAAAAATGACACTTTGGGCAGGGAAAGTTCTAAGCACAGGAAACATGCGCCCCTTTACATGCATACTATACACACCCCCCAGGTACGAAATTTAACCGCTTCCCGACCGCCTCATGTAGATATACGTCTACAGAATGGCACGGGCAGGCAAAAGCACGTACGGGTACGTCCCCTTTAAATTGCCTGCCCGTGGGTCGCGCGCTCGCGACCTGGTCGGGAGCTCCGTGACCACGGCCACGGGACCAGCGGACCCGATCGCCGCTGGTATCCCGCGATCGGGTTACGGAGCTGAAGAACGGGGAGAGGTTTGTGTAAACAAACCTCTCCCCGCGCTTCCTACACTGCCTGTCATTGATCGGCTGTTCCCTGTCATCGGGAAAGCCGATCAATGACGTCAGATGTACAGCCACGCCCCCTACTGTAAAATAAAACACAACACGTCACACTGACTCCTCCCCGCCCCCTAGTGGTTAACTCTTTCACTACAACTGTCATTTACATAGGAATCAGTGCTATTTAAATAGCACTGATTTCTGTATAAATGACAAATGTCCCAAAAATGTGTCAAAAATGTCCGATGTGTCCGCCATAATGTCGCAGTCACAATAAAAATCGCTGATCGCCGCCATTACTAGTAAAAAAAAAATATTAATAAAACTATAAACTATCCCCTATTTTGTAAACGCTATAACTTTTGCGCAAACTAATTAATAATCGCTAATTGCGATTTTTTTTACCAAAAATATGTAGATGAATACGTATCGGCCTAAACTGAGGAAAAAATATGTTTTTTTATATATTTTTTGGGGATAGTTATTATAGCAAAAAGTAAAAAATATTGCATTTTTTTCAAAATTGTCGCTATATTTTTGTTTATAGCGCAAAAAATAAAAACCGCAGGGGCGATCAAATACCACCAAAAGAAAGCTCTATTTGTGGGAAAAAAAGGACGCCAATTTTGTTTGGGAGCCACGTCGCACGACCGCGCAATTGTCAGTTAAAGCGACGCAGTGCCGAATCGCAAAAAGGGGCCTGGTCCTTTGGCTGCCAATTGGTCCGGGGCTGAAGTGGTTAAAGGAATATTACACTTTTATTGTTTCACTTTAAGCATTATTAAAATCACTGCTCCTGAAAAAACGTCCATTTTTAAAACTTTTTTTTTGCATTGATACATGTCCCCTGGGGCAGGACCCGGGTCCCCAAACCCTTTTTATGACAATAACTTGCATATTAGCCTTTAAAATTAGCACGTTTGATTTTGAACGTTCGAGTACCATAGACTTTAATAGGGTTTCTAAAGTTCACACGAGCTTTAGGTCTGTTCGCAGGTTCTGGTGCGAACCAAACAGGGGGGTGTTCGGCTCATCCCTACCTAGCACCAAAGCCAAAAGTCTCAGAGTCATCTTCGACTCAGAGATGTCAATCGATGCTCAAATAGGATCAGTAGTCAGCAGCTCGCACCTACTTCTCTGTCTGACACGTAGACTCATCCCCTTCATTCCAGAAAAAGAGAAAGCAGTAGTAGTTGGAACAATCATCAATTCCCGACTCGACTATGCTAACTCCCTCTACATAGGACTACCCAAATACCAGATTGCACGCCTACAAGTCGTCCAAAACACGGTAGCAAGACTAGTCACTGGAAAAAAAAAATGGGAATCCATCTTCCCAGCCCTAAGGACCCTTCATTGGCTAACCGTTAAGGATCGGATCACTTTCAAGACCCTGAATACAATTGCTGGTGTTCTCATACAAATACAGGCAGGGAGCTGCAGTATTTTGATTTAGTGTCATTTGCACAGTGTGCACCTGAAGCTTACCTGAATACAATTGCTGGTGTTCTCATACAAATACAGGCAGGGAGCTGCAGTATTTTGTTTTAGTGTCCTTTGCACAGTGTGCACCTAAAGCTTACCTGAATACAATTGCTGGTGTTCTCATACAAATACAGGCAGGGAGCTGCAGTATTTAAAGTTAGTATTTAAAGTACTGTGTCCTCTGCAGTGTGCAACTAAAGCTAACTGGAAACAATTGCTGGTGTTCTCATACTAATAATACTACAGGCAGGCAGTTGATTCTGCTAGCTGCAGTATAATATATATATATATATATATATATATATATATATATATATATATATATACATCCCAGCTTTGTGCAGCTACAGCTCCCTGCAGGCCATTAGTATGTCTGGAAGGACAACAAGGAGAGGCAGACAGTCACGAGCCAATACAAGAGGGCAATCAGGCTCTCTGTCTAGAGGCAACAGTGCTGGTTGTGGACACGATGCATCCTCATCAGCATGTGGCTGTGGGACACGCTTGTCCTTTTTCGGCAGTTGGCCGCGTTGAGCCGCAACATGCCAAAGACTTGGTAGAGTGGATGACCAAGCCGTCCTCATCCTCCTCTCTCACCCAGGCTCAGGGTACTTTGTATGGAAAAGCAGCTGCCAACGCAGCCTCTTCCCTCGGCTAAATGGCATCAGTCACCCACCATGTCCTCCTGAGGAGTCCCCCGAACTGTTTGACCACAGTGTTGGGTACATGCTCCAGGAGGATGCCCAGCGTTTTGAAGGAACTGATGATCGTACCCAGGTAGAGGAAGGCAGTAACGTGAGCCCAGAGAGAGGGGGTGCCCAAGAAGGACAGCAATCTGGCAGTCATGTTCCCCGAGTTGCAGCATACTGCCAGGTTTGCTCCAGTGATGAGGAGGGAGGTGATGATGAGGTCACTGACTCCACCTGGGTGTCTGATAGAAGGGAGGAGGAGGCACATCTCCAACGAGGCAGGATGCCCTCGAGGGGCCAGCTTAAGGGCAGCACGCTGACTGCATCACACAGCAGAGCTCCGCATGTGCAGGGCGCTGCTGTCTCTGCGCGTTATTCCAAAAGTTCTTTGGTGTGGGCCCTTTTTTTGAGATGAGTGCTTCAGATCGCACCGCTGCTTTTTGCAACATATGTCTCAAGCGTATCTCGCGTGGCCAAAACATCACCCGCTTGGGCACCACATGCTTGACCAAACATATGTCGACCTGCCATGCAGTTCGTTGGCAAGCGTACTTAAAAGACCCACACCAAAGAACAAAACGGACCTCTCCTTGCTCAGCTGGGATCTCCAATCCCACTACACCTTCAGTCCTCTCTGAAACCTGCACTGAGAGGAATGAAGGTGTAGAATTAGGTGTGTACACAAGTACTTGCGGGCAATCTGCTATCGGTACACCGACGTCAGATTGTACCAGGCAAATTTCCCTGCTCCAGCTGCTGCACCGCCAAAAGAAGTTCACTCCCAGCCATCCACATGCCCAGCAGTTGAATGCTAGCTTGGCTAAATTGCTAGCACTTCAACTGCTGCCTTTTCAGTTGGTAGACTCTGCCCCCTTCCGTGAGTTTGTGGAATGTGCGGTTCCTCAGTGGCAGGTTCCCAAACGCCACTTTTTCTCACGGAAGGCGATTCTGGCTCTCTACCGGCATGTGGAAGGCAATATCTGGGCCTCGCTGGACGGGGCGGTCAGCGGTAAGGTGCATATTACCGCTGACTCATGGTCCAGCAGGCATGGACAGGGATGTTTCCTATCTTTCATGGTGCATTGGGTGACTCTGCTGGCAGCTGGAAAGGATGCAGGACAAGGTGCAGTAGTGTTGGAGGTTGTTCTGCCACCACACCTTCAAAATGCTTCTACTGGTGATTCTGACACACCTCTATCCTCCACCCCCTCCTCTTCTTCTTCCTCCATGGCCTCTTCCTGTGCTTTGTCCTTCGTAACCAGCGGTGCTCCGTAGGCGTTCAAGGGGCTATGCTACTACGCAGGCAAAAAGATGTCATGCGGTGCTTGAGCTGGTGTGCTTGGGGGACAGGAGCCACACTGGGGCAGAGATTCTGTCAGCTCTGCAGGGGCAGGCTGAGAGGTGGTTGACGCCACGCCAGCTTAAGCCAGGAATGGTGGTTTGCAACAATGGCACCAACCTACTCTGTGCCCTCCGACAGGGACAACTGACCCATGTGCCCTGTGTGGCTCACGTCCTTAACTTGGTGGTGAAGCGGTTCTTGGGCAGGTACCCGGGCTTATAGGATTTCCTGAGGTAGGCCAGGAAAGTCTGTGTGCATTTCTGCCGATCATATAATAATAATTATAATAATAATGATCATGTCGTCCTTAGTGACCCAGAGGACTCCGGACCGAATGCCTCAGCTAACCTACGCTGTATGGCCTCCCTGATCCTGCAAAGCCTGCGGAAGGATCCTCGTATTCGTCGGATCAAGGAGAGGGATCATTACTGGCTGGCAACCCTCCTTGATCCACGTTACAAAGGTAAGGTTGCAGACCTTATCTTGCCGTCGCAGAGGGAGCAGAGGAAGAAACATCTTTGGGAGGCCTTGCAGAAAGGTCTGTGCAACGCATTCCCAGAGACTGGGAGGTTACAAATTCCTGTTCCTGGACAATGTGTTGCTGAGGCTTCGGTCAGTCAAAGAAGGAGCGGTGGAGAAGGTGGCTGTCTGACCGATGTGTTCAGACAATTTTTTAGTCCGCAGCCCCAAGGTCTGATCGGTTCCAGCAACCATCACCAGCATCTGTTGTACATGGTGCAGGAATACCTAGGGGCAAGTTCAGACTTGAACACCTTTCCCACCGAAAATCCTCTGGGTTACTGGGTCTTGAGGATGGATCACTGGCCAGAGCTTGCACAGTATGCAATTAAGTTACTGGACTGTCCTGCATCCAGCGTTCTTTCGGAATGCACATTCAGTGCTGCTGGAGGCTTTGTAACCGATCACAGGGTGTGCCTGTCCACGTCCACCAACTCGGTCGATCGACTGACCTTCAGAAAAATTAAGGAGTTTTGGATCACCACCAGCTACCAAGCACCTGATGCTGATGTAACCAAATATTATTTTTTTTTAAATGTCAGATCCCTTTAAGCCTGCCTATGCTGATTCTGAGTGTATATCCTGTGTATATCCTGTTATGCTGAGTGACTATCCTCTTCCTCCTCAATGATCATGCTGTTAGCTTGTAAGAAAATTTTTGGTTCTGGGCGCCGCCACCATTGGCTAAGGCCCAATTTTTCAGCCCCTTATCTGCGCTTAAATACAATATCTGTGGGTTGCAGTGTTGTGGCACCAGCACCAGTGCCTAAGGCCCAATTTTTCAGCCCCATCCATTAAGAGTAAAGCCCCGTACACACGGTCGGAAAAATCCGACCACAAAATCCATCGGATTTTTTCCGACGGATTTTGTCCGACACTGGTGTTG
Organism: Lithobates sylvaticus; assembly: GCA_028564925.1. Lineage (NCBI taxonomy): Eukaryota > Metazoa > Chordata > Amphibia > Anura > Ranidae > Lithobates > Lithobates sylvaticus. The sequence goes on along the minus strand of CM053028.1, from coordinate 574,585,412 downwards.
CATACACACGGTTGGACAATATTTTGTCGGAAAATCCGATCATTCTGAACGTGGTGACGTTTGTTGCCTACAACGGGACTACGTAGAGGCTAGTAGCCAACAGCTTTGGTCTTGTAATGTGATCTGAGCATGCGTGGCACTTTGTCCGTCGGAATTCGCTACACACGATCGGAATAAGTCTGATAGGACTTTGTTGTCGGAAAATTTGAGAGCAGGAGATAAAACTTTGACCGTCGGAAAATCTGATGGAAAAAGTCCGATGGAGCCTACACACGGTCGGAATTTCCGACAACATTGTCCGATAGGACATTTTCCGTCGGAAAATCCGACCGTGTGTACGGGGCATAACTGTGAGGACTAACAGTGTTGTGGCACCAGCACCACCACCAAAAGGCCAAATTTTTCTACCACTGTTCAACAATGGCATGTAATTACAATTATTGATAGAATAGTTCACAGCAGGGCATTCCAGTGAGGGCTTACAGTGTTGTGGAAACACCAACACCTAAGGCCCAAATTTCTGCAGAGTATATAGGGCAGGCCCCTACTTTCAAACAGGAGCAGACAACAGGAAGTCAGATAAAATCTACCTCTAGGAAGGGAAATTCTCTCCTGTAAGTGTTAATATGGAAAAATGTGTCTCCTCTCCATTGATGCTTTATCACCAATCCTTGTTTCACTAAAAACCGCAAGCAGTTTTAAATGACTTTTATTCCTTTAAAAATGTAATTTTGTGCAGGGACTGTTCTAAGCACTGTAAATGAAATGTATGATATTACTAGTCTGGTATCAGAGCATCGGCAAACATAATAGCGGAAGTAAACCCTCCTTTCCTGACAGACTCCATGGCAGCCTACGTGTGGGTTAACCCCGCCTCCTCTCCAATGCTATAGGACCCCATTACCATAAAAGAACACTCACCACTCCATACTGTGTTCCTTTTTTGTCCTCCTCCTATGGACCTTCACATTCCGTTCGCGTCCGGTAGGATTTCGGATTTGTCGTTTCTGAAGAAGCATACCTATGCGGTGCAAAGCTCTGTGCTCAGCCATGGGCGGGCGAGTAAGCTTTTTTGAGGCTGGATGTCCTTCTCCCCCCAGAACGGGGTGGTGTTGCCTCGGTATGCTGGTGGTCGAGGGACGTTGGACGGATGGCATCGGCGGCTGGCAAGGTCTGCACCGTTATTTGTGGCTCCATGGCAGTGTTATTTGTTATATGTGTTGTCCCTGGCGTCTAGTGTACTCCCCCCCTGGATGGCGGCTGGAGCGCTCCTGCGTTCCAGCTCGCCGTATGATTTCCGGGTTCCTGGCCGCTTCGGCGGTCTGCGCATGCGCACCAGCCTCCGGCGAAAGCGAGGCCTGGTTCGCGCGTGCGCGGCCTGACGGTCGCGCATGCGCGGTATGGTTTTCCCACGGCGCAGGTGCGCGGTGGAGGAGCGGTGACGTCACGGGCGGGGAATTTAAATTCTGGGCTGCTGCTGCAGTCCTATCTGGGTTTCCAGGAGAGTGGAAGCAGCAAGCCCGTTCCCCAGCCCAGGCAAACTACTACAAGGTCAGTGCTGGTTACTCTGAGTGTACTGTTTTAAAAAAAAAAAAGTAAAGTTTCTTTTAAAAGTATATGCATGTATTTAAAATTGTGATTATATTCTTTTGGGGTTATTTTCTTCCAAATGTAATGGCACAATACCGTCTTATGCTTTTATGCATGGATATTTATGCATTTAATAATATGATGTTTTAAAAAAAAAAAAAAAAAAAAAAAACAGAGACAGCACGCATTGTCCTTGCTAGTTCTTGTTGGCCGGTTTGTTGCTTAGGGTATTTTTCTCTTACAGACTGCAGTATTCATATTGTGACGCCCGTCGTCCACAGGTTATGGACAATTCACCGCCTTTTAGTGGCCAGCCCTTACGCACTAGGTATGTGCTGGTAAGGGAGGGGTTGATGTACAACTGTATGGCTTGTTTGCTTTCTCTGATGCCAATGTTTTTTTCCCCACCCTGTTTGTGCTTCAGCCCTTCCAGACCGGATTCGCAGGATAGGGACCTTGCCAGGCCACAACAAAAGCAATCGTCTAGATCTAAGCAAGGATCCTCGCATGGGTCTCATCATCAGAGGAGAAGTTCTCATTCCTCCTCCAGACACCGCTCCCACCGCCATGATGAACGCCCAAAGTACAGAACGTGCTGGGGCTGTAGGACACGAGTCCCGGATGACAAGTCATTATGTGACAGATGTTTTGCCAAGGCGGTCGGGGAAAAAGACACGGAAAACCAGCGCATGGAGTCCCTGGTGAAACGTGTTGTACAGCAGTCGCTTAAGGACATGGTGGTCCCTCACACGTTGAGCCAGTCAACGACGGCATCTGGTCCTCAGGCTGATGAATCCCGTGACGATCCGGGTACGTCCCAGCCCTACGAGGCTTCTGGTGAGTCCTCGGGAGAAGAATTCCCGGACGAAGAGATCGGGGGCTTTGATTTCGCCATGGTCTCACCACTGATTAAGGCAATTAAAGAAGCCCTCAAGTGGGAAGAAGCATCTACTCCCCCGGCCAAACAGAAGAAGTTTTTCAAGCAGCTGGGTAAGGAGCGGCCAAACTTCCCTTTACTCACAGAATTAAAGGATGTGATAGAGGAAGAGTGGAGCAGGGTGGATAGGAAATCCTCCATGACTACCAAGACTTCCAGGTTGTACCCCTTTAAGACGGAAGAGGTGAAGCATCTGGAGAACGCTCCGCTTGTGGATGCAGCGTTGATGCGCTTGGCCAAGCATGTCACTCTCCCGATGGAGGACTCGGTTTCCTTTAAGGATGGTCTGGAGAGGAAGATCGACCAGGACCTCAAAAGGATCTACGGTCTGGCTGGAATGGCCTGTAAGCCCGTCTTAGCCCTAGCGGCTATGTCCAAGGCCATGGAGGCATGGACTGAAAATGTGGACTCCTTCCTGAATAGCGTATCGGCCGAACTGGCCAGGAGTTCAGCAGCAGCAGAGCTAAAACTCGCAGCAGTTTTTCTGGGGGAGGCTTCCATCGACTTAATTCGTCTGTTGGCACGCATTATGCTGTCATCAGTCACGGCTAAGCGCGCCTTGTGGCTACGTCCTTGGCTCGCCGATCCTGTTTCCAAACAAGCCTGGTGCAAAATCCCCTTCGAGGGATCTACGTTATTCGGTAACAAGTTGGATGATGCCATAACGCGGGCGACAGGCGGTAAGTCGGGGTTCCTTCCCCAGGACAGAAGACTGCTCGGGCGGAAGAAGCCTCAATTCAAGAGACGAAGTCCTGAGCGCTCGAGGGAGGTACGCTCCTACAAACCAGGAAGGGACTTCAGAAGGAATTGGAATAGGGGACAGAGTTCCTTTCGCAAGTCCATCAAGAACCAGTCGTCTGGTGGACGTGAGCCACCCAAGTCCTTCTGAGATCGTGCCCGCCCAGGCGGGTCGGGTGGGGGCCCGTCTATCCCTCTTCCGGCACGTCTGGGTGGCCTCGATCTCGGATTATTGGGTCATCAAGACGGTCTCGTCAGGGCACAGGTGGACCTTCTCCAGCATTCCCCCTCCCAGGTTCGTGTCTACCCAACTTCCTCGGTCGGAGGACCAGAGACAAGTTCTACTCTCATACGTGGAGCTGTTAAAAGCCCAGGGGGCAGTGGTCCGGGTGCCAGAAGAAGAGCGTTTTCAAGGGGTCTACTCTCCCCTCTTCTTAGTACAGAAGAAAAGCGGATCATGGCGACCAGTGATAGATCTCACATACTTAAATCGGTATATACAATACGGGAAATTCAAGATGGAGACTCTTCTAACTATACAACAAGCCATCCAACCCCAACCAGGGGATTGGATGGTCTTGATCGACCTAAAGGACGCTTATTTTCATGTTCCAATAGAGGAAAGCTGCCAAAGGTTTCTAAGATTTCATGTCGATCAAGACCATCTACAGTTTATCTGCCTCCCCTTCGGGTTGACGACCTCCCCTCGAGTCTTTTCAAAGGTGCTCTTGGCAGTGGTGGCCCTGATCAGGCTGAAAGGGGTAAGACTGTATCATTATCTAGACGATCTGCTGGTCCTGTCGCAAAACAAACAGCAGCTGTTAGTTCATCGCGAGCAGGTGATGTCCACACTAACCAGCTTCGGTTGGCTCCTAAACATGGAAAAAAGCCAGCTAGTGCCAACCCAACGGCTGATTTATCTGGGTGCCCAGTTCGACACCGTGCAAAGTACAATCTCGTTACCGGCGGAAAAGATCCCGGTCATTCGGGAAAGGGTTTCTCAAGCCCTTCATACACAATACTTGAGAGCCTCGCAGTGTCTCAAAATCGTGGGGACGATGGTTTCCACGACACCCATGGTCAAGTGGGCCTTGTGGAGACTACGCCCATTCCAGTCGGGTTTTCTGAAACAATGGAAGTCGGGAAGCAAAAGCCAAAAGATACGAATAACATCAACAATGAGGAACAGTCTCTTCTGGTGGCTCCAACACAAGAATCTCCTGAACTGTCACTCGATAGCTCCCATCTCTTGGGTAACGGTCACAACCGATGCCAGCGGGACCGGCTGGGGGGCCCTTTGCGGGTCGGATCTTGCACAGGGCAAGTGGGACATAAGTCTTCCTGTCCTAGGATCGAACATTCTGGAACTCCGAGCAGCCTGGTGCGCTCTCCAGCACTTCTCCCAGATCTTGAAGGGGAAGTCGGTACTGTTGCGAATGGACAACACCACAGCGGTCTCCTATGTGAAGAGACAAGGGGGCACCAGGAGCTCTACCCTTCTCCGGGAAGTGGAACCCATTCTGTCATGGGCACAGAAGAATTTGGTGAATATTTCTGCGGTTTTTCTCCCAGGGGTGCAGAACACGCAAGCGGACTTTCTATCACGCACCCAGTTGGACAACAACGAGTGGTCCCTCCACATTCAGTCCTTCAAGTGGATCCTGTCGCTGGGTGTCGATCCAGAGGTAGACCTTTTTGCCTCCCCGTGCAACTTCAAAATAGAGAGGTTCTACACGCGGAACCGCTGCAGCCAAGCTCTGGGGACAGACGCATTGACAGACCAATGGAAGTTCAGGAGGGCCTATGCCTTCCCGCCAATTCCCCTGATTCTCAGATTTCTTCAGAGGCTCCAGATGGAGACGGTGGAGGTAGTGATGATCGCTCCTTACTGGCCCAACAGGCCTTGGTTCCCTCTGCTAGTTCAACTGAGTATACGGGAGCCGGTATCTCTCCCGCTCAGGACGGACCTTCTGTCTCAAGGGGCGGTACTGCACCCATGTCCAGCAATACTGAAATTGATGGTCTGGTTCTTGAAAGGAAGAGGCTAGAATCCATCGGATGCGCTTCTAGTGTGATTTCTACCTTATTGAGTTCCAGGAGATCAAGTACGAATAAGGTATATGGCAGGATCTGGTCCAGATTTGTGAGTTTTTGTGTATCTACGGAGAGGTCCTTTGAACATCCAGGTGTCCAAGATATCCTCGGTTTCCTACAGACTGGCCTTGACCTTCCCTTATCCGTAGGCTCTCTCAGGGTGCAAGTTTCAGCTTTGTCAGCCTTCTCCGGTACCTCCTGGGCAATCCATCCGTTAGTTCGTCAATTTTTCAGGGGGGCCTCAAGACTCAAGCCCCAAAGGAAGTCGAGATTCCCTAAGTGGGATCTTCCCCTGGTCCTGGATTATATTTCTGGGCTGAGTATGACGGGGCCATCCCCGCTTTCCGTTAGAGACTTTTCGGAAAAAGTTGCCTTTCTGGTGGCAGTCACCTCGGCCAAGAGGGTATCAGAGATCGGGTCGCTGGGCTTTGAAGAACCCTTTTTGACTTTCTTTCCGGACCGGGTGGTCCTCATTCCTATGTTGGGATCCAATCCTAAGGTAACCTCGGTATTCCATCAGAATCAGGAAATTGTTCTACCTACCTTTAAATCGCCGGGATCTGATGACATTCACCCTTTGGATGTCAGGGAAGCACTGAGGGAATACCTTCGCGTTACCTCCGCCTTTAGGCGTTCAGATCATCTTTTCATACTGCACTCCGGCAGCAACAAGGGGAACAAAGCTTCAACCAGGACTCTTGCAGCTTGGATTGTGAGAACGATACAGCAGGCTTATAGGGCTAAGGGCTTGGCTCCTCCTGAGGCGGTGACAGCGCATTCGACTAGAGGAATGGCTACTTCATGGGCAGCGGCCCGGCACGTGGCTCCCGAGACAATCTGCAAGGCAGCTTCTTGGGCTTCTATTAATACTTTTATGTCACACTATTGTGTTGAACCTGCTTCTTTATCCTCTGTTAATTTTGGTTTGAAAATTCTATCGGCTGATAGACCGGATTAAATATTTTTTGTTTAAAGCATACCCACCCGTGTGGTCGGCTATTATTTCCCACACGTAGGCTGCCATGGAGTCTGTCAGGAAAAAGGAAAATTTATTATCAAATACTTACCGTAATTTTCCTTTCCTGATGGACTCCATGGCAGACGGAGTTCCCACCCATGAGTCATATGAGTAGGCTAGTTACGGAACACAGTATGGAGTGGTGAGTGTTCTTTTATGGTAATGGGGTCCTATAGCATTGGAGAGGAGGCGGGGTTAACCCACACGTAGGCTGCCATGGAGTCCATCAGGAAAGGAAAATTACGGTAAGTATTTGATAATAAATTTTCCTTTATCGTTTTCAGCCAAGGAAGCTGCCATCTTGGCCTCTGTTCAATATTCAACTGCCATGATGCTGCACATGTGATCAGTTATGACACCAGCCATTGGATGTTTTGACAGTTTGGTTGAAAGCATAGTCAATATGACAGGTAGCATTTCCGGCATGCCATTTTTTTTTTTAACTATTTAAATCAAAGGGTTTACTTCCGCTCGAAGATTAGATATTTTACAGGCATTGCCAGTGCTGGGAAATTGCCAAACCCCAAACACCAAATTATGATGTTCAGGGAAACCTTCCCAAACCTACCTACAATGGTGGAATCATTTGTCACAGACTAGCAGTACCCTTCTGGAACATTCTGGTGAAGACTAAGTGCACATCCTCACAGGCGAGCTTTCCAAACTGACTCTGGATGGTTTCCAAATACGCCCACTATGTTTATTGGGCTCCTCTATCCCACCTATGGGCCTAGCATGGCGGGTGCCACTGGGTAGAAAAGAGAGAGTCCAGAGAATATCAGCTTGCTGATCCCCGTAACTAGAATGACCCCAGAAGTGATATCTATTAGGTCACTTCCGGGTTCATTGTTATCATTCCAGACCACTGTGGTCGGTGATGCTGTGAATTATTATTACACAGGATTTATATAGCACCAACAATTTTCGCAGCACGTATAAGTCCTGGAGGTGAGTATTGGAGGAGGTAACAAGGGAGCTAGAGAGCAGGAGGCGTTGGGAGGAACGGAGAGGACTATTTAGGTGATAACTGCAGATTAGGTTAGTGATGTAGCTAGGGGTCATATCGTGGATGGCTTTGCATGTTGTGGTTAGTGTAACAGAATTTATTCCCACTCCGCTTGAATGCTTCCGTCATATACTGCTTCCTCCAGTCTGAAGATAGATATCAGATATTATAGCCGCATATTGCAACCAAGAACTAGGCAGGACTCATTTGGCTGCAAAGCTGGAACACATTTATTTGAACAAACTAACACAGAATATATACACCATAGGAGGACATCCCCCTCCTGATCATATTACCCTAACAATACAAACTGCACACAGGAATATAATTATAACAATAGACATATACTATAAACATTTATGTTAATTAGCCACCTGTATGACTCAGGGGTTTCATTCCAGGTCAGACTTGCCGACTTCTACAATACTGAATACAGTGTACTGGACAATACACATTATTACAAGTATAACACAATCCATATTGGTTTGCTTAGCAGACAGACAAAAGGTGAGTTAATTAGAACAAATACCAATGGGTGAAAGACCCTTAGGAGGCACACTAGACCTACTTGCAATAAACACATTATAGGCAGCAACCTCAGACAGGTGGCTTGCTGATGACATCAACATCTGCTATGAGTCCCATAGTGTGGAGCAGTCATTGCTGGAAATGTGACATCTAGGCCCTCAACAGGAACCCTGGTCTTAGAGTCCCTGAGTCTGTGTGTTGGGGAGAAATTAACTTAAATCCAAAGTAACAAGATGACTCCACGGATCCTCCAGGCATACACCTTCCAAAGAGTAATGCTCCCTTAAATGCCAGGGCCCATAGTCAGTGGGTAAGAGGCTTACTCTCAGTCCTTTCCAAAAGCCCCTGTCCCGGCTAGGTCTGTCACAGTTAGTATTTTGAATTTTATTTGGTGGGGTAGGGGAAGCCAGTGAAGGGATTGACAGAGAGGAGCAGCAGTCATGGATCAGTTAGTAAGGTGTATTAGTCTACCAGCAGCATTCATAATAGACTGAAGGGGGAATAGCCTGTGTAAAGGTCAGCCAGTGAGGAGGGAGTTGTAGTAGTCAAGGCAGAAAATAACCAAGGAGTGAATGAGTTGTTCTGTAGTGTTATTAATCAGGAAGGGGTGAATTCTGGAAATGTTGAGGAGGTTAAGGTGGCAAGATGTAGCCAGTGATTGGATGTGGGGGCTGAAGGAGAGGTCAGAGTCTAGGATTACACCCAGCACCCTAGCATGTGTGGAAGGACAAATGGTTGTGCCATTGATCTTGATGTGGGGAGGGGATCGGGGAGGAGGAAATATTACTTATAAGCTCAGTTTTAGAAAGATTAAGTTTGAGGAAATGGTGTGACATCCACACTGATATGTCGCTCAGTAAGTTTGTGATATGTGAGGAGATATGTGAGGAGATATGTGAGGAGATATGTGAGGAGATTGCAGGGGTAAGAACATGACCTGCTCTCCATTATCTTCAGTGGAGGGCAGGAGAGACATGAGGGGTCTGATAGACCAATGATGATCTGATGGCTCAGGAAAGAGAACCTGTCACAACAAAATTCTATCATATTGGAGTTTATCTGTCCCTTTAGTGATAACTTTATTGCTATGTGAGAAAATTAAAGTTACACCCAAGCACACAAAACCCCACCCCAAAACTTTGAGTCCCTTCTTAATTACAAACATAAGCAACATTTTTCAGGTTCCTATATAAGAAAAAAAAAAAACCGAACAATGATTGCACTACACATATTACATAGCGCTGTGCATGCCAGAGTGAGAGCAATCATTCTACATCCATTATTCAGGGTTACCTCTACACTCGACTTGGAAAGGCTTTTAAAGCACCACCTATGGGCCAATATTGAGTACCAAAGTGTGTCCTCATTTCATCAGCACACACAATTTTAGGACTGGACATGTTGGGTATATATTTACTTGGCACAACCTCATCTTTTATATTTTACCAAAATTGGGTAAAAACTGGGCAAAATATTGCAATTGTCCTCTAAAAATTACACTTAATGTATTTCTTACTGAAATTTACACTTGGTAAACAACTGAGCTAATATCATGTGACAGGAACTACCATCTTTTTATTCTCCAGGGACTCTGCTTTCAGAAAATATATAAGTAAAATCTGCAATTTAACCTAAAAATTCAGCATAAATAGGGTAAATCAGTAGCGCTAGTGTAAAAAGTAGTGCATAAATAGTGAATATATACTATGCAGAAAATAAATGCATATTGTGCAAATATATAAAACAGTGCTCTATAAGTATCAAAGTGCAAAAACTGGTGGTATATAGTTGACTCAACGTATAACTTAATAGCAACAGTACATCTATTTCCCTTAGTGACAAGTGGAAAAGTTCATAAACATATAAAGTCCAGATTGTAAAAAAAAATTTTTTAAATAGGTGATTTTCCAAGTGTCTTCAAACAAAATTCCAAACTTGAGTCTTCTAACTGACTTGAATCTGCCACCACACCACGTGTTTGTGATCACACTCCCTCTGAAAGGCCCACTCACCAGCTCACAAGGCCTCACACTCTCGTGTTTGGCAGCAGCGTGTTTTACCCACTTCAGGGGTTAATATAGGACAGCTTGCTTGATCCGTTTAACTCTCAATGCGATTCCATATGTAAAACAATGAATAAAACACTCCACATAGTGTAAAAAAGTATGATAAAATTTATTCACTGTTCACAAAGCACTTCAATGGTCACACTCACATTTCAAAGGTTAAAATCAAGCCTCCAATCCAAAAACACGGCAAACCACACAATGCTGATATATAAAAGTATATGCTGCAGTCTCGGCGGACCAAGAGAAAGACCCTGGTAGTGGTATGGTTGTAAACCACAGTGGCGTAATATATAAATAAATAAATACAATCTTTACTTGCTCTGTAGCCTCATTCCCTAATGGGAATGAGGCTACAGAGCAAGTAAAGATTGTATTTATTTATTTATATTTATATATATTACGCCACTGTGGTTTACAACCATACCACTACCAGGGTCTTTCTCTTGGTCCGCCGAGACCGCAGCATATACTTTTATATATCAGCGTTGTTTGGTTTGCCGTGTTTTTGGATTGGAGGCTTGATTTTAACCTTTGAAATGTGAGTGTGACCATTGAAGTGCTTTGTGAACAGTGAATACATTTTATCATACTTTTTTACACTATGTGGAGTGTTTTATTCATTGTTTTACATATGGAATCGCATTGAGAGTTAAACGGATCAAGCAAGCTGTCCTATATTAACCCCTGAAGTGGGTAAAACACGCTGCTGCCAAACACGAGAGTGTGAGGCCTTGTGAGCTGGTGAGTGGGCCTTTCAGAGGGAGTGTGATCACAAACACGTGGTGTGGTGGCAGATTCAAGTCAGTTAGAAGACTCAAGTTTGGAATTTTGTTTGAAGACACTTGGAAAATCACCTATTTAAAAAAATTTTTTTTACAATCTGGACTTTATATGTTTATGAACTTTTCCACTTGTCACTAAGGGAAATAGATGTACTGTTGCTATTAAGTTATACGTTGAGTCAACTATATACCACCAGTTTTTGCACTTTGATACTTATAGAGCACTGTTTTATATATTTGCACAATATGCATTTATTTTCTGCATAGTATATATTCACTATTTATGCACTACTTTTTACACTAGCGCTACTGATTTACCCTATTTATGCTGAATTTTTAGGTTAAATTGCAGATTTTACTTTTTTATATATTTTAAGTAGCTGCTGTTCACTTCATTTATTTATATTTATACTTTCACTTATTTTTTATACCTTCACCAGTATAATTTTATAGCCCGCACACCAGTGGCGCGGTGGGGGTAGACGATACAGAGGGCAGTTTTTCACATTTATATATCGTTCACCTTCAGAAAATATATGTTTGGGGTTCTAAACTAAACTCCAGCACAATAATTTACTTTTTAACGTGTAAAAAAAAAATAAAAAAAAAGAGCTCTGGCAGTATAAGGGTTAATGTGAGCTAGTGTTTGTGAAAGCTCACACCACAAAATATACTCAGCCAACGAAAGGTGACTCTTTTTATTTTTCTGCTATCAATGGCCAACACTTCATCTATGTCTTTGGTGATCTCTGATCTCCTTATGAACCGTTTCTTACATGATGAAGATCAGCCATGGAGTATATCTGAGGTGTATATCAGGGTGAGCTTCTTCCCCACATGAGAGCTGTGATGTCCAGCAACATTCATATAGAAGACATTTCCCGCACTCAAGGCACTAATACACCTCGAGGGTTGTGTGGGATCCCTGATGTACAGGAAGACAGGACTTCAGTGAGGAACAATTCCCTCACTCAGGACAAGAAAGTTGCTTCTCCCCCATGTGAGATCTCTGATGTTTGGAAAGACTGGACTTCTGTGAAAAACATTTCCCGCACTCAGGACAGGAATACGGCTTCTTCTCCGTGTGAGATCTCTGATGTGTGTAAAGATTGGACTTCTGTGAAAAACATTTCCCACACTCCGGACAGGAATACGGCTTCTCCCCTGTGTGAGATCTCTGATGTGTGTAAAGACTGGACTTCACTGAAAAACATTTCCCGCACTCAGGACAGGAATATGGCTTCTCCCCCCTGTGAGATTTCTGATGTCTGGAAAGATTGGGCTTCATTGAAAAACATTTCCCGCACTCAGGACAGGCATACGGCTTCTCCCCCGTGTGAGACCTCTGATGTCTGTAAAGATTGGTCTTCACTGAAAAACATTTCCCGCACTCAGGACAGGAATACGGCTTCTCTCCTGTGTGAGATCTCTGATGCATGTAAAGATTGGACTTCATTGAAAAACATTTCCCACAACCAGGACAGGAATACGGCTTCTCCCCCGTGTGAAATCTCTGATGTTTGTAGAAATTGAACTTCTGTGAAAAACTTTTTCCACACTCAGAGCAGGAATATGGCTTCTCCCCAGTGTGCAACATCTTATGTTTTTCAAGATTGGATTGAACTGAAAAACATTTATCGCACTCAGAACAGGAATACGGCTTCTCCCCCGTGTGAGATCTCTTATGTTCGTATAGATGGGAGGCCTGTAAAAAACATTTACCACACTCAGAACAGGAATACGGCCTCTCCCCTGTGTGGGACCTCTGATGTTTGAAAACTTCCGATTTGTGTACAAAACATTTCCCACACTCCGGACAGGAATACGGCTTCTCCCCCGTGTGCAATTTCTTATGTGTGTTAAGATGTGAGGTCCGTGAAAAAGATTTTCCACACTCAGGACAGGAATATGGTTTTTCTCCCGTATGAGTTTTTCTATGCTCATTAAGTTTTGATATAAAAGGAAAACACTTTCCACACTCAGGACAGGAATACGGCTTCTCCCCTGTGTGATATCTTTTATGCATATTAAGTTGGGATTTAAAATGGAAACCCTTCCCGCACTCAGTACAGGAAAACCTGTTGTTATCTGTTGGAAGGACGGCACCGTCCCTCACAGTCTGAGGTTCCTCAGGATAAGAGGAATACGATGGTCCATCTACACTGTGTGGTGCCGGATGGACATTTGAGGTAGTCGGGTTTTCTCCTGGACTATACTGTGTGATGTCCTCATCTTCTACTTTACAGTCTGGAGACAAAGTGAGACAATCCTCTGAGGTTTTCCTTATCTTCCGTCCATCTACTAAAATAGAAATACAAAGATTATTACTAGACATGAGCAGATTGGTTCCCCTAAACCAGGACTCCGCCCACATCAGGCAGCTTTGTCTCTGAGGGTCTTACAATTCCCCCCTCAAGGTAATTAGTAAATGGGTCCTCTGATCTCCTACCAGTTCATTTCTTTATTCATGGACCTTAGTCAGAGAGTGAGGAAACAACGAGAACTGTCTTTTATAGGAGTGACAGTGATGAGGGGATTATAGGACGAGTGTCCCCACCCCCTCTATCACTCATTGTCCTACTTCCCAACACAAGAAGTCCTGCACTTCCTTATTTAGTCCTGAATAACAGCGGGGCTGAGCCCCACCAGAGGTCAGAGAGTGAGGATGGGGGGAGAACAACCAAGATGAAGACTGGACTGATCCTGAAGACCACCATTATTGGGTTATTGACTCCTCCCTCATTATCACTTTCTGTTTAAGGTTCCAAAGTTTGAGGATGTTATTACATTATTAACATGTAAAAGTCTGTCCTCCAATCAGATCATCAGATATAAAATGACCAGCTGGTAGAAAATGGGTGTACCAAAAGAGAATACATATGTGTATATATATAGCAGTGGGTAGAGGGGAGAGAGCAGAAGTATATTGTATAAGATACAGCAGATAGGACTATATAGTATCAGAATGATGTAATGTACAACATAGAGTATATAGTGCAGGGGTCAGGAGTATGTAATGTACAATATAAATTATACAGTGTAAGGGTCAGGACTCATAATATTGGTAATCAGTGGAAGCTTAAATGTTCACACGAGACAAGTTGCAGAGGTCCCACACCGCTGCCTCCCATCTCCTGAGACTGAATACATTGTTTCTATGTGTTTATCAGATGATGGGGGATCTAGGTGGACCCTCCGTACTGCTCTCTCCTTTACAATAAAGTCTCCTCTTACCCGGTGATGTGAGGGGCGGCTGATTGTCCATCATGACGTCCTTGTAGAGATCCTTGTGTCCTTCTAAATACTCCCACTCCTCCATGGAGAAATAGACAGTGACATCCTGACACCTTATAGGAACCTGACACACACAATGATACAGTCACCATCCAGACACATCCCTTGTCTGTTACTGGATAATGTCCCAGAATTCCCAGCACAGCTCACCTCTCCTGTCAGCAGCTCCATCATCTTCTTGGTGACTTCTAGAATCTTCTGCATGTTGTGTCTTGTAGGGATCGGGGATGGAGGTGGGGGGATGGTGATGGGATTTTGGATTCTCGAGGATCTTGTGGACATATTATGAGATCTCCTTCTTGTGTCATTTTCAGTAGATTTCTTCATTATTACTGTAAAGTTCTGTGTTATACAAAGATAAATATCACTCTCCCATAATACCCAATGCCACCATCTTGTGCTATAACCAAATATCATAAAGTATAAACACTTTATGTACTTGTGTGCAGGGCCGCTGATAAGGGGGTACCACTGGCCCTGCTGTATGTAGCCCGGGCCCTGTGTGTTCCAGAGGGGGCCCAGAAAGCCAACATGTCCATCTGCAGCCGCTAAGCTACATTCTGTTTGCTTCCTGTCATTCTATCACAGAGCGGCTCTGTGCTCTGCATCCATCCCTCTCTGCTCTCTGTGTGACTCGTTCATATTCCTATATGATTGTAACTTTGTTTCCCTTAACTTCCTCCCTCCAGATTCTTGCCAGACTCACTCTGCTTCTCAGATATGCCCCCATCCCTCTTCCCTGCAATCAATCTCCGATCCTTCTCCCTGATATCTCCGATTGTGTCCTGGTGGCTCCCTGCAGTCCTTCACTCCTTTTACTCCTCCTTCTGTCCCATCTACCCTGCCACTTGTCTGCCCAGCCTATCTATCTTCCCTGTTGTCTCCTCATCGCTCTCCCGGCCAGCTGTATTCCGTCCTGCCTTTATCTTCTCCCAGCTCAGCTTAGTGTTCTATATGTAGGTGGGCTTCCCACTCCTCTCCCACTATATGTAGCTGGGCTTCCCACTATATGTAGCTGGGCTTCCCACTCCTCTCCCACTATATGTACCTGGGCTTCCCACTCCTCTCCCACTATATGTACCTGGGCTTCCCACTCCTCTCCCGCTATATGTACCTGGGCTTCCCACTCCTCTCCCGCTATATGTAGCTGGGCTTCCCACTCCTCTCCCGCTATATGTAGCTGGGCTTCCCACTCCTCTCCCGCTATATGTAGCTGGGCTTCCCACTCCTCTCCCGCTATATGTAGCTGGGCTTCCCACTCCTCTCCCGCTATATGTAGCTGGGCTTCCCACTCCTCTCCCGCTATATGTAGCTGGGCTTCCCACTATATGTAGCTGGGCTTCCCGCTATATGTAGCTGGGCTTCCCTATAATGTAGCTGGGCTTCCCACTCCTCTCCCCACTCCTCTCCCACTATATGTAGCTGGGCTTCCCACTATATGTAGCTGGGGGCTTCCCACTATATGTAGCTGGGCTTCCCACTCCTCTCCCGCTTCCCCACTCCTCTCCCGCTTTATGTAGCCGGGCTTCCCACTCCTCTCCCGCTATATGTTGCTGGGCTTCCCACTATATGTAGCTGGGCTTCCCACTATATGTAGCTGGGCTTCCCACTATATGTAGCTGGGCTTCCCACTATATGTAGCTGGGCTTCCCACTCCTCTCCCGCTATATGTACCTGGGCTTCCCACTCCTCTCCCGCTATATGTAGCTGGGCTTCCCACTCCTGGGCTTCCCGCTATATGTAGCTGGGCTTCCCACTCCTCTCCCGCTATATGTAGCTGGGCTTCCCACTCCTCTCCCGCTATATGTAGCTGGGCTTCCCACTCCTCTCCCGCTATATGTAGCTGGGCTTCCCACTCCTCTCCCGCTATATGTAGCTGGGCTTCCCACTCCTCTCCCGCTATATGTAGCTGGGCTTCCCACTCCTCTCCCGCTATATGTAGCTGGGCTTCCCACTCCTCTCCCGCTATATGTAGCTGGGCTTCCCACTCCTCTCCCGCTATATGTAGCTGGGCTTCCCACTCCTCTCCCGCTATATGTAGCTGAGCTTCCCACTCCTCTCCCGCTATATGTAGCTGAGCTTCCCACTCCTCTCCCGCTATATGTACCTGGGCTTCCCACTCCTCTCCCGCTATATGTACCTGGGCTTCCCACTATACGTAGCTGGGCTTCCCACTATACGTAGCTGGGCTTCCCACTATATGTAGCTGGGCTTCCCACTATATGTAGCTGGGCTTCCCACTATATGTAGCTGGGCTTCCCACTATATGTAGCTGGGCTTCCCACTCCTCTCCCGCTATATGTAGCTGGGCTTCCCACTCCTCTCCCGCTATATGTAGTTGAGCTTCCCACTGCTCTCCCACTATATGTAGCTGGGCTTCCCACTCCTCTCCCACTATATGTAGCTGGGCTTCCCACTCCTCTCCCACTATATGTAGCTGGGCTTCCCACTCCTCTCCCACTATATGTAGCTGGGCTTCCCACTCCTCTACCACTATATGTAGCTGGGCTTCCCACTCCTCTCCCACTATATGTAGCTGGGCTTCCCACTCCTCTCCCACTATATGTAGCTGGGCTTCCCACTCCTCTCCCACTATATGTAGCTGGGCTTCCCACTCCTCTCCCACTATATGTAGCTGGGCTTCCCACTCCTCTCCCACTATATGTAGCTGGGCTTCCCACTCCTCTCCCACTATATGTAGCTGGGCTTCCCACTCCTCTCCCACTATATGTAGCTAGGCTTCCCACTCCTCTCCCACTATATGTAGCTGAGCTTCCCACTCCTCTCCCGCTATATGTACCTGGGCTTCCCACTCCTCTCCCACTATATGTAGCTGGGCTTCCCACTATATGTAGCTGGGCTTCCCACTCCTCTCCCACTATATGTACCTGGGCTTCCCACTCCTCTCCCACTATATGTAGCTGGGCTTCCCACTCCTCTCCCACTATATGTAGCTGGGCTTCCCACTCCTCTCCCACTATATGTAGCTGGGCTTCCCACTCCTCTCCCGCTATATGTAGCTGGGCTTCCCACTCCTCTCCCGCTATATGTAGCTGGGCTTCCCACTCCTCTCCCACTATATGTAGCTGGGCTTCCCACTCCTCTCCCACTATATGTAGCTGGGCTTCCCACTCCTCTCCCACTATATGTAGCTGGGCTTCCCACTCCTCTCCCACTATATGTAGCAGGTCTTCCCACTCCTCTGGCGTGATTGACACTGGATTACATTGCGGGACACTTTTTTTCTTTTTTTAAATAAAGGATTTGTCAAAAGCTGTGTCTTGTGGTTTTTACTTTGACACTTTTTTGGTGAATGGGTAGGGGTACAATGTACCGATACCCATTCACATGGGAGGGGGTGGGATCTGGGGGTGCTTCCAAATTCTGATAAGCCCCCTGCCCCTCAGACCCAGACAACCACAGCCCAGGGTTGTCGGGAAGAGGCCCTTGTTCCTATCAACATGGGACAAGGTGCATTGGGGTGGGGGGGCACAGAGCCCCCCCCTGCCCCAAGGCACCCACCCCCCATGTTGAGGGCATGTGGCCTGGTATGGTTCAGGAAGGGGGGGTGCTTGCTGCTCCCCCCATATCCTGACCTGCCAGGCTACATGCTCGGATAAAGGGCAGGTATGGATTTTGGGGGGGGGGACCCCACACCAATTTTTTTCTTTTTTTTTAAGCAGCCAGGTGGCAGAAATTGTAACCGCGAGTCATTTTAAATGGGATTTTTTTTCTTTAGAAATGTCAGTTTTGCTGTAGCATGTTCTGTATGTGCTACAAATGTGCCACTTTACGGGCATATTATTGTTGCACTTTAAGCATCATACAAATCACTGCCCCTGAAAAAAACAAACAATCGGTTTATTTTTTTTTTTAAATAGTTTTTTTTATAGATATATGTCCCCCAGGGCAGTACCCAGATCCCTGTACCCCTTTTAAGCCAATCACTTGCATATAATGCCATTTTTTTCTCTCTTTTTTTGTATTCAGTCGGGGAAACTCATCGAGAGCTGATGACTCATTGGTTGTTAAGGATGAGGCGGCCGGCTTCCCGGCCTTGTTCCTTGACAACCAGCTTACACTGCGCAATAATTGGGCAAAGCTTTGACCAATCAGGGCACAGAATGCACTGTGCAGCACTCTCTTTTTCTAGAGAGATTCCTAATTGAATTTCACTGCTAGTCCAATTGCAGTCACAATACAGGTCTGTCTCCTTCCCCTACCTAAAACTGCCTTTAGGGCTTGTACACAACCACTTGTGGTGCAGGAATGCATGGAAGAATGGCCTGTTTCCTGTACCACAAGGAAACGCACTGCCCTCTGCAGGTGTGCGCAGTTGTCACAGTACCATGTGTTGCACTTTTTAAAAAAAAAATCACGTGTTCCCACGTGTTAGGCAGCCCATTAAAATGAATGGGCTATGCAAAAAAAAAAAAAAAAAACACATTCTGGCCCTCAAAGCAATTTAGCTCATTTTGATATTTTCTTGGGGGGGGGGGGGGCCCTGTCAGGTAGGCTGTACAGGGCCCCGTAATACCCAACGGCCCTACTTGTGTGAATGTCATTATTGATTAGAACAGTGTTTATCAACCAGGGGTTATACTGCAATTCACCATTGTGGTGGATGTATATCTGTCCAATTCAAAAGCGATAGATATAGATAGATAGATAGATAGATAGATAGATAGATAGATAGATAGATAGATAGATATCGGTGATTACCTCCCTATTGTGCCCCATCCCTAAATGCAGACCTCTGTAAATTCCCCTTGGGTTTGCACTTTAAAGGCACTAAATGCGTAACACTTAAAGTAGAAAAACAATATACATTTGGATCAAATAGACATGAATAAAAGCATTAGCATAGAATGTACATGGCCTGTTAGCTAAAATTACACCAACAAAAAGGAGTTATGATGAGTTGTGACAATACTCCACCCAACGCGTTTCAGAGTATAAACATCTATTTCCACAGGGGTATAGGATATTGATCATTTATCTATAATATAAATACAAAAATCAATACTTAAAAAAAACAACAATACAGTGAGTGAGTGTGTGTGTGTGTATGTGTGTGTGTGTGTGTGTGTGTGTGTGTGTGTGTGTATCTCTATCTATCTCTATATCTATCTATCTATCTATCTATATCTATCTACACACACACACACACACACAATGAGTAATGGTTCCCAAACTTACACATACTCCAATGGTGTATACACCATTGGAGTATGTGTAAGTTTGGGAACCATTACTGGTTCATCATTGTTGTTTTTTCATGTTGGTTCATCACTTTTTTAAGACTGAGTACAAGTACCGAAACTTTTTTCAAGTACCGTATTTAATCGGCGTATAACACGCACCCCAAGTTTAGGAGGGAATTGTAAGAAAAAAAAAAAAAAAAAACTTACATTTAAATGCCCATCAATGCAGCCTTATCAGTGTCCATCTGCAGCCTTGTCCATCATTGCAGAATGATCAGTGTCCATCTGCAGCCTTGCCCAGTCTCATTGCAGCCTTGCCCAGTGTCCATCTGCAGCCTTGCCCAGTCTTATTGCAGCATGATCGTTTAAAATTAGCGCTGCCGAGATACACAGAGCCGCATGTCCTGTGATTCTCGGCTCCTCTCACAGTACCACCCAGTCCCGCCCCTTGGCCCGGCTCCTATGATGGACATAACACAGGTCCAATGGCGGGATTGGGCGTGACTGCGAGTGAAGTCGAGCCTAGCACACAGTACACACGGCTATGTGTATTTCAGGGGGCGCTCGCTCCGCTCCCCCTCACAGACAGCGGGGATTGGCATATAAACACACACCCATGATTTCCCCCTGATTTTAAGGGGAAAAAGTACATGTTATATGCCCATTTTTTTTTTTTAAATGTCATGTGACAGTGGCACCAATATGCAGCACTGATGACCGTGTGTCAGTATTTTTTTTTTATATTATATTTTGTATATATATATATATATATATATTTTTTTTTTAACAATGCTTTTGGGAGGGGGGGGTGAGTGGACGTTTTTTTTTTTTTTTTTTTTTTTACAATTTTACTTTTTTAATATTTATTACGTTTATTTTTATTTTTTTCTTCAACAATCAAGAAAATTTTTCTTTTTCTTCAACAATCAACCCCGTTGGAGGGGGGCTTTGGTGAGATGTCAGACCCCTGACATCTCCCCTTTGAGACAGGGAAAGGGACTGAGGACACAGATTCCCCAGTCCCTTTCTCTGTAGCCTCAGCTGCACTGAAGATGAATGGAGAGGAGACATGGGCGCCTCTCAATTCATAAACTGAAGCAGAGTAACACAGCTTACGATGCTCAGTTATGATTGGAAAGTCAGTAATCACTGATTCTGTGCATTCAGGAAAGAAAGGACATGGTAAATGACATATATACCGGCTCCTTCCTCCGCTCTTCATCCTGACAGATCTGGGGCAGGGGAGGGCGGAGGAGGACAGAGGGGGACCGGAGGAGCACACGGAGGAGGACACAGGGGGAACCGGAGGAGCACAGGGGGGGGGGAATCGGAGGAGCACATGGAAGAGGACTCGGGGGAATCGGAGGCGCACACGGAGTACGACACGGGGGGGGGGGGAATCAGAGGAGCACACGGAGTACGACACGGGGGGGGGGGGAATCAGAGGAGCACACTGAGGAGCGCATGAGGGGAAACAAAGGGGGACCGGATTGGAGAACACAGAGGTGGACAGGATGAGGATACAGGGGACGATCGGTGCAGCGGTGGGGGGAGTTACAATCACTGATCTCCCCTGTGACTTTCAATAAAGCAGCTGAAAGCCGTGAGCGGGGAGAGAGAAGGAGGAGGAGGAGAGGCTGTCAGATGCTTTATTGGAAGCTATACAGGGAGATCGGTGATTGTAATGCCCCCCAACCCTGCACGATGGTCCCTGACTGTCCAGGTATCGGGTCAACCATCGGAGTATTTCCATGAGTACAAGTACTCGTGCAAATGTTCAGTATCAGCACCGCTATCGATACTAGTATCGGTGGAACCCTAATTTATATTATATATTAATGATCAATCTCCTATACCCCTGGGGAAAGTGATTTTTATATTCTGAAACGTGTCGGGTGGCGTATTGTCACCACTCATCATCGCTCCTTTTGTTGGTGTAATTTTAGCTAACAGGCCATGTACTTTCTACGCTAATGCTTTTATCCATGTCTATTTAATAAAAATTTAAACTATATTGTTTTTCTACTTTTAGTGTTACGCATTTAGTGCCTTTGAAGTCCAAACCCAAGGGAAATTTACATAGGCCTAGATCTGTCCAATGGACACTGACAGTGAGTACTGACAAGGGGCATTGATACCCGATGCCTCCCCTGTAGTTCCAGCTACTGTGACATCACTGCAGAGGCGGAGCGGGACTAGAGGAGGGTGTCCAGCGTGTGAGAAGCATCTTGTCATCTTGTCTCCCTCTCTTCAGTGGCTATGGATTCCAGCAGATGTGGAATGTTGTAATGAGATGAGCACAATAGATGACGTGTACAGCATACCTGTACTCTCCACTAATCCTAACTGTACTCCAGTGATACCATATTCACTTGTGTGTGACATCACCTGGGATGGATAAGAGAGGAGAGCTGGCTGGGATCAGCACACCAAAATAGACATGTGCCAGCAGCTTCCCTGTGCAGCTCTGCATGTGGAAGGAAATAAACACTACTACACACCCCCTGCGCCCTGACCCAGTGATACCTTTGTCCCCTGACCTTGTGACCCCCCATGTTCCCTGACCTGATGACTCCTGTGTGCCCTGTCCTGGTGACACCCCTGTGCTCTGCCCAGGAGACTCCCCTGTGCCCTGCCCTGGTGACACCCCTATACCCTGCCCTGGTGAAGCGACTCCTCTGACTGGACATGGTGACTCCCCTGTGCCCTGCCCTGGTGAAGCGACTCCTCTGACTGGACATGGTGACCTCCCTGTGCCCTGCCCTGGTGAAGTGACTCCTCTGTGACTGGACATGGTGACCTCCCTGTGCCCTGCCCTGGTGAAGTGACTCCTCTGTGACTGGACATGGTGACCTCCCTGTGCCCTGCCCTGGTGAAGTGACTCCTCTGTGACTGGACATGGTGACCTCCCTGTGCCCTGCCCTGGTGAAGTGACTCCTCTGTGACTGGACATGGTGACCTCCCTGTGCCCTGACCTGGTGACATGACTTCCCTGTGCTCTCCCCTGGTGACACCCTTGTTTAAATTCTGTTTCATGAAATTTGTGTGTGCATATCCCAAGTTGGCCCAGAATTTAGCTTCTATGCAGAAAAAAAGCCAGCTTAAGTTTCACATTAAGGAAGTACAGTGCCTTGAAAAAGTATTCACACCCCTTGAAATTTTCCACATTTTGTCATGTTACAACCAAAAATGTGAATGTCTTTTACTGGGATTGTATGTGATAAACCACTATAAAGTGGCACATAATTGTGAAGTGGAAGGAAAATGATACAAATAAATATGTGAAAAATGTGGGGTACATTTGTATGGAGCCCCCCTGAGTCAATGCTTTGTAGAACCGCCTTTCTCTGCAATTACAGCCTTAAGTCTTTTTGGGGATGTCTCTACCAGAGACATTTCTGCCCATTCTTCTTTGCAAATATC
>CM053028.1:574537089-574562251 GCA_028564925.1 Lithobates sylvaticus | reverse complement strand
GGGTTGAGGTCGGGACTCTGTGCAGGCCAGTCAAGTTCCTCCACCCCAAACTCGCTCATCCATGTCTTCATGGACCTTGCTTTGTGCACTGGTGCGCAGTCATGTTGGAACAGGAAGGGGCCATCCCCAAACTGTTCCCACAAAGTTGGGAGCATTAAATTGTCCAAAATGTCTTGGTATGCTTAAGAGTTCCCTTCACTGCAACTAAGGGGCCAAGGCCAACCCCTGAAAAACATCCCCACACCAAATCCCCCTCTCTATCAAATGATTTGGACCAGTGCTCAAAGAAAGGTCCATAAAAACATAGATGAGCGAGTTTAGGGTGGAGGAACTTGACTGGCCTGCACAGAGTCCTGAGCTCAACACTATAGAACACTTTTAGGAAGAATTGGTGTACATTGAGGTCTGCAAGTGGTTTACCAGGGTTATGGCTGAAGATATCAGCAATAACCCCCACCTGTTTTATTCAGCAGACTGCCGGCTTTCTCATGAGACCAGTCTGAGCGGCTCATGAGCCACTGGGCAGGTTTCCGAAGTGGTGGGATGAGGCCTCCCCCGTTACCGCCAGTTCGCCTAAGAAAAAACAGAAAAAAAAACGGGAAAAAAATCACGATGTCCCTTCCGGTCCAGGCTGGAAAAAAAAAATTAAAAGCGAAAGATCAAAAAATAGTTTTTTTGCTTTTAAAAAAAAGGTACTTTTGACCCCAGATCCCTCCCTAAAGAGTACCTGTCCCTGCCTATTACTGTCACAAGGGATCTTAATATTCCTTGTGACAGCAATAAAAGTGATCAGATTTTTTTTAAAGTGACAGTGTAAAAAAATAAAAATAAAATAAAAATAAAAAAAGTTAACCCCCCCTGTCCCTGGGTTCTTGCGCAACAAAGAAAACACATACGTAAGTCGCGCCCGCAAATGTAAACGGTGTTGAAATCACACATGTGAGATATCACCGTGATCATCAGAGCGAGAGCAATAATTCTAGCACAAGGCCCCCTGTGTAACTCTAAACTGGTAACCGATAACATTTTTTAAACCGTCGACCTATGAAGATTTTTGAGTACCCTAATTTGTCGCCATTCCATGAGTGTGCGCAAATTTAACCTGTAACATGTTAGGTATCTATGTACTCAGTGTTATATCATCTTTCATAATATGGAAACATACAAAATAGTAGGTTGGACACAACTTTGTCCCCCCAAAGAATTTTGTAGCAGCGCTATTAATGAGATTTCTCAAATCAATGTGAAAATAAATATGGAAAACACGCTAATTAAAGTGATCATAAATTAAATAGATAGATGAATAAATATATAAAATTATATAAATAAATATATAAATATATGAGCAAGGTGAGCGTGGATAAGAAAAAATTATATAAAATAGAGTGAATCAAAATAAAAATAGCAATCCGTTTCTTTAAAAAAAGAAGACTAAAGTCCACATGTAAACAAAGGTGCTTGCCAATATAATCAAACAAGTGGCAAGATTACAATGGTGACAGTTCCATGTTGATGTAAAAAACAGTTCTAAATTAATATTCCTTGAGTGATCCGACCACCATAGACTTCACCACGTGAGGGAATCGCCCCCTTTTGGGGTTGCACTCACCAGAAATCTACTTTTAGTAAGCCTGTAGTTAAACCAATATGGGCCTTCTCCTCCAACATCACCAGATAATTATTTCCACCAGCGCGGTTATTAGACCAGGATTTCAGCCTTCTCATCCAACATCCCTTGATCAAAACTCCACCAGCGCGGTTTATTCAATCATGTGTGAAAACAAATGGTGGGCCACATAGTGTAATATTGCTAAAAAGAATTTATTGAAACACTTTCCCTTTAATACAAAAAAAGATCCCCCCCTAATAATATCTGCGTACCAAAATATAATGTACAATGAGCATTGGATAAACGTAAGGAGGTACTGTGCCTGTGTTCCTTCCACTGGGCAGGATATGGATCCTTCAGTTCCGCTGTGTGTACTAGCGGTGTCCTTCCTGTCTGGTGTCTATGGAACGCACAGTGGACCGCAAAACGTTGTGACGTCACTTTCTGTTGACCTACGCTTGAGGGCGTAGGTCAACAGGAAGTGACATCACAACGTTTTGCGCAAAAGTTATAGCGTCTACAAAATAGGGGATAGATTTATTGCATTTTTTTTTTTTTTTTTTTACTAGTAATTGCGGCGATCTGCGATTTTTTTTTTCGTGACTGCGACATTGCGGCGAACACTTCGGACACTTTTGACACATTTTTGGGACCATTCACATTTACACAGCGATCGTTGCTATAAAATTGCATTGAATACTGTGTAAATGTGACTGGCAGGGAAGGGGTTAACACTAGGGGGCGCTGCAGGGGTTAATGTAATCCCGATATGTGTGATTCTAACTGTGGGGGGAGGGGGACTCAAGGGGAGGAGACCGATCATGTGTTCCTCCGTACTGGGATCACATGATCGGGCTCTTCTCCGCTGACAGGACGTGGAACTGTGTGTTTACACACACAGCTCCACGGTCCCGCACGGTCCCGTTGTTTTAACGGGCAATCGTGGGTGCCCGGCGGACATCGCGGCCGCCGGGCACTAGCACCGGGTCCCGAGCGGCCGGGAATGGGAGGACGTCATATGACGCCCACCTAGGATGGGAGATCCACCTTGTGGGCGTCATATGACTATGGGCGGGTAGTGAAGGGGTTAAAAAAAAATAAATGAAATCTGTTGAGTCTATTTATAGACTGCACTGTGATGTCATCGACAGTCTATACAAAGAAGTGTGCAGCAGTTAGTGGCCAGTCACTTAGTGTCTTTTTATCAGAGAGGAAGCCATCGTTGTGTGTCGTGTTTTCTATCATCTGATATTGTTTAGAATTGGAGAATGAACGTTTTTCGCAAAATGAAGAAGGAAGCAAAGGTTTCTCTGACCACCACCAAAGAGGTGGACAGAATGAATTTTTTTTTACAGGATCACCAGCCCGCTGAAATGCCTGACACTACGACCCCTTCAAAAAAGGGGAAGTGGCGGGCATTTAAACGCGGAGCAAGGAGCATTTTCAAATGCATTTTCCCGTGTTTCGGGAAAAAAGAGAAGAAGGAGGAAATTGTAACAGGTGAGGATGGTGAGAGTGAAATCTAATAATGGAATCTGATGTACAGTGCCTTGCGAAAGTATTCGGCCCCCTTGAACTTTTCAACCTTTTGCCACATTTCAGGCTTCAAACATAAAGATATAAAATTTTTATTTTTTGTGAAGAATCACCAACAAGTGGGAAACAATTGTCAAGTGGAACGAAATCTATTGGATTTTTGAAACTTTTTTAACTAATAAAAAAATGAAAAGTGGGGCGTGCAAAATTATTCGGCCCCCTTGCGTTAATACTTTGTAGAGCCACCTTTTGCTGCGATTACAGCTGCAAGTCGCTTGGGGTATGTCTCTATCAGTTTTGCACATCGAGAGACTGAAATTCTTGCCCATTCTTCCTTGCAAAAGAGCTCAAGCTCAGTGAGGTTGGATGGAGAGCTTTGTGAACAGCAGTTTTCAGCTCTTTCCACAGATTCTCGATTGGATTCAGGTCTGGACTTTGACTTGGCCATTCTAACACCTGGATACGTTTATTTGTGAACCATTCCTTTGTAGATTTTGCTGTATGTTTGGTATCATTGTCTTGTTGGAAGATAAATCTCCATCCCAGTTTCAGGTCTTTTGCAGACTCCAACAGGTTTTCATCCAGAATGGTCCTGTATTTGGCTGCATCCATCTTCCCCTCAATTTTAACCACCTTCCCTGTCCCTGCTGAAGAAAAGCAGGCCCAAACCATGATGCTGCCACCACCATGTTTGACAGTGGGGATGGTGTGTTGAGGGTGATGAGCTGTGTTGCTTTTAGGCCAAACATATAGTTTTGCATTGTGGGCAAAAAGTTCGATTTTGGTTTCATCGGACCAGAGCACCTTCTTCCACATGTTTGGCGTGTCTCCCAGGTGGCTTGTGGCAAACTTTAGACAAGACTTTTTATGGATATCTTTGAGCAATGGCTTTCTTCTTGCCACTCTTCCATAAAGGCCAGATTTGTGCAGTGTGCGACTGAGTGTTGTCCTATGGACAGACTCTCCCACCTCAGCTGTAGTTCTCTGCAGTTCATCCAGAGTGATCATGGGCCTCTTGGCTGCATCTCTGATCAGTCTTCTCCTTGTCTGAGCTGAAATTTTAGAGGGACAGCCAGGTAGATTTGCAGTGGTCTGATACTCCTTCCATTTCAAAATGATCGCTTGCACAGTGCTCCTTGGGATGTTTAAAGCTTGGGAAATCTTTTTGTATCCAAACTTCTCCACAACAGTATTACAGACCTGCCTGGTGTGTTCCTTGGTCTTCATGATGCTCTCTGCGCTTTCAACAGAACCCTGAGACTATCACAGAGCAGGTGCATTTATACAGAGACTTGATTACACACAGGTGGACATTTCACTGACTGAGCCCCACCATTCTTTTCAGTTTTTTATTTGCTAAAAAAGTTTAAAATATCCAATAGATTTCGTTCCACTTCACAATTGTGTCCCACTTGTTGGTGATTCTTCACAAAAAACACAACATTAATATTACATCATTTATACATAATGTCACAAAACCTGTAATTTATGTGTCCCAACAGAAAACACACAAATTATAGAAACATATTCATATTTCACACAACAGTCACAAAGCTATGTGAGCCTCATTTTCAAATCTCCCTGGACTCAACTGAAAATAACTGACATTTTTCTAAAAATAGCATCTCCATCCTGCTGTGTTACCGTTATAATCTGAGCCTCTGCAATGTACTGGGGTCACTCCTGTATACATATGCCTGACATTGCTATATACTGTATATACATATACTGGGATCACTGCTATATACAGACATTGGAATCACTGCTATATACACATACCAGGATCATTGCTATATACACATACCGGGATCACTGTTATATACTGTCATACTGGGGTCACTCCTGTATACATACATGGACATTGCTATATATAATGTATATAAATATACTGGGATCCCTGCTATATACACATACTGGGATTACTGCTATATACACATACTGGGATCACTCCTGTATAAATACCATGGACATTGCTAATGTATATACATATACTGGTATCCCTGCTATATACACATACTGGGGTCACTCCTATATACATACCACTGACATTGCTATATACCGTATATACATATACTAGGATCATTACGAAAAACCGACTTTCCTGCTATATACACATACCGGATTCCTTGCTATATACACATACCGGGATCCCTGCTATATACACATACCGGGATCACTTCTATATACACATACTGGGATCACTGCTATATACACATACTGGGATCACTGCTATATACACATACTGGGATCACTCCTGTATAAATACCATGGACATTGCTAATATATATACATATACTGGTATCCCTGCTATATACACATACTGGGGTCACTCCTGTATACACACCACTGACATTGCTATATACATATACTAGGATCATTACGAAAAACTGACTTTCCTGCTATATACACATACCGGATTCCTTGCTATATACACATACCGGGATCCCTGCTATATACACATACCGGGATCCCTGCTATATACACATACCGGGATCACTGCTATATACACATACCGGGATCACTGCTATATACACATACTGGGATCCCTGCTATATACACATACCGGGATCACTGCTATATACACATACCGGGATCACTGCTATATACACATACCGGGATCACTGCTATATACACATACTAGGATCCCTGCTATATACACATACTAGGATCCCTGCTATATACACATACCGAGATCCCTGCTATATACACATACCAAGATCCCTGCTATATACACATACCGGGATCACTGCTATATACACATATTGGAATCACTGCTATATACACATATTGGAATCACTGCTATATACACATACCGGGATCACTGCTATATACTCATACCAAGATGGAAGGGGAGCATTGTAGTTTCAGCTGAGGGAAGACTTAGCTTGGGGTTAAGCCTAAGGCCCCTTTTACATGTGCGGACCGCTCAGATCCACCTGTCAGCTTTTTCAGGTGGATCTGAACGGGCGCTCCATGCACCTCTATGGAGCGTCGGATGTCAGCGGTGACATATCCGCTGACATCCTATCCGCTCCGCAAAATCCAGACAGATGTAAACCCTATTTTTCATCCGCCTGGCGGGTCGGATGAAAATGGACATGCGGGGCAGAGGCGGACTTGTCATCCGCCGGCTTATGGGTCAAAGCAAATGTTAAAATACTTTAACCGTAGCTTAAAATCTAAAACCTGAGAACTGGTTCCTAAGTCCAAAAGCCACCATGTTACCCATGTATATGAAGAATTTCTAACCAGAAACATGTTTTATATACTAATAAATTAGGTAGACAATTTACATTACACAGATCTCATTTTCTAACAGAAGTTTAAAATGTCAATTTTCTGTCTCTTTCTAGGAGAAAATGATGACTGCTTCACCAGCGTCAAGAAGCCATTGGATCCAGCTATCAGTGGCAAGAATCTTCCGACGCATTGACAAGCGTCAAGAAGGCATTGGATCCAGCTATCAGTGGCAAGGTAGACAATTTACATTACACAGCATCAAGAAGGCATTGGATCCAGCTATCAGTGGCAAGAAGCCATCTCCGCAGGTCGCATTGACCAGCGTCAAGAAGGCATTGGATCCAGCTATCAGTGGCAAGAAAATGATGACTTCTTCACCAGCGTCAAGAAGCCCCAATGGATTCCAGCTATCAGTAGCAAGAAACCATCTTCGCAGGCCGCATTGACCAGCGTCAAGAAGGCATTGGATCCAGTTATCAGTGGCAAGAAGCCAACTCCGCAGGCCGCATTGACCAGCATCAAGAAGGCATTGGATCCAGCTATCAGTGGCAAGAAGCCAACTTCGCAGGCCGCATTGACCAGCGTCAAGAAGGCATTGGATCCATCTATCAGTGGCAAGAAGCCATCTTCACATGCCACATTGACCAACGTCAAGAAGCCATTGGATCCAGCCATCAGTGGCAAGAAGCCATCTTCGCTGGCCGCATTGACCAGCGTCAAGAAGCCATTGGATCCAGCCATCAGTGGCAAGAAGCCATCTTTGCAGACCGGTCCCAAGAGTTCATTGGCTCTCGCCACCAATGATAGCCAGAAATACAAAACTGAAGAGAAACTATCTCTACCAGCCCCATCCACCAGCACATTGTCAGGCCCTTTATCCTTGGACAGATTTACATTCCATTGTCGTCTGGGACAGGGAGGTTTCGGAATGGTAAGTGATTAGGCTGATTTTCCTATAGTTTGGCCATGCAGTAGTCTACCATGTGGATTTTCTTGCAAAATTTACCCATTCCTGTATGTACCTTGTTATGTACCGTATATGTCTATTACTTGACTAAGAGCAACCCCCAGCCTGCACTATTATTGTACCGTATTAATAATAATCTCTTTTTTCTTCAGGTGCTATTAGCGTCTCATGTTGCCTATGACCATCTGCTCGCTGTCAAGTTGGTGAAAAAGAGGAGTCTGGTTGGAGACAAAGGACTTGAGGTCATGGTAGAGCGTCAGGTTCTAGAGGAGACCAGGCACATTGTCTTTTTCACCCATATGTTTGGTGCCTTTCAGACAAATGTAAGTAATCTTCCCCATTCTCACCAAATGCAAAGAATGTTATATGGGGCTTGACCCCACTGCACTGTCTGCCTCTATAAATTACCCCACCAAACCCTGGATGTCTATCGTTTAACCTTTATCTTTATCCCTTATTTTCACACAGAACTATCTTGCCTTTGTGATGGAGTATCTGAGCGGAGGAGACCTAGAACATCTCATAAAGAATTCAGCCCCAATTTCAATAGATGCCATCCAGATCCTTGCAGCAGAAATCATATGTGGACTGCGATACCTCCACAGCAGGGGCATCATACACAGGTAAGGATTGTAATAATATGATTAACCATGGAGTAAAGTATAGGGTGACATCGCCGAAATTGCTACTTCTAATTATGGGTAAAATGGTAAAATCAACCCCTGGCTTCTGATTCATAGATGACATAATGACAGCATTTTCTATACCTGTCTCTTATAAAATCTACAGAAGTCTTAGTGCTCTTGTCCTCGGATTTTCCGACCGTGTGTATGCAACGGTCTTTTTCTGTCGGAAAATCCAACTGGGCAAGTCAGACTTCCCCATAACCATTGTGGAATAGAAGAAGCTGTGATCCACCCATTACTAAAATTTTGTGTGTGTGCTTTTATTTGTTTTTTTTTTTTTTTGTGTAGGCAATTCCGACACGCAAAATTTCTGACGAGAATTCCAATCGTGTGTACGAGGCATTCGTGCTTTTGTCCTGTTTTTAATGCAAGATAAAACTGTGGCCCGCACAATATTGTGCAAATTTTTTGCACATTATAAAATTTTGTTTTATCTTTTTTTTTTTTATTGTGCAAATTTCATGCACAATATTTTGCAAGATTTTTTGTGCACATTTTCTTTTAAATAACAAAGTATGAATGCACTATTGATATTCACAGAATTAATATTGGTATTTGTTTGTACAATCAATTGTGGGATTAAGTGTACAATAATTTTAGTTTTTTTGGAATATTGGGAAGTATTCACATTTGTGTAATATAAATATAACAGCGCCAGACTTTACCATCTATAAACCATTCTTCCCAATGACACCAACAATGAGGCACCATTCCTCACTGAACCATGGGCACTATGTAATTCTTTTTACTCCCACCGACCACCAAGCCTGAGACATTGTCTATTCCCACCTGGCCCCCCTAAAGTCTGAAGGACAGTAAGCTGGCCCTTTCTTTAGAAAGTTTGTAGACCCCTTCCCTAAGATCAAAGTATTCTAATACTTGTGCTATTGAGTGTCATTGTGTGATATATACTAAATCTTTCTTCTCCTTGCAGGGACATTAAGCCAGGAAACATATTACTGAGCAGCACAGGCCATGCAAAGATTTGCGATTTTGGACTGGCAATCACAGACATCTTCGAACCAATGAAGTATAGAGGACCGGGTGCAGGAACCAGACCATACTGTGCCCCAGAGGTAAGAAACAGTCTAGTGTTTATCTAGATACTCAGCACTTCATTGTTGAATATATATAAAAAGGGCATTTAAAAGGGCATTCCACTTTTACTTAGTGAAAAATGCCTCCTCTCATGTCCTGGGTGTCCCATGTCATTGGGTTTCCAGGCTGGGACTAAATAAGTAACAAAAAGTGGGCAGGGTTGAATCCTAAAGACATTTTCAGAGTTCCTCTGAGGCTGCATGTACATGAAGACCTTCATCCAGCCATTATTTGGAACACAATTATCATTATCCACTTTGCCAGATAATGACCCAAGTTAGAGGTTTCAAATAAGGTGGAGGCTTCTCACTGCAGTGCTTACTTATTATAACCTGGTTAGACCATTAAGCCATATAACCTGGTCCTCTGCAAAGGGGCAATTAAAGTATACGTAAAGCCAAAACGGATTGATTGAGTTTGGAGTGGATTGAGTGGGAAAGAATTAGAACCCCTTTCAGGTTTTTATTGCTCTCTGTTTCCTTCCACTGGGGAGATTATTCCTCTCCATTTGTCCTGCTGACACAGGAGGTGAAGGAAAGTCTTCCAATAATTAAACCTGTTCTGGTGACAGTTTTCTAAGATGGGATAGATATTCTGATACATATAGACCTGTTGTGTCTGTAGGACAGGAAGTAAAGGAAAAAACCTTCAAAAACTGCACCTCAGTTGGCTTCAAAACCATAATGAAAAACAAAAAATAACCCGGAGAGATCAGGACACTTGGGAGGATTAATACATCACTTATTACCGACATAGAACCATCTCTGTACCATGCCTGGCATGACAATGTTCTCATTATTCTTCTCTTTTCTTTCTACAGATCTATGACTCTGTACCGTATGATGCCATGGTTGACTATTTCGCACTGGGGTTTATACTATACGAAATGGCGACTGGTGCTCACCCATTCTGTGCATATTTCAAGAATGAATTATGGCTGGAGATGGCAATTACTCAAGATGATCTCGTGTATCCCCCAGAGATGGATTTTGACCTTAAGGACTTCATTGGAAGGGTAAGTATAAACAGATCTTTATGCTGGGAATATAGCACAAAGAAATGGGATTTTTTTTTGCAGGGCTGGCTAACTTAAGCATATATGACACCCCATTCCTGATGGAAAAACTGTTCTGGCTGCCGAGTGCCACAGTGGGGATACATTTTACATAAGGGGCGGTGGTTGAGGTATAGTAAAATCGTGGCTTAGCAGCATATTTTTATAGCCCCCCCCCCCAACCACAAGTGTAAACGAGGCTTAATAGAAAGCTTTACATACTGTACAATATTATTATAACGTAACAGTAGGCTGACAGGGGGGGGGGGGGGGGGGGGGGGGGTCAATAGACTACTATTAGATACACATTAGATACTATTAGATACACATTTTAAAAAGGGATTATATTGTCCACTTATTGCTTTTTCATATTTAACATTCTTTTTCTCTCTTTATAGCTTGTTCGGAAAAAACTGAAGCGCAGACGAATTGAGCTGAGAAATATCACAGAGCATCCATTTTTCAATGAGATAAACTGGACTGAGGTGGAGTCGGGACGGCCACCCCCAATAAGTCGTTTGCTTTCTCTACCTGTAAGTATACTATTAAGAAAGAAGTTTGGGCACATTTGGGGGGGGGGGGGGTTTAGGGCTCGTTCACACCAGAACACGGTGCGGTAAACCCACGGGTTTCCTGCACCACGTTGAAAAAACGCTTTGCACTTGAGAACTGCGGAGGTGTCAATACAATGCTAATGACACCCCAAATGTAGGTCACAAACACTGTGCCTGCACCGGATTGCATGGTACAGACAGTACTCTTTGATCTGATTGCATTGCGTTTTTTTAAAATAGAGCATGTACTACTTTTATTGCAGTCCAGTGCGATTTCAGCCCATTCAAGTGAATGGGATAAAAATGCACTGGCACAGGAATTGCACAAGAATGTGAGTGGGTAAATGACGTACGCTTAACTTTTATGATTAATTTCTGTCTAAACTAGTGAGATTAATGTTTCCTATTTTTTTCTTTGTATGCTTACCAAAGCAAGTGGACTCCCTGTCAGCGACAGGAAAGTCAAACAAGCCTGTAGTATCCAGACACCGATAGATGGAACATCACTGGCACGAACTGATGTAATCCATGGACTTCTCACTGGGAGATGGTAGAGCCGGTCTTCCAGGGCCCAGGATGGAAACGGGTACACAGCTACAAACACAGGACCACGAACTCTAATCGGTCAGACCAAACAGCAGGCAGGGTATGAGAACTGATGGCCAAAGACCACTAGGATGAGGTCAAGGCTCTCATATGATGTTTATCAAAAGGCATGTGGAGAGAGAAAAAAGGAGGGGAACTCCAATAGTGCAGATCAGTATGGAAGGTTTTATTGAAAGAAAACCACCAATACAAACAATGAAATAAAATAATAAAAGTGATCACAATTAGGTTAAAAGCAGTATGGGGATAGGTGAAACCTCGCCCTACGCGTTTCGTCTTAGACAGACTTCAACTGGGGCATCTCTGTCTAAGACGAAACGCGTAGGGCGAGGTTTCACCTATCCCCATACTGCTTTTAACCTAATTGTGATCACTTTTATTATTTTATTTCATTGTTTGTATTGGTGGTTTTCTTTCAATAAAACCTTCCATACTGATCTGCACTATTGGAGTTCCCCTCCTTTTTTTCTCTCTCCACATGCCTTTTGATAAACATCATATGAGAGCCTTGACCTCATCCTAGTGGTCTTTGGCCATCAGTTCTCATACCCTGCCTGCTGTTTGGTCTGACCGATTGGAGTTCGTGGTCCTGTGTTTGTAGCTGTGTACCCGTTTCCATCCTGGGCCCTGGAAGACCGGCTCTACCATCTCCCAGTGAGAAGTCCATGGATTACATCGGTTCGTGCCAGTGATGTTCCATCTATCGGTGTCTGGATACTACAGGCTTGTTTGACTTTCCTGTCGCTGACAGGGAGTCCACTTGCTTTGGTAAGCATACATCTATTTTTCCTTATTTATCTGAATACTGAAAGAGGATCCAGTCCAAGTTATTCCTTGTTGGTGCTCACTCGTTACGGAGATCTACACCTGTTCATCACATTGGGACATTTATTCATTTGAAGTGTGTTCTTGCATGGTGGACATTCCCATTTATTTCACTACATTCTTTACAGGCACTAATCATATGCATGTATGGTTCATTGTTTATATGCACTTATGTTAGATGTGTTTTTGTTTTTCACACCAGACAGCCACTCTGTCATTTATCTTTGTCTGTTTGAGGCATAAATTGTTTGGCACTTCTCAGTGCATTGTTTTAGGTTTAGCGCTACATTTCCATTTCCACTATTGATAGAATTTTCGTCACATTTTATGTAGCTGCTTAGGGGTCACACCTGTTTTAGTCATTCACCAAAGTTTAGCGCGATATTGTTCCTTTCACTAACTATTTTTTTCTTTGCAGTACCCAAGGGAACCACTTCATTGGAAACTCGATGTGGCCGTTATTATGTCCTCGGAAGACCGAGGTATTCCCATATCACCAGAGGACCAACAGCTCTTCAGCAATTTTACATTTGTCAGTGAAAGGTTGGGGATGAAAATATCCAAGTCACCACCACCAGATCAAAGCTGCACCATGGATGGAGGAATCTCACCGGCATCACCAGATTTTTTTGAGTATTTTATTGCCAGAGTGTGTGACAATAGGTTGCCTGTGTTATTTTTCTTATTATTTGTATTATTCGGATTGTTCTTATTCTCATTCTACAGTATTTAAATAAAGGCAACAGTTTAGGCAGCACTTTACAATATAAATGGGGGACAGTACGATTACAATGCAGTAGGAATAAGAGGGCCCCGCATCACCTGCATCACAGGGGGACTCTCACCTACATCACAGGGGGACTCTCATCTGGGAAGAGGATCGAGGGACGCCGTGGGAAGAGGACCAGAGGGACGCCGTGGGAAGAGGGACGGAGGGGACGCCGTGGGAAGAGGGACAGAGGGGACGCCGTGGGAAGAGGACAGAGGGGACGCCGTGGGAAGAGGACAGAGGGGGACGCCGTGGGAAGAGGACAGAGGGGGACGCCGTGGGAAGAGGACAGAGGGGACGCCATGGGAAGAGGAATCCCGTAGGGACAGAGGGGCACCGTGGGAAGGGGGACAGAGGGACGCCGTGGGAAGTGGGACAGAGGGAACGCCGTGGGAACAGAGGGACGACGTGGGAAGAGGGACGCCGTGGGAAGTGGGACAGAGGGGACGCCGTGGGAAGAGGGACAGAGGGACGATGTGGGAAGAGGGACCGAGGGGATGCCGTGAGAAGAGGGATGCCGTGGAGGGGGGGGCAGAGGGACGCCGTGGGAAGAGGGACAGAGGGGACGCCGTGGGAAGAGGGACAGAGGGGACGCCGTGGTAAGAGGGACAGAGGGGACGCCGTGGGAAGAGGACAGGGGGATGTCGTAGGAAGAGGACAGGGGGACACCTTGGGAAGAGGACATGGGGACGCCGTGGGCCGGCTGCACGAGAGGCATTTTCCGTTATCCTCCCTGGTACCCCTACCCAAGGAACACCCCAAAGAAGATGTCGCGTCTGCAAAAAACGCGGCTTTAGGTGTGACACCCACTTTTATTGTCCCTCCTGTCCTGACCAACCTGGTCTCTGCATCGGTGACTGTTTCAAACGCTACTACACACTAGTGGAGTATTAGCGTAGGGTACAGCACTAAATAGTCATAGGGCACACTAACAGGGTCTCGAATGATGTGATGGCCATCACATTTTGAGAGTCAATTTTATTAGGGCCGTAAGCCCAAAAATAAATGGGGTAAATAGGGTATATGGAAATACAGTTTTACATAAAGTCAAAAATATACATGAAAACGCATGTGACCATAGACATGTACATAAAATATAGAAATTGCACAACAACTTGCGATATTATCAAGGTCTTTCAGGAAAATGCCGACATGTTTCGGCTATCGACATGTTTTCGGCTATCCGACATATACTCACCACTACCTCTCTCTACTCCACTGACCTTTCCGCATTTATTATCAATGCTCTCAACTTTATTCTTAATCATAATTTTTTCTCCTTTGATGGTTCCCACTACCTCCAAGTACAGGGCGTGGCCATGGGCACTTGTTGCGCACCGGCCTACGCCAATCTGTACTTGGGGGAGTGGGAACGTCTCCTTTTTGCAGACCCTTCTGCTAATATGTATACCAAACATGTTGTCACCTTTCGCCGATACATTGATGACATTCTTATTGTCTGGCAGGGACCCAGTCAAACCTTACAGGACTTTTTGACCTATCTCAACACCTCCAATCAATTAAACCTTAAATTTACTATGACATACAGCCCTACATCTATCTGTTTTTTAGACCTTACCCTCATGAAAGACTTGGAAGGCCATATCCAAAGTCATCTATACCGTAAACCTACTGCAGGTAACACTATTCTAGCTGCCTCAAGCTTTCATCCCGAACCCCTCCTTAACTCCATCCCATATGCCCAATACCTTCGGGCCCGTCGCAACTGTTCAACTGAGGCTTCTTTTGAACATGAGGCCTCTGTTTTACGCAACAGGCTTCGGGAACGAGGATACCCACATACAATTTTGAAAATCGCATACAAAAAGGCGAAATCTAAAACACGCACCTGCTTACTCTTCTCGCCAAAACCCAAGGCTACTAATACCCCTTTGAGAATTATCACTAATTACTGTGAACAACACTCCTTGATCACTCAGATCCTAGAGAAACACTGGCATATCCTAACTACAGATCATTCCCTGTCTCCATTCGTTCCGACACACCCACTACTTACTTACAGACGAGCTCCCTCTCTCCGTGATAAACTAATTAGAAGCGAATACACTGCAGCCAACTACTTGCACAAACAAACAAAAGGGACATTCCCATGTGGTAAATGCAAATATTGCAGGTACCTATCCAAATCTAACAGATCTAATATCCTACCTAATGGACAACCCTTCTTCCCCCAACATTTTGTTAATTGCCGCTCAGTCGGCATTGTATACTTATTAGAATGCGAATGCGGGTGTTTTTATGTTGGGAAAACCAAACTGCCTTTCTGGAAACGCATTTATCGACATACCCTGAGCATCAACCAAAAAGACCCTGACCTCCCTTTAGGGCGACACTGTGCAATTGTCCATCAAGACTCAACCCCCCAAATTATATTCAAAGCATTGGACCATATCCCCCCACCCAATCGAGGGGGTGACTATAATAAAGCTTTGCTCCAAAGTGAGCTTAGATGGATATTTCACCTCAATGCCACATCCCCCCCCCAGGCCTCAACGAGGCATTCAACTTCAAGCCTTATCTTGAAGGCTTTGAATCAGGGGTATGTGAACTTGACCTCTAACCTCCCTGAAATCTTGCCAGGCCCCTTCTAATATCTCTACCTTGGGACTTTACCCCTCTAGCTACCTTATCCCCAATAGCTTACCTATATGATAGATACTGTGCTTCATTATTCTCGTGCACTTATCAAAATGCATTCCTTTAGTGAATGAACAAATATGTCCACATAATCTAATGGCTTTATCTTACTGTTTGTACTGTTTTATTTACTGTCATTCAAACTGATTAATGCAAATGTTTACCTTTTTTCATTGTTACAAATACCTGAATATTGCTGTATCTGCTATGTTTATGCTTTGCCTGTTTTTCTCCACTAGGGGGTGCTCAACCCGTTTACTTGATGCTTTGACTCACTTGTAAATACATTGATACTTCCCTGCACAACCTAATTGCAGGGCAATACTAGCTTTACACATTGCCATACCCCCCTATGTCTACATCCGGTTTATCTGCCTACACTTGGTTTATCCAGGCTGCCCGGCGCGGGTAAGACAAAGTGCGCATGCGCGGACCTTCTGTTGCGCGTGCGCACTATACACTCCATGAGGCGCACACTTCCTCCTTATGCGCCCTCCGCTTGCGTCCCAGCAAACGGGGAGGGGTTCGTCTACCCGCGTCGGTGACGCTCCGACGCCGCACGAGGCCCCGCCCCTCGGGCGTGACGACGCGCGGCGCCGCCGCTTCAGAGATCTCATTGGGGAAAAAATTCTATGGCCTCTGAGCCACCATCCCCTCACCTGGCCCAGATTAATACTCCACAGCTGAGCGCACCTACACATTATGGCCCGCCCAGCTGACATTACTTCCCATTCATATTTAAACCTGAGCAATGGCGGGACTAGACACCACACTTCCCTGCCGGCGCTCTGCTGTACCTCCTCATAGGACCTCCATTTACCAGGTAAATTACTTCTTTAACTCCATGCTGTTTGCCCCTAACTATATACCTCTTAGACCTCCAATTGAGTCTAATACTACCCTAATTTACTCTATTCTATCCCCCAGCCTTATACCACCTCTGGCCCAGGCACACATAGCCATAGCAACCTCACGGTGCATGGCTGGAGATCTCGCAGCCAACCAAGTGCACAGCAGCCTTTTGCTTTTAGCAGCACAGATTAATTATATTTTGTGATCACTCTGAGACCATACTCCTGTACCCCAAGACCACCGGGCTATTTGGGCCCTTTCTCTCAATGTTTTGCAAGTGAGTACCATTATCATTTAGCGGCTTAAATACAGGCTCTATACTTCTTAACAATATACCTTTGTATACTAATGCCCTTACTCTGTTTTATACAGTACTATTGAGCAAACACAGGAACTGTAATTGCCTTGAAAAAGGACGCTCGTCCGAAACATGTCGGCATTTTCCTGAAAGACCTTGATAATATCGCAAGTTGTTGTGCAATTTCTATATTTTATGTACATGTCTATGGTCACATGCGTTTTCATGTATATTTTTGACTTTATGTAAAACTGTATTTCCATATACCCTATTTACCCCATTTATTTTTGGGCTTACGGCCCTAATAAAATTGACTTTTTGTTTATATGCATACACTTTCTATGTCTATCTGTTTAAGCTTCTCTCAGGGGTATAGGCCGTGTTAATGCACACTAGGCCCACATAAATATATATTTTTCACATTTTGAGAAGCGATAGACCCATTTGCCACCAACTACTTGTCCATCAAATATCTTGTCACATTTTGAGAGACCCTAATCTGCAATGTTCAGTTTAAAGTTTTTATAAATGTGGAAAAAAAAAAAAAACACATAAAAAAGCCAAAAATAGTTTGATTTTATTTTTCCTCTCTCTCTCTATTGTTCTCGCTCTTATGTTTGCTTTCTACTGTCCGCTCACTATTGTTCTATATCTATTGTTCTCTCTCTGTTTTATTTTTACTATGTTTTATTGTATTTGCTTTGCAGGTATGGTATGTCTTACTGTTATACTGTAATGTTACCTTGTTTTATTGTTAACCATTATTTGCTTAGCAGGTACGCCATTCAGCTGCAGCACTGATTTATTGATTTATCTTGACAGAAACAGCGTTTGCTCCCACTATACGTAAAGCCGTGACTCCAGCGCTGACGGAGGTGATTTCACCGTCACAGTTAAAAAAAAGAGCATATATCCCGAAGCATGGGGGGAGGGGTGGAGGAGCTATTTGCTCCTAACATTAGGGGCGGATTACCCCCATATATTTTTTAGGCACAGATTACGTTAAAAAAATGTTTTCTTTTTACTATGTTTTATTGTATTTGCTTTGCAGGTATGGTAAGTCTTACTGTTATACTGTAACGTTACTTTGTTTTATTGTTAACCATCATTTGCTTAGCAGGTATGCCATTCAGCTGCAGTACTGATTTATTTATCTTGACAGCAACAGCGTTTGCTCCCACGATGCGTAGATCAGCGACTCCACCACAGTTTAAAAAAAAGGTGCATGTATGCACATCATTAGAAGAGGGTGGATGAAGGGGGCGGTATTCTAATTTTATTCTAAAATAGAAAAGCAAAATAAATAATAAATAAAATAAAAAAGCACCCCTGTATCCCCGTGCTTATGTGCAAAGGCGAACGCAAGCGTCGGTCTGGTGTCATATGTAAACAGCAATTGCACCATGCATGTGAGGTATCACGCGAAGGTCAGATCGAGGACAATAATTTTAGCAGTAGGCCTCCTCTGTAAATCTAAAGTGGTAACCTGTAAAGGCTTTTTAAAACGTATGTAGTTTGTCGCTGCTGCACGTTTGTGCACAATTTTAAAGCATATCGTGTTTGGTATCCATTTCATCAAACATTTGGGCAATATAGTATGTTTTAGTGCATTAAAATAAAAAAAAGGTGTGTTTTTTCCCAAAAAATTGCGTTTGAAAAATCGCTGCGCAAATACTGTGTGGAATTTTTTTTTGCAACACCCACTATTTTAATCTGTAGGGCATTTGCTTTAAAAATATATATATATATAATGTTTGGGGGTTCAAAGTAATTTTCTTGCAAAAAAAAAAAAACGCGTACAGGACCCCGAAAACCAATCACCGCCTTCAGGCTTTCTAAGGGCGTAAATTTTTGATTTCACTCCTCACTGCCTATTACAGTTTCGGAGGCCATGAAATGCCCAGATAGCACAACCCCCCCCCCCCCCTCCAAATGACCCAATTTTGGAAGTAGACACCCCAAGCTATTTGCTGTGAGGTATGGTGAGTATTTTGCACATCTTGCTTTTTGTCACAAAGTTTTGAAAATTGAAAAAAGAAAAAAAAATGTTTTTTTCTTTTCTTTCTTCATTTTCAATAACAAATGAGAGCTGCAAAATACCCACCATGCCTTTTAGCAAATACCTTGGGGTGTCTACTTTCCAAAATGGGGTGATTTGGGGGGGGGGGGTTGTGCTATCTGGACATTTCAGGACCTCCGTAACTGTGATAAGTAGGGATGAGCCGAACACCCCCCCGGTTCGGTTCACGCCAGAGCCTGCGAACGGACCGAAAGTTTGCGCAAACTTTAGAACCCCCATTAAAGTCTATTTCGAATGTTCAAAATCAAAAGTGCTAATTTTAAAGGCTAATATGCAAGTTATTGTCCTAAAAAGGGTTTGGGGACCCGGGTCCTGCCCAAGGGGACATGTATCAATGCAAAAAAAAGATTTAAAAACTGCATTTTTTTCGGGCGCACTGATTTTAATGACACTTAAAGTGAAAAAAATGTGAAATATTCCTTTAAATATCGTGCCTGGGGGTGTCTATAGTATGCCTGTGAAGTGGCGCGAGTTTCCCGTGTTTAGAACAGTCCCTGCATAAAATTACATTTCTAATGGAAAAATTGTAATTTCAAACTGCTTGCGGTTTTAATGTAATGTCTGGTCCCGGCAATATGGATGAAAATCATTGAGAAAAATGGCATTGGTATCCCCCTGCCCATTACCAGCCCCTTTGGGTCTTGTATGGATATTAACCGCTTCCCGACCGCCCACTGCATATATACGTCAGCAGAATGGCACGGACAGGCAAAAGCACGTACCTGTACATGATCGTGCATTTGCCTGCCTGCGGGTCGCGCGCGCGCCACCAGCGGCGCGCTCGCGACCCGGTCGGGAGCTCCGTGACCCCGGCCGCGGGACCAGCGGACCCGATCGCCGCTGGTGTCCCGCGATCGGGTCACGGAGCTGAAGAACGGGGAGAGGTATGTGTAAACAAATCTCTCCCCGCGCTTTCTACTCTGCCTGTAATTGATTGGCTGTTCCCGGTCATCGGGAAAGCCGATCAATGACGTCAGACGTCAGCCCCGCCCCTGTTAAAAGTGTAAATTCATTATATTTTAAGTGATATAGGTTTCTGATAAACACACAAAAATATATATAATACTTGGGGTAGGTTTGAAGGTCACAGAATATACTAAGGAGGGTATAGACAGATAAATATGGTTTTACTGTAAAGGTTAATTCTATTTCCGACATAACTACGTCAGGAAACAGGCCTATGGGTGGAGCTATGCTATCTATCCTTAGACTGAAACCATGTTGGGTATAAATGCAAATTAGGGGTATCACCAAGAAGTGCTGACAATACAGTATGGGACAGTATAAGAATGGTAGGGAGAAGAAGCTAGTTGGAGTGGAAAATGATGGGGAGGTGCAGGAAGCAAGATGAATGATGAAGAGGAGGAGGAGACGGGTTAACATGTAACATCAGAAAACTACCTGAACTCTGAAGCTGTAACCATGATGTCTTGACTTTGATGAGAATAAACAACCTTGCAAGTATTTTTGGATGAGAAACTGATTCTTAATAATGGTATGAGAATGCTGCCTTGGAACAAAACATACAATTCTCTTCTACACACATCCTATAGATGATAGGATATTGACTGACACATTGAAACAGACTTTGCTAATTCATCTTGAAAATGCTCCTGTATGTAGAATGTGGAGATAGAGATATCTTCTCTTTTTCTCCCCTCTTCACTATTCTTTCAATGTCGAGCCAGGCTGAATGGTCAAATTTTTTCCCCACTCCTTGACAAAAGGAGGGAAGATGAACATAATGAATGTCAAGTCACGGAAAAAAAAAGATCTAAGAACCTAGAATAAGGAGACATTTTCGTCAGATGTGAGCAGAAGTCAAAGCGTGAGTTTTTTGTTTGTTTTCTCACCTAAGAAAAAAAAATCTACAGCCTACGAAGTTGATTGACAAGGCCAGATGGATGGGACACTTCAAGCTATTTTCGGAAAATCCATTGACTTTGTAAACCTAACGGTAAGGTATGACAAGATATCTACCAAGGTTAGTTCCTATGAAATTTTGGGTTGTTGCCCAAGAAGAAAAAGTGTTGAAACAGGAACGAAGAATTCAAGTTATTTGAAAAAGCTGCCATATATAGATGTACACTATTGGGTGAGCTGATATGAAAAGTCGGATTTTGAAGTTGGAAACTCCATATACACAGGCTAAGAATAGATCTAACAGGCAAACGCATCACACTACACAACAATGACACAATTCAAGTGAACAAGGCAAAAAAGCTACAAGAAAATGATGCTTAGAAGAACAAAGAAAAGGACATTTTAAGAAAAAACAACAGCGAAAGAAAAAGCAACAATGAAACAACGAAACAACGAACATCAGGCGACATTAACGGACACATATTTATCTCTTGTTTTTTTAAGTGCATACAGAACTATCATATTTACAAGGGGTGAGTGTGTTTGTTTAATCAAGGAAAGTAATATGGGAATGGTTAAACATCTCTAGGCTCAGAAGTAAGTTTTAGTAAGATCAGGAAATGTATAAATTTCATATATATACAGAATATAGAATACACGCAGAAGTAAGGTAATTAAATTATGCCAGAGAGTAAAAAAAGTTCTATAAAAAGGAAACTAAGTTTAATGCAGCATGTAAATGTCTATGAATATTTTAGCCCTGAACAACAGAAAATGTGTGTTATTACATGTGGTTATTCTAAAACACATACAAAGGGGCAGAACAAAGTTTTAGAGAAAAACTATTAATTGAGATAATGGAAAACATGATGTTTAGTGTTTTAAAAATCCTACAGATTTGGTTGCAGGAAATATTGAGTTAAAGGATTGAGCAATTTTTACAAAATATTGCAAACTTGGATTTGGTTATTAAATTAAAATTAGTAGATTGTACTAATTTACTTAAGGTATAGCCAGAAAAAATATTAAAATATGAAAGATTTGTTCAATCTAAAAAAATTGTAAA
Source organism: Lithobates sylvaticus (assembly GCA_028564925.1). Classification (NCBI taxonomy): domain Eukaryota; kingdom Metazoa; phylum Chordata; class Amphibia; order Anura; family Ranidae; genus Lithobates; species Lithobates sylvaticus. Next base: position 574,540,490 of record CM053028.1, on the reverse strand, counting down.
AAAAAAAAAACTATTGTTAAGTTTTTGTAAAATTAGTATTTCTGATAAAAGTAATGATTTTGTTTGGGGAGGAGTTTTCTCGGGGAAATGGCCAATCACAAGTTTTTGGGCAGGACTCAATTTGTGAGTTTCACGAGATTGTCTTCTAAACAATTTTTTGTCATTATTATAATCAGGAAAGTCATATAAATGTAATGTACATTATTTTTGGCAGATGTACAAACAAAATATGTTTAAAAAGTGGTAAAAAAGTTAAATATTTAAAAAAAAACGAGAAACCAGATTGGTAATAAATTGTACAGTCAATGAGGTACAAAGCATGGCAGCGAAGATTGACAGTTCAACAGATCATTCTCTGAACAGTATGTGTCATGTGAGAAGTGTATTCTTACCAACAGTAATAAGTAGATCAAGTTACACAAAATGGTCAAGAAATGCCATGACACTTGTGAATCAAAGCACAATAAATGTTTGTGTTTTATCTTTCAGATACTTGAAAGAGGGATTCATGGATGAAAAATATATATTTAAAAAGAATTATTACTTATAAAAGTAATTGTTTTTAAAAATAAGATTTTGTGGGCCTTAAAAACTTTTTGAGAATTCATTGAAATTTTTGCAAAGTTTCTGGGTAAAATTTAATGAATTATATAGGCTTACTGTAGGAAAAATATTTTTTTTTAAATAAAAAAAGATAACTTGTATAAAATAATTTGAAGATCTAAAGAAAACCCTTATTAATTTAGTATTTTTGATAAATATAAAGAGATCTCTCAGTCATTTTTATACTTAAGTATATGTGGATGATGAGACAATTCTTTTTAAAATTTATAAATAAATTCTAGGAGTGCATTTGTCCAATGCTATAGATTAGAGCCACCAGTTGTTTTAAATAAACATCGTACGTGTTATTACAAGAACAACAACAGGTGTCAATATATACAGTTTTGTGTATTGGCAATTGAATGTTAAAAAGATCAGTTATAGTGATATATAAATATATAATGATTAAATTGATGCAGTGTGACAGAGCCACAGTTGCGTAAATTAATTATGAAAAGTCACTTTTTCGACTTTTTTGTGGATATTTATTGAGAAAGAAGCACAAGAAATTCTATAGATGGATCCAAATATTGGCACAATGGAATTACAATATTAACTTTCTGTATGTGTCTACATTAATAGCTGAACTTTAGACTGCCTTGTGTTTATTAGCAGTCAGAGTGACAGTATGTGTGGTTCATTCAATCACATTGTATGAGAGGAATGTTTTGGTTTTGAAAAGAAGTTTCAACATGATCAAATTTCTTTCACAAATAAGATATTTAGGATAGCCCAACCTAAATTGATGATCTTTTACAAAATTAAATACATTATTAGTATAAAGTAAAATACAATAATCTGGAAAGATTATTATTTTATGAGATTTTAATTAGTTATAAAAAAGAGGGACTATGTAAGTTTGTCTTAGAGTCAGTACAGACTGATTGTAAAAAGAATTGATTCCAAAAATATGGATAGAGTTATTTTTACATGAATATATTTTTGCATATTCAGGTACCTGACTGACAGACTGATTGATTGATTGATTGATTTTTTGTTTAGCTAAGGAAAATTATTTTGAGCTACTCATTTTAGAACACTTTGTCATCAAACTTATTGAGGGATTTGTTAAATCTATACAGATTGATTATATTAGTTTTTTCACCTGCTAAAAGAGGATATAAGGATGTCGTTTTTATAGATAAATGTTTCTTTTTGATAAATTAATTGAGGCAATTCTAGAAAAATTATATTTTTAATAAGGCTAAGTTATTGTGAGCTTATGTCATATTCCATTGAGGTTGGTTTTTCAAACCATGGTATCAGATAATAATTTAAAATTTTATAAGACAGGTAGCGAAGGTATGCAATTTTAGGTTTAGTAAATTTTTGAATGTATAAATAGTATTATAAAGTCTAAATAGGGTAAGATGATTCAATAATAAGGTAAATATTGGATGACTTATTTACCTGTTATAGTTTAAGTTTAAAAACTTTATTATTTTCTAAACATAGGGTTTATTGACTTTTATTAAGTTAATGACAGGATATCTTTTGAGATTGGCATATTTAGTTATTTATATAATCTGTTGTATAGAAAGAAGTGTGCTTGCAAACTTTGCAAACAGGTACAGGTATTTCAGAAGTTTGTTCACAAAACATGATTAGGCCTTTGCTAAATTTAAATAGAAATGATGTCTTGAATGAGATTTCTATTTCTAATGAGTATGTTTAATAATAAATTAATGTAGCTAAAATTTTGGTTAAATATTGTAGATCTGAAGGTACCAGGGATATCAACAGAGATGTCAACTGGGATATCAATTGGGAAGATTATTGTGTTATTTTTTAAAGGTACATTGGGATTATTTTGTTTCAAAATAATTACAAAAATTAAAATAATATTTAGTAAAAATTTAAATAATTGACAAACATAAGAATAAAATGGGTAAACATAGAAAGGATTATCAGTCTAAAATAAATTTAAATTGAATAATGAAAATTATTTAAGAAAACTATTTTTTATTTTTTATTTTATTTTTAATTCTTCCATGACAATGCAGCAAGTACAACTAAATTTCTATTAGTTACTACTTCTTGTTTTTTGAAAAATTATTATTTTTTGATTATGATATCAAGGACTATCATTTTTGGTGTAAACTTTAATGATTTATTCATATAGACTTGCATCAATAGCGACATATTGATCGATTGATCATTATGTGAGGGGGAGTTGGGATGTGAGTCTCATATGGGAATTTTTTGTGAATTATCTGAATAATGATGATAGTGATAAGATAATAGGAAAGACAAAAAGGTATAATTAGAGTATATGAACAAAAGGATTTAATTTTTCTAAACAAAGTTACTGTTGAAATTAAAATAATATGGAATGTTGAGGGAAAAAAGGAAAGAGTTACTTGCTGGTCATGGATAGATAGATAAATGAATAGGAAAATAAATAAATAGATAGATAGAATATTTAAAATATATGAAAATTCAATAATGGGAAAAATTTTTGTTTTTTTATGTATCTACTTGTCTAGTAGATTATTTATGTTTATAATTGTTCAGTGTCAAGGTTAATGTATAAAAACTTATGTTGTAGAAATTATTTAATTATTAAAATTTCCAGGAATGGAAGAAATTTTATTTATTAATTAATAATTTATATTACAAAGCAATATAATCTGATATTTCAAAGATATTTATTTCTTCTTTATATTAAAATAGTTAAATGATATGGTTAAAGTAATGAGAGTTTCACAAGAAGTTAAATACATTTATAAAATCGAGGGAAGAAAAATCTTAGATGGAAAATTAATTGAAATTAATAAATATAATAATTTATATTTTCT
>CM053028.1:574520625-574536607 GCA_028564925.1 Lithobates sylvaticus | reverse complement strand
TTTTTATACTTAAGTGTATGTGGATGAGGAGACTATTCCTTTTAAAATTTATAAATAAATTCTAGGAGAGCATTTGTCCAATGCTATAGATTAGAGCCACCAGTTGTTTTAAATAAACATTGTATATCGTAAGGTGTCATTACAAGAACAACAACAGGTGTCAATATACACAGTTTTGTGTATTGGCAATTGAATGTTAAAAAGATCAGTTATAGTAGTCATATATAAATATATAATGATTAAATTGATGCAGTGTGACAGAGCCACAGTTGTGTAAATTAATTATGAAAAGTCACTTTTTCGACTTTTAGTGGATATTTATTGAGAAAGAATTTCTTGTGATTCTATAGATGGATCCAAATATTGGCACAATGGAATTACAATATGAACTTTCTGTATGTGTCTAGCTGAACTTTAGACTGCCATGTGTTTATTAGCAGTCAGAGTGACAGCATGTGTGGTTCATTCAATCACATTGTATGAGAGGAATGTTTGGTTCTGAGAAAAAAGTTTCAACATGATCAAATTTCTTTCAGAAATTAGGAAAAATACATTATCAGTGTAAAGTAAAATACTATAATCTGGAAAGATTATTATTTTATGAGATTTTAATTAGTTATAAAAGAGGGATTATGTAAGTTTGTCTTAGAGTCAGTACAGACTGATTGTAAAAAGAATTGATTCCAAAAATATGGATAGAGTTATTTTTACATGAATATATTTTTGCATATTCAGGTACCTGACTGACAGACTGATTGATAGATTTTTTGTTTAGCTAAGGAAAATAATTTTGAGTTACTAATTTTAGAACAGTTTGTCATCAAGCTTCTGAATATTGTATTATTTGTTTATAGAATTATCCAAAAGGAAAGGAAACCTGATACTACAAAGTATTGAGGGATTTGTTAAATCTATACAGATTGATTATATTAGTTTTTCACCTGCTAAAAGAGGATATAAGGATGTAGTTTTTTTTTGGATAATGTTTCTTTTTGATAAATTAATTGAGGCATTTCTAGAAAAATAATATTTTTAAATAAAAGCTAAGTTATTGTGAACTAATGTCATATTCCATTGGGGTTGGATTCGCAAACCATGGAATCAGATAATAATTTAAAATTTTATAAGACAGGTAGTGAAGGTATGCAATTTTAGGTTCAGTAAAGTTTTTGTTTTTTTATCATCTTAAGTACTCAGGTATTGTAATAGTAATAGTATTATAAAGTCTAAATAGGGTAAGATGATTCAAGGATAAGGTAAATATTGGATGACTTATTTACCTGCTATAGATTAAGTTTAAAAACTTTATTATTTTCTAAACATAGGGTTTATTAACTTTTATTAAGTTAATGACAGGATATCTTTTGAGATTGGCATACTTAGTTATTTATATAATCTGTTGTATAGAAAGAAGTGTGGTTGCAAACTTTGCAAACATGTACAGGTATTTCAGAAGTTTGTTCACAAAACATGACTAGGCCTTTGCTAAATTTAAATAGAAATGATGTCTTGAATGAGATTTCTATTTCTAATGAGTATGTTTAATAATGAATTAATGTAGCTAAAATTATGGTTAAATATTGTAGATCTGAAGGTACCAGGGATATCAACAGAGATGTCAACTGGGATATCAATTGGGAAGATTATTGTGTTATTTTTTAAAGGTACATTGGGATTATTTTGTTTCAAAATAATTACAAAAATTAAAATAATATTTAGTAAAAATTTAAATAATTGACAAACATAAGAATAAAATGGGTAAACATAGAAAGGATTATCAGTCTAAAATAAATTTAAATTGAATAATGAAAATTATTTAAGAAAACTTTTTTTTTATTTTTTATTTTATTTTTAATTCTTCCATGACAATGCAGCAAGTATAACTAAATTTCTATTAGTTACTACTTCTTGTTTTTTGAAAAATTATTATTTTTTGATTATGATATCAAGGACTATCATTTTTGGTGTAAACTTTAATGATTTATTCATATAGACTTGCATCAATAGCGACATATTGATCGGTTGATCATTATGTGAGGGGGAGTTGGGATGTGATTCTCATATAAGAATTTTTTTGTGAATTATCTGAATAATGATGATAGTGATAAGATAATAGGAAAGACAAAAAGGTATAATTAGAGTATATGAACAAAAGGATTTAATATTTCTAAACAGAGTTACTGTTGAAATTAAAATAATATGGAATGTTGAGGGAAAAAAGGAAATAGTTACTTGCTGGTCATGGATAGATAGATAAATAAATAGGATAATAAATAAAAAGATAGTTAGAATATATGAAAAATTCAATAATGGGAAAAATTTTAGTTTTTTATGTATCTACTTGTCTAGTAGATTACTTGTCTAGTAGATTACTTGTTATGTTTATAATTGTTCAGTGTCAAGGTTAATGTATAAAAACTTATATTGTAGAAATTATTTAATTATTGAAATTTCCAGGAATGGAAGAAATTTTATTTATTAATTAATGATTTATATTACAAAGTAATATAATATGATATTTCAAAGATATTCATTTCTTCTTTATATCAAAATAGTTAAATGATATGGTTAAAGTAATAAGAGTTTCACAAGAAGTTAAATACATTTATAAAATCGAAGGAAGAAAAATCTTTAATATTATGTGATTTAGATGGAAAATTTATTCAAATTAATAAATATAATAATTTATATTTTCTCAATGGAATAAAATAGTTAAACATTTTCCAAAACTTATAAAAAATTTTATGTACAATATCTGACATACTAAAATGTATATTGTATTAATGTTTATTGTATTAATGTTTATTGTATTAATGTTTTATTGTTTGTATTGAAAAAGTGGATCAGAGACATTTTATCATTTAAGATGAATGCACTTATTATTTGTTGATCATAGTGCATTGAGGGGGAAATGTTAAAAGTGTAAATTCATTATATTTTAAGTGATATAGGTTTCTGATAAACACACAAAAATATATATAATACTTGGGGTAGGTTTGAAGGTCACAGAATATACTAAGGAGGGTATAGACAGATAAATATGGTTTTACTGTAAAGGTTAATTCTATTTCCGACATAACTACGTCAGGAAACAGGCCTATGGGTGGAGCTATGCTATCTATCCTTAGACTGAAACCATGTTGGGTATAAATGCAAATTAGGGGTATCACCAAGAAGTGCTGACAATACAGTATGGGACAGTATAAGAATGGTAGGGAGAAGAAGCTAGTTGGAGTGGAAAATGATGGGGAGGTGCAGGAAGCAAGATGAATGATGAAGAGGAGGAGGAGACGGGTTAACATGTAACATCAGAAAACTACCTGAACTCTGAAGCTGTAACCATGATGTCTTGATTTGATGAGAATAAACAACCTTGCAAGTATTTTGGATGAGAAACTGATTCTTAATAATGGTATGAGAATGCTGCCTTGGAACAAAACATACAATTCTCTTCTACACACATCCTATAGACGATAGGATATTGACTGACACATTGAAACAGACTTTGCTAATTCATCTTGAAAATGCTCCTGTGAGTAGATGACGAGATAGAGATATCTTCTCTTTTCCTCCTCTCTCCACACTATTCTTTCACCGACAACATGGTCCGATAGGACATTTTCCGTCGGAAAATCCGACCGTGTGTGGGCTCCACCGTGTGTATGATAATGGTGTTGTGGTAACTTAAAAAAAATATATATAAATATATATATATTATTCTTAAAAGCACTAGAAAAAAAAAGCCTTTGAAAATTTATTTCCAATAACTCCATCAGTATCACCAGCAAAGCAGCTTCGTTATTATAACATTAAAGAAGAAGAGAATGTGCGCTGCATTTCGAGATTTTATAATTTGCCACATCACGAATGTTAATTCCTTGCTTTCGAGCATGTGTAATTGTACTTTGGACTTTTGTCCGATGGATTTGTGTACACACACTCGGAAAATCCGACAACAGACATTTTTCCGCAGAAAATGTTAAAACATGCTATCCAACATTTGTCCATGGAAAATCCGACAACAATCGTCCGATGGAAACGTGACTAACGCAACAACAAAATCCCTAGCATATGTGTAATAGGTGGGCACCGCTCAAAGAGAGGATAGTGGTGCGCACTGACCCGTTAATAAGTCATGGTAGACATAGCTACACGGGCTTGTATATCAAACTATAAGAAACTAACATACTCCATACTCTATGTGTTGCTGCGACACTGGTCTTAGAATGTTGTTTATCTCGTTATATGTGTTAGGATTGCCATGTTTGTATTCTATGCACTTTTCCTTTCTCAATAAAATAAGATTGAATTAAACAATCGTCCGATGGAGCATACACACGTTCGGATTTTCTGCCAACAACCTGACATCACACATTTCCTATCATTTCTGATCGTGTGTACGAGGCTTTACTGGAGTAAATTTCCCTTCCTAGGGGTAGATTTCCTCTCACTTCCTGTTGTCTCCCTCTGTTTGTAAATAGAAGTCGTTTGTAAGGCCTGGTTCACACATATGCATTTTTTCTGCTTTTTGCAGATTTGCACTACAGAACATGTTCCATAGGAATGGATGTTAAATGGATGGTTGTAACTCAGGGATAGGGATGAGCCGAACACCCCCGGGTTCGGTTCGAACCAGAACCTTCGAACGGACCGAAAGTTCGCGCGAATTTTCGAACCCTATACGTTATAATGGACGCGAACGTTCGAAATCAAAAGTGCTAATTACAACGGCCAATATGCATGTTAATGTCATAAAACAGGTTTGGGGACCCGGGTCCTGCCCCAGGGGACATATATCAATGCAAAAAGAACTTTTAAAAACTAACGTTTTTTCGGGAGCAGTCATTTTAATGATGCATAAAGTGAAAAAAAAAAAGTGAAATTTTCCTTTAAATATGGTACCTGGGGGGTGTCTAAAGTATGCCTGTGAAGTGGCATGTGTTTCCCGTGTTTAGAACTGTCCTTGCACAAAATGACATTTGTAAAGGAAAAAAAGAAGCCATTTAAAACCACTTGCGGCTTTAGGTTTGATCTTAAGTAGAATCTGAACAGGTACATTATGAAGTGTAGCTCCATCCCAAAAAATCTATTTTTAAGCTTTTTGGAGAACATAGGGAGGGGTTATCACCCCTGTAACATTTGCTGTCTTTGCACATCTGTTCAGAACATGTCACCTCACTTTCCGTCCCAATGACAAATGTTTTTGGAAAAGTGGGGTTTTAATTGAAACAAGGATTGGTGATAAAGTATCAGTAGAGAGGAGATACCTTTTTCCCAAATTAAATCTAACAGGATAGAATTTCCCTTCCTAGGGGTAGATTTCCTCTCACTTCCTGTTTTCTCTTTCCATTTGCAAGTAGGAGTCGTTTGTAAGTTGGATGTTTGAAAGTAGGGGCCTGGCGTATATACTCTGCAGAAATTTGCCCTATTAGATGTTGGTGTAGCCACAAGACTGGTGGGCACAGGAATGGGCCCTGCTGTGAGTTAATAGATCAAGATTTGTAATTGCATGCACCTGTTGAACAGGGCAGAAAAAATTGGGGGTGGTGGTGGTGGTGGACGGTGTTGCCACAAGACTGTAAGCTCTCACAGTTACTCTTGGTGGGCGCAGGAATGGGCCCTGCTGTGAGTTATTAGATCAAGATTTGTAATTGCAAGCACCTGATGAACAGGGCAGAAAAATTGGGCCTTTGGCGGTGGTGGTGGACGGTGTTGCCACAAGACTGTAGGCCCTCACAGTTACTCTTGGTGGGCGCAGGAATGGGCCCTGTTGTGAGTTATTAGATCAAGATTTGTAATTGCAAGCACCTGATGAACAGGGCAGAAAAATTGGGCCTTTGGCGGTGGTGGTGGACGGTGTTGCCACAAGACTGCAGGCCCTCATAGTTACTCTTGGTGGGCGCAGGAATGGGCCCTGCTGTGAACTATTAGATCAAGATTTGTAATTACCCGCCCCTGTTAAACAGGGGCTGAAAAATTGTGCCTTAGGCACTGGTGCTGGTGCCACAACACTGCAACCCGGCCCTCACAGATACTGTACTTGGAGCACAGCAGTCACACGTGTTGCGAAGCATGTTTTTAAAAAATTGTAAGTACCCGCCCCTGTTAAACAGGGGCTGAAAAATTGTGCCTTAGGCACTGGTGCTGGTGCCACAACACTGCAACCCGGCCCTCACAGATACTGTACTTGGAGCACAGCAGTCACACGTGTTGCGAAGCATTTTTTTAAAAAAATTGTAAGTACCCGCCCTGTTAAACAGGGGCTGAAAAATTGTGCCTTAGGCACTGGTGCTGGTGCCACAACACTGCAACCCGGCCTCACAGATACTGTACTTGGAGCACAGCAGTCACACGTGTTGCGAAGCATTTTTTTAAAAAATTGTAAGTACCCGCCCCTGTTAAACAGGGGCTGAAAAATTGTGCCTTAGGCACTGGTGCTGGTGCCACAACACTGCAACCCGGCCCTCACAGAGACTGTACTTGGAGCACAGCAGTCACACGTGTTGCGAAGCATTTTTTTAAAAATTGGAAGTACCCGCCCCTGTTAAACAGGGGCTGAAAAATTGTGCCTTAGGCACTGGTGTGGTGGCATGGATCATTGAGGAGGAGGAAGAGGATAGTCAGTGAACATAAGAGGACAGTCACTCAGCATCAGCATAGGCAGTCTTGAAGGGATGTGACATTAAAAATTATTCGGTTATATCCGCCTCAGGTGCCTGGTAGCTGGTGGTGATCCAAGACTGATTCATTTTGATGAATGTCAGTCGATCAACCGAGGCGGTGGACAGGCGCACCCTATGATCAGTCACAAATCCTCCAGCAGCACTGAATGTGCGTTCGGAAAGAACGCTGGAGGCAGGACAGGCCAGTAGCTCAATTGCATACTGTGCAAGCTCTGGCCAGTGATCCATCCTCAGGACCCAGTAAGCCAGAGGATTTTCGGTGGGAAAGGTGTCCAAGTCTGACCTTGCCCCAAGGTATTCCTGCACCATGTATATCAGACGCTGGCGATGGTTGCTGGAACCGATCATACCTTGGGGCTGCGGACTAAAAAATTGTCTGAACGCATCGGTCAGACGTCCACCTTCCCCACCGCTCCTTCTGCCACTGACCGAAGCCTCAGCAACTCGTCGCCCAGGACCAGGAGTTTGTAGCCTCCCAGTTTCTGGGAACGCGTTGCACAGACCTTTCTGCAAGGCCTCCCTGAGATGTCTCATCCTCTGCTCCCTCTGCGACGGCAAGATAAGGTCCGCAACCTTACCCTTGTACCGCGGATCAAGGAGAGTGGCCAGCCAGTAATGGTCCCTCTCCTTGATCCGAAGAACACGAGGATCCTTCCGCAGGCTTTGCAGGATCAGGGAGGCCATGCAGCGTAGGTTAGCTGAGGCATTCGGTCCGGAGTCTTCTGGGTCACTGAGGATGACATGATCGCCAGCCACCTCCTCCCAGCCACGTACAAGTCCACTGGCTTGTTGGGACTGTACATCATCCCTAAAAGACTGCTGCTGCTGATGCTGAGTGCCAGGCTCCACCTCCATGCTCACACAATCCTCCTCCTCCTCCTCCTCCTCCTCCTCCTCATCCTCTTCCTGTGTGATGGGTGGGACAGAAGGAACACTGTCCGGATAAAGGGGGCCTTGAGAGGCAAGGAAGTCCTCCTCTTCCTGCCTCTGTTCTGCCTCAAGTGCCCTGTCCATTATCCCACGCAGCGTATGCTCCAACAGGTGGACAAGAGGGACAGTGTCACTGATGCATGCACTGTCACTGCTCACCATCCTCGTGGCCTCCTCAAATGGTGAGAGGACAGTGCATGCATCCCTGATCATGCTCCACTGACGTGGGGAAAAAAAACCAAGCTCCCCTGACCCTGTCCTGGTGCCGTAGTCGCAAAGGTACTCATTGATGGCCCTCTGCTGCGTGTGCAGTCGCTGCAGCATGGCCAACGTTGAGTTCCACCTGGTGGGCATGTCAGATATTAGGCGGTTCTTGGGCAGGTTCAGCTCCTTTTGCAGCTCAGTCAGCCGAGCACTGGCATTATAAGATCGGCGGAAATGCACACAGACTTTCCTGGCCTGCCTCAGGACATCCTGTAAGCCTGGGAACCTGCCCAAGAACCGCTGCACCACCAGGTTGAGGACGTGAGCCATGCAGGGCACATGGGTGAGCTGCCCCTGTCGCAGGGCGGAGAGGAGGTTGGTGCCATTGTCAGAAACGACCATTCCTGGCTTAAGCTGACGTGGCGTCAACCACCTCTCGGCCTGCCCCTGCAGAGCTGCCAGAACCTCTGGCCCAGTGTGGCTCCTGTCTCCCAAACACACCAGCGCAAGCACGGCATGGCATCTTTTTGCCTGCGTACTTGCGTAGCCCCTTGTACGCCTACGGAGCACCGCTGGTTCCAAGGACAGAGCACTGGAGGAAGAAGAAGAGGAGGGGGGGTGGAGGAGAGAGGTGTGTCACAACCAGTAGCAGTAGTCGCGTTTTGGAGGCGTGGTGGCGGAACAACCTCCAACACTACTGCACCTTGTCCTGCATCCCTCCCAGCTGCCAATAGAGTGACCCAATGGGCCGTGAAAGAAAGGTACCGTCCCTGTCCATGCCTGCTGGACCATGAGTCAGCGGTAATATGCACCTTACCGCTGACCGCCCTGTCCAGCGAGGCATGGACATTGCCCTCCACATGCCGGTAGAGAGACGGAATCGCCTTCCGCGAGAAAAAAGTGGCGTTTGGGAACCTGCCACTGAGGAACCGCACATTGAACAAACTCACGGAAGGGGGCCGAGTCTACCAACTGAAAAGGTAGCAGTTGAAGTGCTAGCAATTTAGCAAGGCTAGCATTCAACCGCTGGGCATGTGGATGGCTGGGAGTGTACTTCTTTCTACGGTCCAGCTGCTGGGGCAGGGAAATTTGCCTGCTGCAATCGGACGTCGGTGTACTGCAAGTACTTGGTTGTGACACACCTAATTCTACACCTTCAGTCCTCTCAGAGCAGCTTTCAGAGAGGACTGAAGGTGTAGTGGGGATGGAGATCCCAGCTGAGGAGGAGCAAGGAGAGGTCCGCTTAGTTCTTTGGTGTGGGTCTTTTATGTGTGCCTGCCAACGAGCTGCATGGCAGGTCGCCATATGTCTGGTCATGCTTGTCGTGCCCAAGCGGCTGATGTTTTGGCCACGCGAGATACGCTTGAGACAAATATTGCAAATAGCAGTGGTGCGATCTGCTGCACTCGTCTCAAAAAAGGCCCACACCAAAGAACTTTTCTGATAACGTGCAGAGGCAGCGCCCTGCACAGGCGGAGCTCTGCGGTGTTGTACAGTTGCTGTGCTGGCCTCTACCTGGCCTCCATGGGGCATCCTGCCTCGTTGGACATGTGACGCCGCATCCTCCTCCTCCTCGTCCTCCTCCTCATCCTCTCTCCCTTGAGGCACCCACGTGGAGTCAGTGACCTCATCATCCCCTCCCTCTTCACCACTAGAGCAAACCTGGCAGTAAGCTGCAGCTGGTGGAACAGTACTGCCAGATTCCTCAAGCTGGGTATCGTCATCCGAGCCTTCGAATCGTTGGGCATCCTCCTGGAGCATGTACCCAACACTGTGCTCAAAGAGTTCGGGGGACTCCTCAGGAGGACATGGTGGGTCTAGGGAAGGGGTGGCTGATGATGCTCTGTCAGTACCCTGAGCCTGGGTGAGAGAGGATGAGGAGGATGAGGAGGGCTTGGTCATCCATTCTACCAAGCCTTCAGCATGATGCGGCTCCACATGTCCAGCTGCCGAAAACAAAGACGCGCGTGTCCCATGGCCACGTGCTGATGACGATGCACGACCACGTCCACGTCCACGGCCACGTCCACTAGAAACAGAGCCTGCCTGCCCTGTGTTCTTGGCTCTGCACGCTCTGCCTCCCCTTGGCGGTCTTCCAGCCATTGTAGTCGGTAGTCCTGTGGGTGCTGCTGAGAAGAAAATATAGGAGCTCTGTGTGATGCCACTAACACACTAGAAGTCCTATGGGTGCTTCTGCAAAGAAAATAGAGGAGCTCTGTGTGATGCCACTAACACACTAGAAGTCCTGTGGGTGCTTATGCAAAGAAATAGAGGAGCTCTGTGTGATGCCACTAACACACTAGAAGTCCTGTGGGTGCTGCTGAGAAGAATATATAGGAGCTCTGTGTGATGCCACTAACACACTAGAAGTCCTATGGGTGCTTCTGCAAAGAAAATAGAGGAGCTCTGTGTGATGCCACTAACACACTAGAAGTCCTGTGGGTGCTGCTGAGAAGAATATATAGGAGCTCTGTGTGATGCCACTAACACACTAGAAGTCCTATGGGTGCTTCTGCAAAGAAAATAGAGGAGCTCTGTGTGATGCCACTAACACACTAGAAGTCCTGTGGGTGCTGCTGAGAAGAATATATAGGAGCTCTGTGTGATGCCACTAACACACTAGAAGTCCTATGGGTGCTTCTGCAAAGAAAATAGAGGAGCTCTGTGTGATGCCACTAACACACTAGAAGTCCTGTGGGTGCTTATGCAAAGAAAATAGAGGAGCTCTGTGTGATGCCACTAACACACTAGAAGTCCTATGGGTGCTTCTGCAAAGAAAATAGAGGAGCTCTGTGTGATGCCACTAACACACTAGAAGTCCTGTGGGTGCTGCTGAGAAGAATATATAGGAGCTCTGTGTGATGCCACTAACACACTAGAAGTCCTATGGGTGCTTCTGCAAAGAAAATAGAGGAGCTCTGTGTGATGGGACTAACACACTTCAAGTCCTATAGGTGCTTCTGGGAAGAAAATATAGCTCTGTGTGTGTGATGTGACTAACACACTTCAAGTCCTATAGGTGCTTCTGGGAACAAAATATAGCTGTGTGTGTGTGATGGGACTAACACACTTCAAGTCCTATAGGTGCTTCTGGGAAGAAAATATAGCTCTGTGTGTGTGATGTGACTAACACACTTCAAGTCCTATAGGTGCTTCTGGGAACAAAATATAGCTCTGTGTGTGTGATGTGACTAACACACTTCAAGTCCTATAGGTGCTTCTGGGAAGAAAATATAGCTCTGTGTGTGTGATGGACTAACACACTTCAAGTCCTATAGGTGCTTCTGGGAACAAAATATAGCTCTGTGTGTGTGATGGGACTAACACACTTCAAGTCCTATAGGTGCTTCTGGGAACAAAATATAGCTCTGTGTGTGTGATGGGACTAACACACTTCAAGTCCTATAGGTGCTTCTGGGAAGAAAATATAGCTCTGTGTGTGTGATGTGACTAACACACTTCAAGTCCTATAGGTGCTTCTGGGAACAAAATATAGCTCTGTGTGTGTGATGTGACTAACACACTTCAAGTCCTATAGGTGCTTCTGGGAAGAAAATATAGCTCTGTGTGTGTGATGGGACTAACACACTTCAAGTCCTATAGGTGCTTCTGGGAACAAAATATAGCTCTGTGTGTGTGATGGGACTAACACACTTCAAGTCCTATAGGTGCTTCTGGGAAGAAAATATAGCTCTGTGTGTGTGATGGGACTAACACACTTCAAGTCCTATAGGTGCTTCTGGGAACAAAATATAGCTCTGTGTGTGTGATGTGACTAACACACTTCAAGTCCTATAGGTGCTTCTGGGAAGAAAATATAGCTCTGTGTGTGTGATGGGACTAACACACTTCAAGTCCTATAGGTGCTTCTGGGAAGAAAATATAGCTCTGTGTGTGTGATGGGACTAACACACTTCAAGTCCTATAGGTGCTTCTGGGAACAAAATATAGCTCTGTGTGTGTGATGGGACTAACACACTTCAAGTCCTATAGGTGCTTCTGGGAAGAAAATATAGCTCTGTGTGTGTGATGTGACTAACACACTTCAAGTCCTATAGGTGCTTCTGGGAACAAAATATAGCTCTGTGTGTGTGATGTGACTAACACACTTCAAGTCCTATAGGTGCTTCTGGGAAGAAAATATAGCTCTGTGTGTGTGATGTGACTAACACACTTCAAGTCCTATAGGTGCTTCTGGGAACAAAATATAGCTCTGTGTGTGTGATGGGGCTAACACACTTCAAGTCCTATAGGTGCTTCTGGGAACAAAATATAGCTCTGTGTGTGTGATGTGACTAACACACTTCAAGTCCTATAGGTGCTTCTGGGAACAAAATATAGCTCTGTGTGTGTGATGGGACTAACACACTTCAAGTCCTATAGGTGCTTCTGGGAAGAAAATATAGCTCTGTGTGTGTGATGGGACTAACACACTTCAAGTCCTATAGGTGCTTCTGGGAACAAAATATAGCTCTGTGTGTGTGATGGGACTAACACACTTCAAGTCCTATAGGTGCTTCTGGGAAGAAAATATAGCTCTGTGTGTGTGATGTGACTAACACACTTCAAGTCCTATAGGTGCTTCTGGGAACAAAATATAGCTCTGTGTGTGTGATGTGACTAACACACTTCAAGTCCTATAGGTGCTTCTGGGAAGAAAATATAGCTCTGTGTGTGTGATGTGACTAACACACTTCAAGTCCTATAGGTGCTTCTGGGAACAAAATATAGCTCTGTGTGTGTGATGGGACTAACACACTTCAAGTCCTATAGGTGCTTCTGGGAAGAAAATATAGCTCTGTGTGTGTGATGTGACTAACACACTTCAAGTCCTATAGGTGCTTCTGGGAACAAAATATAGCTCTGTGTGTGTGATGTGACTAACACACTTCAAGTCCTATAGGTGCTTCTGGGAAGAAAATATAGCTCTGTGTGTGTGATGGGACTAACACACTTCAAGTCCTATAGGTGCTTCTGGGAACAAAATATAGCTCTGTGTGTGTGATGGGACTAACACACTTCAAGTCCTATAGGTGCTTCTGGGAACAAAATATAGCTCTGTGTGTGTGATGTGACTAACACACTTCAAGTCCTATAGGTGCTTCTGGGAAGAAAATATAGCTCTGTGTGTGTGATGGGACTAACACACTTCAAGTCCTATAGGTGCTTCTGGGAAGAAAATATAGCTCTGTGTGTGTGATGGGACTAACACACTTCAAGTCCTATAGGTGCTTCTGGGAACAAAATATAGCTCTGTGTGTGTGATGGGACTAACACACTTCAAGTCCTATAGGTGCTTCTGGGAACAAAATATAGCTCTGTGTGTGTGATGGACTAACACACTTCAAGTCCTATAGGTGCTTCTGGGAACAAAATATATAGCTCTGTGTGTGTGATGTGACTAACACACTTCAAGTCCTATAGGTGCTTCTGGGAACAAAATATAGCTCTGTGTGTGTGATGGGACTAACACACTTCAAGTCCTATAGGTGCTTCTGGGAACAAAATATAGCTCTGTGTGTGTGATGGGACTAACACACTTCAAGTCCTATAGGTGCTTCTGGGAAGAAAATATAGCTCTGTGTGTGTGATGTGACTAACACACTTCAAGTCCTATAGGTGCTTCTGGGAACAAAATATAGCTCTGTGTGTGTGATGGGACTAACACACTTCAAGTCCTATAGGTGCTTCTGGGAACAAAATATAGCTCTGTGTGTGTGATGGGACTAACACACTTCAAGTCCTATAGGTGCTTCTGGGAACAAAATATAGCTCTGTGTGTGTGATGGGACTAACACACTTCAAGTCCTATAGGTGCTTCTGGGAAGAAAATATAGCTCTGTGTGTGTGATGGGACTAACACACTTCAAGTCCTATAGGTGCTTCTGGGAACAAAATATAGCTCTGTGTGTGTGATGTGACTAACACACTTCAAGTCCTATAGGTGCTTCTGGGAAGAAAATATAGCTCTGTGTGTGTGATGGGACTAACACACTTCAAGTCCTATAGGTGCTTCTGGGAAGAAAATATAGCTCTGTGTGTGTGATGGGACTAACACACTTCAAGTCCTATAGGTGCTTCTGGGAACAAAATATAGCTCTGTGTGTGTGATGGGACTAACACACTTCAAGTCCTATAGGTGCTTCTGGGAACAAAATATAGCTCTGTGTGTGTGATGGGACTAACACACTTCAAGTCCTATAGGTGCTTCTGGGAAGAAAATATAGCTCTGTGTGTGTGATGTGACTAACACACTTCAAGTCCTATAGGTGCTTCTGGGAACAAAATATAGCTCTGTGTGTGTGATGTGACTAACACACTTCAAGTCCTATAGGTGCTTCTGGGAAGAAAATATAGCTCTGTGTGTGTGATGGGACTAACACACTTCAAGTCCTATAGGTGCTTCTGGGAAGAAAATATAGCTCTGTGTGTGTGATGGGACTAACACACTTCAAGTCCTATAGGTGCTTCTGGGAACAAAATATAGCTCTGTGTGTGTGATGGGACTAACACACTTCAAGTCCTATAGGTGCTTCTGGGAACAAAATATAGCTCTGTGTGTGTGATGGGACTAACACACTTCAAGTCCTATAGGTGCTTCTGGGAACAAAAATATAGCTCTGTGTGTGTGATGGGACTAACACACTTCAAGTCCTATAGGTGCTTCTGGGAAGAAAATATAGCTCTGTGTGTGTGATGGGACTAACACACTTCAAGTCCTATAGGTGCTTCTGGGAACAAAATATAGCTCTGTGTGTGTGATGTGACTAACACACTTCAAGTCCTATAGGTGCTTCTGGGAAGAAAAATATAGCTCTGTGTGTGTGATGGGACTAACACACTTCAAGTCCTATAGGTGCTTCTGGGAACAAAATATAGCTCTGTGTGTGTGATGGGACTAAACACACTTCAAGTCCTATAGGTGCTTCTGGGAACAAAATATAGCTCTGTGTGTGTGATGGGACTAACACACTTCAAGTCCTATAGGTGCTTCTGGGAACAAAATATAGCTCTGTGTGTGTGATGGGACTAACACACTTCAAGTCCTATAGGTGCTTCTGGGAAGAAAATATAGCTCTGTGTGTGTGATGTGACTAACACACTTCAAGTCCTATAGGTGCTTCTGGGAACAAAATATAGCTCTGTGTGTGTGATGTGACTAACACACTTCAAGTCCTATAGGTGCTTCTGGGAAGAAAATATAGCTCTGTGTGTGTGATGGGACTAACACACTTCAAGTCCTATAGGTGCTTCTGGGAAGAAAAATATAGCTCTGTGTGTGTGATGGGACTAACACACTTCAAGTCCTATAGGTGCTTCTGGGAACAAAATATAGCTCTGTGTGTGTGATGGGACTAACACACTTCAAGTCCTATAGGTGCTTCTGGGAACAAAATATAGGAGCTCTGCCTGCCTGCCACGAACACACTACAAGTCCTATAGGTGCTTCTGGTAACAAAATATAGGAGCTCTGCCTGCCTGCCACGAACACACTACAAGTCCTATAGGTGCTTCTGGTAACAAAATATAGGAGCTCTGCCTGCCTGCCACGAACACACTACAAGTCCTATAGGTGCTTCTGGTAACAAAATATAGGAGCTCTGCCTGCCTGCCACGAACACACTACAAGTCCTATAGGTGCTTCTGGTAACAAAATATAGGAGCTCTGCCTGCCTCTGCCTGCCTGCCACGAACACACTACTTTCTCAATCAATCTTTGTAACTGAATCTATCTAACTCAATTTCTGTAAGTGAATCTCTCTACCTAACTAAATCGAGCAGAGTGTCACAGAATCAGCCTGCTCAATCTGCGCCGGAACAGCATGTGACCGGCGCAGACGGCGTGGCGGCGTTTTATAGGGGGGGGGCGTGTACTACAGCCCCTGAGCTGTAATTGGCTACAGGCGTCCTGCCTGTAGCCAATTATGGCTCTTCGAGTTTCCGGGGCTGTGATTGGCCAAGCATGCGGGGTCACAGTGCATGCTTGGCCAATCATCAGCCAGCAATGCACTGCGTCGGCCGCGCCGGCCGCAATGCATTGCGGGGGGCCGCTCGCATTACACGAACGTGATGCGAGCGGCCAAAATAGTTCTGGGCTCGCCGAGCGAGCGAACGCCCGGTGCTCGATGCGAACGTGGGTTCGCATCGAGCACCGGGCCCATCCC